>LR880970.1:43886480-43900432 GCA_904067115.1 Aegilops sharonensis | reverse complement strand
CACAACAAGTTTACCATCGTTGCAATGCAAAGAAGAAACCCGAAGGGAGATCAATAAAGCAAAACATACATGGAATTGATGCATCATGTGCAGCCCAGGCTCTGGGCGACGCTCAATAGCAGGACCTGAGCTCGACGTGGTAGCACGGAGGTGGGTAAGTTTTGGAATGTCCTTCTTACAGATGGAACCGTCACCAACATATAACCGCCCACGCTTCTTGCCTTGTCCCGACTTGAGGGAAACCGTAACATCAATGTGCTGTGAGGCTGGATCAGAGTTGGGCCCGTTGCACTCCTTGAACTTCCCACTATATGCATCAATCCTCAACCCAGCCCTTGGGTTGACCCACCCCCCTTCCAGTTTCTTCGACTTGCGGTAGAGACATAATCCCGTGAAGGTATTGAGCGGCTCTTCACCCTCACCTCTCTCCCTATTCTGCAATAGAAGCAATAATATCCATAAGGGCACAAGTTGAGAAGTTCATAAGCCAAATATATTATTACCTTCTTCTGCACGTAAGCATGGAGGTTGAGGTTGCCTTGAAGGTGTACCGGACCACCCATCAAGGCACGTCGCTCCGAAGCTGCTCTGCTGTGGCCCTCCACTCTGGGTTTATCCACCTAGATATGATTTGCCGGTAGCAAGGAATCTTGTTGTTGCACCACAGGGGAACCGCCTGAAGTATGTCAAATACATCCAACTTAGGAATGAAACTAAGTTGTTTTAATCGAGGCAATCACAAGTAATTAAATGGAAACTACCTTCATGTACATGGAACGAGTGAGATGCACTCTCCGGGCTAGCGGCTTTTTAAGAAGGATCTTGCGTTCATGCGCGAAATACTTTACCACAGCATTGACGCGAGCCTCGTAAGGCATGTCTTGGACAATCTTCTTGGCAATCTCCTCCATGACCTCATTAGCTTCATCCTCCATACCCTCAACGCAAGTAAAGAAGTCCTACCAAAGTGCATAAATTCGCATAAGACAGTTATCAATGCAATGATTTTGAATATTGGCAAAGAAATAACTAAGAAAATTGACAAAGAATTTTACCCAAAAATCGTTGACCACCCGCTCAGCAGCACTGCGGTACTCCCTGTCCCACTTGTCTTTCGTATCTGGAGCGCGTTTCCAATGCTCCCAAGACCAAGCTGGCTCCTCCTCACCGTCTCCTATGGGAACCAGGCCGGGGTAATAATGCCTACAAAGACATCTAATGATGGTGCTTGGCTATCGTGGCGGGATTGTGCCTTCTGGAATAACCACCAAGGCCCTGCACAATGGAAAGGCAAGTAAGTTAGTATCTGCAAAAAACTTGAATGTAAGGACGTAGTTAAGAGTCCACAGAAGCACTTACCTCACACCAACTGGTTCAACAATGATCCCCTTATGTGGATATGGTCGCGAAGGGAGCGTGGACACCCCACGCAACCAGATTTTGGTCTCCTTAGGAACCGGCCATTCCATGTCCTTTGCCGATTCCTCCACCTCATACTCTGCCTCCTCCAACTCCTCCTGCACAACTAGCTCCTCCTCCCCTCCTCCTCTGCCTCCTCTTCCCTCTCCTCCATAACTAGCTCCTCCTCCCTCTCCTCCTCCGACTCCTCCTCAGAATGGGCAGAGGGGATAGGGCTAGCAACATGGGACACAAGGGTACGACCATTTCGTCTACCCCGGGTACCATCCACCGTGGCTCGTTGTGCGGGTTTGGCCCTGCCTACCTGTGTGGAACGTGTCGCATCGGTGCCCTTCTTTATGACCCCCGTCAATTTGCCTAACCTTTCAATCACATTGCCAAGTCTCACAACTTTGTTGTTCTTTTTGTTGCCTGGCATCTTCTTAACACCTGCTCCAAGAAACAATAATGCGATTAGTTCATGTTGAAAACTTCATATCCAAAACAAAATCAGTTCAAAAAGGCACATTTAACAGATCATATGCAGAAGTAGAGCAGTTCAAAAGTTCATTTTCAAAACTTCATATGCAAAACTAAAGCAGTTGAGAAGGGCATGTTTAAAAGTTCATATGCAAAAGTAGAGCACTTTAGAAGTTCATGTTTAAAAGTTCATATGCTATCAAAAAAAAAATCATATGCAAAAGTTCACAATCATAGGGCGAGAACTTCTTGGCAAGAAGCACAAGTTCATAGAACATAGAGTTGTCTGACATCTTGGATACTAAGGAGTATATTGCAGGTGCCTTCCAGGAAGTTTACTTAATTTCCTGGTTATATGTCAAAAGAACACATCTTGGAAGATAAAAATATGTCCTGGTTTACTTAATATCCAGCTTCTTGGTTATATCCAGATACGAAAGACAGAGATCCAGAAAGTTTACTTAATATCCTGGAAGACAGAGATCCTCACCTCACGTCGGTGCTAGGTGCTATGTGGACTGAGGATAATTGGCCATGAGCAATTTAGTTGGAGGTGTCCCTGGGAGTCTTCTTCCTCCAAACTGACCAAGTTGACAAGAACATCGAGTCAGCTCAAATCTTGCTGCCCTGTTATATATATGTACTACTCAGAAATAACAGGTTGCAAATAACAAATTGCAGACTACTCTGAATTCAAGCTTTGACTCATCAAAAGTCTGCGACCTGTTATATATATGTACTCATTAAAAGCTTTTACTATGAATGCAAGTTTTTCTTGCTGCCATGAGTGAAAGCTTTTATTAACTAAAAAGTACTCTGTTATTGTATCTATCACGGCGCAAATTGGAAGAATTTAATTTACTTCTGAATTTTTACAAATTTCTGAAACTCACAAAAAATTGATTATGCGAGACAGTGAATCAAAATACTACTTTGACAGTGTCAAACTACGCATATTTGTATTAGAACATATACAACAGTGATCATGTCTGTTGGTCGGGTAGCTACTTGACCATGGTAATGCTATAAAGCCTTGTACAGTTTTTATTTTCGGTTGGTACAACATTGCACACTTTCTATTTCTTCAGTCGTATCAGGCCTCGCTTGGTAGCTTTTGTTCAGATACGTTTGAGACCCAGCACAACACGAACACGGATAAGGGATAGGAGTTGAGGGGCGCTACCTTGGGCCTCGATGCGTGGTGGCGACCGTCGACGAAGCAGAATAGTTGAAGAGGACGGCGGTGCANGGTAATGCTATAAAGCCTTGTACAGTTTTTATTTTCGGTTGGTACAACATTGCACACTTTCTATTTCTTCAGTCGTATCAGGCCTCGCTTGGTAGCTTTTGTTCAGATACGTTTGAGACCCAGCACAACACGAACACGGATAAGGGATAGGAGTTGAGGGGCGCTACCTTGGGCCTCGATGCGTGGTGGCGACCGTCGACGAAGCAGAATAGTTGAAGAGGACGGCGGTGCAGGTGGCCGGCAGCGTCGGAGCCTAAGAGGAACGGGGCGGCAACGCCTGACGAGAAGGTGCTCGGGGCGCCAGTGTCGGTGACCTCGGGCCGGGCGGAGACGTTCCCGGCATTCTTCTCAGCCTCGCCGAGCACCTTGCCGCCGGAGGAGGCCCAGCGACCTCAACCCTAGCGAACGGGGGACGGGGGGCGGCGGCGGCGGTCGGGCATGCTCGGGAGAGGAAAAGCGCGATGTGTGGGGTGGGGGCGGGGAAGATCTGGAGGAGAGGAACGGCGGCGGAGGAGGGGCGGCGCGGCGGCTGGTGGGTGGGTGGGCGGAGACGGCGGGGCGGGCACAGAGGATTTCGGCGGCGCGGGGAATGGGGGGAAACAGAGTGAGCTTGTGGATTTGGGGGGATTTCAGCCGGCGCGGGGAGAGGATTTCAGCTTCGCGCATGATTTTTGCTAAGTCTCGCGCCTTCGTGAAAATGTAAGCCGAGTGTCAAGTAGTGTTACACGGTTTACATTCTTATTTCATTACAACTATTTTCTTTATTTTACTTTACTTTTTTTCTTTCATATTTTTTTGGTATTTTCTTTTTTTAACCGGTTGGACCGGTCGGCTTTTCTAAAAGCCGGTNGAAAAGCGCGATGTGTGGGGTGGGGGCGGGGAAGATCTGGAGGAGAGGAACGGCGGCGGAGGAGGGGCGGCGCGGCGGCTGGTGGGTGGGTGGGCGGAGACGGCGGGGCGGGCACAGAGGATTTCGGCGGCGCGGGGAATGGGGGGAAACAGAGTGAGCTTGTGGATTTGGGGGGATTTCAGCCGGCGCGGGGAGAGGATTTCAGCTTCGCGCGTGATTTTTGCTAAGTCCCGCGCCTTCGTGAAAATGTAAGCCGAGTGTCAAGTAGTGTTACACGGTTTACATTCTTATTTCATTACAACTATTTTCTTTATTTTACTTTACTTTTTTTCTTTCATATTTTTTTGGTATTTTCTTTTTTTAACCGGTTGGACCGGTCGGCTTTTCTAAAAGCCGGTCAAACCGGTCGATCTCTGTTTTGTCCGCAGACAAACCCTATCGGGCACCACCACTCCCCTCCACTACCACACTTATCTGGCCATGCCGCAGCGAGGCCGCCCCTTCCTCGCCGCGATCTACATTTCTCTCCTGTGTTCTTTCGACCCTCCCTCACATGGTTTTCAGATATGAGCCAATCCATAGGGCCCGCGCGATCTACGCCTTTGACCGGAGTCGAGAAGGGTTTCATCGGGGTGAACTCCTCTTGGTTTGTGTTACGGTAGGCCATGGTGACATGCCGGAATAATTTTGAGCACACAACTTCACAAGATTCCCTGCCGGCGGTGCCAAGTGCGGCATCCGCACTTTAGGTGCATAACCTTCCCACAGGACTATCGTGTTTGTGTGGCAAGTGTCGCACCAAAGTTGTGTATTGCATATTTAAACATCACACCACCCTTTAATACATATATTTGGACCACATGGAGATGGGTGTGCTCTTCCAACCCTCACTCGCACGGTTTTCGGAGATGAGCCGATACGCAAGGCCTGTGCGATCTACACCTTTGACCGGACTCGAGAGGGGTTTGACCGGGGTGAACTCCTCATGGTTTGTGTTATGGTAGACCATGGTGACATGCTGGAACAAGTATGAGCACATGCCTTCACAAGATTCCCTCCCGCCGGTGCTAAGAGCGACACCAAGACCGTAGGTGCATATCCTTCCCACAAGATTATCGTGTTTGTGTGGAAAATGCCGCACAAAAGTTTAGTACTGGATGTTTAAGCATCACACCACCCTTTCATGCATATATCTGGACCACATGCAGGTGGGTGTGCTCTTTCGACCTTCCCTCGCATGGTTTTCGGAGATGAGTCGATCCGCAATGCCCGCACGATCTACAACTTTGATCGGACTTGAGAGGGGTTTGAAAGGGGTGAACTCTACTTGGGTTGTGCTACGGTAGGTCATGTTGACATGCCAGACCAAGTTTGTGCACATACCTTCTCAAGATTCCCCACGGGTGATACTAACTGCAACACCTCTGTTGATGCAGACCCTTTCTGTGAAATGTCGTGTTTGTGAGGCAAGTGTCGCATCAAAGTGTTGTATTGGGTATTTAGACATCACAACACCCTTTTATAAATATATTTGGGCCACATGCTAGTGGGTGTGCTATCTTCTGACCCTTCCTCACATGGTTTTCGGAGATGAGCCGATTCATAAGGCCTGCGCGATCTACGCCTTTGACCGTGGTCAAGAGGGGTTTGACCGGGGTGAACTCCTCTTGATTTGTGTTACGGTAGACCATGGTGACATGCCAGAATAATTTTGAGCGCACGACTTCACAAGATTCCTTCCCGGCGGTGCCAAGTGTGGCATCAACATTGTAGGTGGATAACCTTCACGTGGGGTCGTCGTGTTTTGTGTGGCAAGTGTTGCAAGAAAGTTGTGTATTGGATATTTAAACATCAAACCACCCTTTAATACATATATTTGAACCACATGCAGGTGGGTGTGTTGTTCCAACCCTCCCTCGCACGGTTTCCGAAGATGAACCGATCTGCAAGGCTTGCACGATCTACGCCTTTGACTGGACTTGAGAGGGGTTTGACTGGGGTGAACTCCTCGTGGTTTATGTTATGAGAGACCATGGTAACACTCTAGGTGCATATCCTTCCTACAATATTGTTGTGTTTGTGTGGCAAATGCCACACCAAAGTTGAGTGTTGGATGTTTAAGCATCACACCACCATTTCATGCATATTTTGGACCACCTACAGGTGGGTGTGCTCTTACGACCTTCCCTCACATGGTTTTCAGAGATGAGTCAATCCGCAAGGCCCGCGCGATCTACGCCTTTGACCGGACTCGAGAGGGTTTTGACTGGGGTGAACTCTACTTGGTTTGCATTACGGTAGGTCATGGTGACATGCCACACCAAGTTTGTGCACATACCTTCTCCAGATTCCTCACTGGTAGTACTAAGTGGAAGACCTCTATAGGTGCAGAACCTTTATGTGGTACTGTCTTGTTTGTGAGGCAAGTTTCACATCAAAGTGTTGTATTGTGTATGTATACATCACACCACACTTTCATACATATATTTGGGATGCATGCTGGTGGGTGTGCTCTTCTGATGCTGCCTCGCACGGTTTTCGGAGATGAACCGATCTACAAGGCCTGCGTGATCTATGCCTTTGACTGGACTCGAGAGGGGTTTGCCCGGGGTGAACTCCTTGTGGTTTGTGTTAATTACGATAGACCATGGTGACATGCCGAAATAATATTCAAGGGTAAATGGAGAGAGATGAGAAAATTGAGGGCATGGAAAATAAGGGTCATTAAAACTGTCGGGACAGAATGGGTGCGAAAGAGAAGAGAGGAATAATATTTAAATGGTATATATATATGCAATGAAAAGCACTTTAAAACTTACGTTCTTGCAAAAAATTTGCAAAGGATAAGCCGAGTGTATGCAGGAAGCACTCGGCTTATAAGACATGTAAGCCGTGTGCCTGAAGAAAGCACTCGGCTTATAAGGCGTATAAGCCGAGAGCCATGCCGGGGCGCACGGTTTATAGGCTCCTCCGTGACGACGCCGTCAACGACCTTCATTGTAGACACGTGGCAAATATGTTTGCCGAGTGTGCGCTATAAGCCGAGTGCTTTTTTTTATAAATACCGTGTGGATTATTTAAGCCGAGGGCTTTTCTAGGCACTCGGCTTACAAGACACTATAAGCCGAGTGCTTTTTGTTTGCCGGGTGTTGTTTATCTGGCACTCGGTTTAGAGGGAACGTAAACCGAGTACCCGATAAATAGCTCAGGCTTATAGACTAACACACGGGAAAACGGGATTTTCCTGTAGTGCAAGTACCCAATCTTGAGCTTCGGGGTGAAAATTTTGACCTGACCCTTTGGTTATACCTGGCAATGGTGGCATTCTTTGCGTCGTTACCATGATGATGGCATTGCTCGAAGTTTGCTCAGATTTGATCTTCAGGGTGAAAACCATTATCCTACTTTCGGTGGTTGGATCCAGCGACGGTGACGCTTGTACGTCATTCCCTTCCTGGAGGCGTCACTGTTGGAGAACCCTTCTCGTAGTCCTTATGTTGTCAAGAGATGATTGTCATCGATGGTCACTGATGTATATCGTCAATTGTTGTTTTTATTGCTTGGGTTTTCCACCCTCCACATAGGCATGGCTTTGGTAATATATGACTTTGCCTTTTACCGGTGTGGTTGGTTAGTGCGTGTGTTGTGTTGGCTATGTGCATCCTAGTTATGCAGATGCCGAGTGTGTATTCATTATGATTGTATACCTCGATGCTACATTATAAATCAATAAAAACATCCTTTGTAAAAAAAATATTAATGAATAGTTTTACTGTTCCGCTTCTGGCAAACCACCATTGGTACCGCGTCACGGACTGGGCCGCTAACTCGCTGATTCTGGACCAACGACGGCAGCTATCTCATTTATTTGCGCCCCGCTGTCGCACCTACACACCAATCTTCCCCGGAGCCGCCGCACGCCCCAGCCATAGACTGCTCGCCGTCTTCAAGCTCGGCAAGCTCACACAGCACCCATTCATGCTTTTCCAGATCGTGTTCTCTGCACCGTTATTCCACCGCGCGGAGCGCCTGCTTCTGCACTTTGTCCTGCAGGTCCATCTCTTCTGTCTCCAGATCTGCGGTTGCATGGCCAGTCTCGTGCAGGAAGCTCATCAAGATAAGCAAATTGGAGAAAAATCAGGAACTGAATTCATGGGTGGACTGAATCTTCCTTTTTCTTACCTGCTCAAAGACAGCAGACACTCCAGAAGATGAACTCAGCGCAACTTGTAGTCCTACAGGCTGGTTTACTGAACTCAGTTCCAACTGAACCCTGCACGCGCTCTGTACAACTTAAATAGAAGTTCCTGCCAATCCATGCTACAACAGAGTTTACAGCGCAAGGAAAGTCACCTCTGCGGATACTTCATCCAGCTTGCGAGTTGCATCTGATTTTGCAATGTCACACGCCGACAGGGATAGCACGGTCAGAGACATGGCAAGAACTGCCCTGTAGTACTCAAGCCTTCTTCTGTATAAACGAAGGAATGGATCAGATGGAGCACGCATGGTGGAGGAGCGACTATGCAACTGCTTATGTAATAGCAACTACGTATGTTTTTCCCGCTCTTGTAGTGAAACTAGAAATGGATCGGCCGAGCACTGGGCACAGGACCTCACACAGGCATGCACTTGTCACAGCTGCACCCTGCTATGTATCGAGCATTCAACACAATTGCCCATCCAGCAGGCAAAGATGACCAGATTGTCCCAAATTAAAAATTCAGCCAACAGAAACCTGTTGGCAATGGGAAATCAGTTCACAGAATCACTAAGACAGATCAACAATCATATGTACACCACTCTGTATGCACGAGGGTACTATCAAAAATATAAATCAGAAATCACCGCACCATTCCGCAAGCAGATATATATACATCATTCATACTAGATTGATATCAGGTTCAGCAGACATCCGAAGGAGTTTTGTTCTAACTCATAAACAAGCCAGGTTGCCATTACCATGACTACATCATACAAAGACAAACAGTACGCCTGGAAACAACATACAACTAATAAGACATACCTTTCATAAGGAAGTTTGAGGATAACCAAGTTTTCAATTCCATCAATGTGATATTTATAAACATAAAAGCATAGTTAGCACATATAGTAGTAACACAAAACCCTTCACACTAACCTTTGTATATGATTATCTTCCATCATTAAGAAAACCATATGACCTGATATACCATTGATGTGAAGCTTGTAACAAGATCCTGAATTAATCTATTCAGTTAGCAAACCTTGTCCTCGTTCCCTGTGACGTCCCCTATTCAATCGTACACTAATTATACACGCAAACGTGTACGATCAAGATCAGGGACTCACTGGAAGATATCACAACACAACTTTGAAAATAAATAAGTCATACAAGCATCATAATACAAGCCAGGAGCCTCGAGGGCTCGAATACAAGTGCTCGATCATGGACGAGTCAGCGGAAGCAACATATCTGAATACAGACATAAGTTAAACAAGTTGCTATAAGATGGCTAGCACAAACTGAGATACAGATCGAAAGAGGCGCAGGCCTCCTGCCTAGGATCCTACTAAACTACTCCTGATCGTCGTCGGCAACCTGCACGTAGTAGTAGGCACCTCCGGTGTAGGAGTCGTCGTCGGTAGCGTCTGGCTCCTGGGCTCCATCATCTGGTTGCGACGTTCGAGAAGAAGAGGGAAAGGGGGAAAAGAGGGAGCAAAGCAACCGTGAGTACTCATCCAAAGTACTCGCAAACAAGGATCTACACTACATATACATGGGTATCTGTGTAAAGGTGCAATATCGGTGGACTGAACTCCAGAATGCCAGAATAAGAGGAGGATAGCTAGTCCTGTCGAAGACTATGCTTCTGGCAGCCTCCATCTTGCAGCATGTAGAAGAAAGTAGATGGTAAGTTCACCAAGCATCATCGCATAACATAATCCTACCCGGCGATCCTCTCCTCGTCGCCCTGTTAGAGAGTGATCACCAGGTTGTATCTGGCACTTGAAAGGGTGTGTTTTATTAAGTATCCGGTTCTAGTTGTCATAAGGTCAAGGTACAACACTAGGTCGTCCTTTTACCGAGGGACACGGCTATTCGAATAGATAAACTTCCCTGCAGGGGTGCACCACATTACCCAACACGCTCGATCCCTCTGGCCGGACACACTTTCCTGGGTTATGCCTGGCCTCGGAAGATCAACACGTCGCAGCCCTACCTAGGCACAACAGAGAGGTCAACACGCCGGTCTAAATCCTAAGCGCGCAGGGGTCTGGGCCCATCGCCCGTAGCACACCTGCACGTTGCGAACGCGGCCGGAAGCAGACCTAGCCCCCTTAATACAAGCGCAGGCTTACGGGCCAATCCAGCGCGCACCGCTCAGTCGCTGACGTCAAGAAGGCTTCGGCTGATACCACGACGTTGAGTGCCCATAACTGTTCCCGTGTAGTTGGTTAGTGTGTATAGGCCAGTGGTTAGACTCAGATCAAATACAAATATCTCGTTAAGCGTGTTAATTGAAGTATCCGCGAACGCCAACCAGGGCCAAGCCCACCTCTCACCTAGGTGGACTCAACCTGCCCTGTTGCTCCGCCACAAAGATCCACCCAGAGGGCCGTCGTGTAACGCCCCGGATCCGATGCGCCAGGTGTCTGCCAGTTATTCGTCATTGTTGCCATGTCATTTGCTTGCGTGTTGCATTTTTCCATGTCATCATGTGCATCTCATTTTGCATACGTGTTCGTTTGTTGCATCCGAGCATTTTCCCCGTTGTCCGTTTTGCAATCCGGCACTCCTATGTCATCCGGCGTTCCCCTTTTGTCTCCTGTTGTGAGCGGGTGTTAAACATTCTCGGAATGACCCGAGGTTTGCCAAGCGGCCTTGGTATAGCACCGGTAGACCGCTGTCAAGTTTCGTGCCATTTGGAGGTCGTTTGGTACTCCAACGGTTAACCGGGTAACTGTAAAAGCCTCTTTTGTCTTGCAACCCAACACCCCTTCAAACTGGCCCAAAACCCATCCAAACCCCCTCCATGCTCTCGGTCGTTCGATCACGATCGCGTGGCCGAAAATCGCTCCTCATTTGGACTCTCCTAGCTCCCCCTACCTATATAAACACCCCTCCCCCGAAATTCGCGGATCAATCCCTGTCCAAACCCTAGCCATCTTCATCCTCGCGCCGCCGGACACGTCCGCCCGTGCCGGACATGTCCGTCGGACACCTCACTCCGGCCAATCGCGGCATGCCACGTCATCACCGCCGCCGTCCCGGCCAACCCGCAGCCGCCACGTCGCCACCCGGGCCGCCCCACTCCACCGCGCGCCGCCGCGGGCCCGTCGAGCCCGAGGCCGGCCCGCTCGGCCCGTCCCGCCGCCACCGCGCCCTGCGGCCGCCCGCCTCCGCCGCCGCCGGCGACCGCACGCCGCCGCGCTGCCCCTCGTCTCGCCTCCCCGCCTCCCCGTCGCCGCCGTCCGGCACCGGCCGGCCGCCGCCATGGCGCCCGCGCCCGGCCTCCGCGCCCTCGCGCGGCTCGCCTCCGCCCGGACCTCGCCCCGCCGCCCGGCCGGTCGCGCCTCCCGCGCAGGAGCTCCGGCGCCGCCCCGGCTCGGCCCCACCTCGATCCACGTCGGGATCCCGATCCAGATCCGGAAAGGTTGACTTTCCCCCCTCCGAAAATTCCACCAAGTCCCGAGATATTTGCATATTTTTAGCTCCTGTTCATAGCATCATATCTCTGCATTCGTAGCTCCGTTTTGGGCGTGTAGCATGTCAAATTGTTCGTCCCGATGAGTACTTCATTTAATTCCATTGCATCATGTTCATTTGTGTTCATCTTGATGCCTGAATCTTCGTTGCAAGAGTGCTATATGATGTTAACCTGCTGAAACTGTTATAACTTGATGATTTGTCATTTTTGTTCCTTTTGATGTGTGCATCTTATGAGCATGAGACCTACATGAGTTTTGATCTATGTCATGCCATCTTTACAGGGGTGCTATCCATGCATTTTTTTGATTCCTGTAGTGAATGCATCAAGCTTGTTAAGTAGGGTACTTGCTATTGCTGTTTTGCTAGGCTGATTCTGTTATATTATGAGGCTATGTAAACATGCTGCTACAAGTCATTCTATGCATAATCTGGAGATGTTCACTAAATATGTTTTGTTATACATGTCTTTCTATATCCATCCATGCCCCTGGTTGCATTTATAGCCTGCTGTAATTTGTTGTTATCTTGCTCTCAAATTGCTAAATAATGTTGCTGTCAGCCTGTTAACATTAAGTTCAATGTTGCCATGATTGTTGTTAGTGATCCATGCACTCTATGAACTTGATCTTGCCATTCTTAGCTTCATAAACATGTCTTCTTGCTGTGAGTTGCGTTGCCATTCCATTTATTGCTCTGTGGTGAGTGGTTCAAGCTCACCAACATGCCTACTTATTGGTGTTCCTGCCATGTATGAATCTGTCATATCACTTGCTATGTTTACATGGGTGCCATCATATTTTCTGTTCCTTTTTGGCTCATGGTCAGTAAAGGACTTTTATTCTATGCAATAGATTCATGCCATGCCTTTGTTTGCCATGATAAGTTCATGTAGCATGTTGTTTGATAGCTCTAAACATTGCAACCTGATGTTATTTTCTGCAAAGTCTGAACTGTTATTATTTGCAATCTTGCCATGTCATTTTGAGCATGTTCTAGTGATTTCTGGAGATAGCTCAGTGTTCATGTTTTGTTCTTCTTTACCTGTACTTCATGCCCATGCCTTTTGTTCTTACATTGAGATGCTGTAGCATAGTGTTTTGATGCTTGCAATATGCCTAGTTGATGTTTTGGACAGCTTGTCCTTTAAACTTGTATAGGGTGTATGTGTTGAACCGTTGCTCCGTTTTGAGTGTGCTTTATATGAAACTTGCTTGATTTTGCATGTAGTTTCATATTACCATGTTGCATCCTTGTTTTGAGGTGTTTGCTTGATGTTTGGATGCATTTTGTATCAATGCCATGCTTATCTTGTTTTGCTCATATCTTCTAGGCCGTAACTCCGAATTAAATGAACTTTATATGTAACTTGACTAGAATTTCGTGTAGGTCCTCTTGGTGCTCTTTAACTTGCTGTTTAACAACTTGAACATAAGGTTTATTCAGATCTGGACCAATTTCGAAATTTGCATATGAGGACTTACCGGAATTGTTATATGTTGTTTCCGGCCTCATTTAAACTTGTCTTGATGTGTTGCTCTTGTTTGCATCATCTCTTGCCATGAGTAGCTTCATGTAGCCTTTGTCATGCATCATGCTTGTTGTGCATCATGTCTTGTTCATGTGTAGTGTGTTTACTATGTTGTGTGTTTCTTCTCGATAGTTCCTGTTTCGTTGCGATCGTGAGGATTCGTTCGTCTATGCTTGGTTCGTCTTCGTGGCTTCATCTTCTTCATGGACTCGTTCTTCTTCCTAGCGGGATTTCAGGCAAGATGACCGCTACCCTGGATCTCGCTACTATCATTGCTATGCTAGTTGCTTCGTTCTATCGCTATGCTGCTTTACCTACCACTTGCTGCTCAAGCCTCCCAAATTGCCATGAACCTCTGACCTTTGTTACCCTTCCTAGCAAACCGTTGTTTGGCTATGTTACCGCTTTGCTCAGCCCCTCTTATAGCGTTGCTAGTTGCAGGTGAAGATGAAGATTGCTCCATGTTGGATTATGTTTATGTTTATGTTGGGATATCACAATATCTCTTATATTATTAATGCATCTATATACTTGGTAAAGGGTGGAAGGCTCGGCCTTATGCCTGGTGTTTTGTTCCACTCTTGCCGCCCTAGTTTCCGTCATATCGGTATTATGTTCCCGGATTTTGCGTCCCTAACGCGGTCGGGTGATTTATGGGACCCCCTTGACAGTTCGCTTTGAATAAGACTCCTCCAGCAAGGCCCAACCTTGGTTTTACCATTTGCCTCACCACCACCTATTTTCCCTTGGGAGT
>LR880970.1:43839501-43854859 GCA_904067115.1 Aegilops sharonensis | reverse complement strand
CTACGCTAGATCATTGCACATCCCGGTACACCGCCGGAGGAATTCATATAGAGTCATATCTTTGTTCTAGTATCGAGCTGTAAGTAAATAAAAGTGTGATGATCATCATTATTAGAGCATTGCCCCAGTGAAGGAAGGATGATGGAGACTATGATTCCCCCACAAGTCGGGATGAAACTCCGGACTTTACAATAAATAAAATAGGCCAAAGAAGCCCAAATAAAAAAGAGGCCAAAGAAGCCCACCAAAACAAAGAAAAAAAAGAGATAAAAAAATGAGAGAAAAAGAGAGAAGGGGCAATGTTACTATCCTTTTACCACACGTGTGCTTCAGAGTAGCACCATGTTCTTCATATGGAGAGTCTCTTGAGTTATCACTTTCATATACTAGTGGGAATTTTCATTATAGAACTTGGCTTGTATATTCCAGTGATGGGCTTCCTCAAATTCCATAGGTCTTCATGAGCAAGCAAGTTGGATGCACACCCACTTAGTTTCAGTTTGAGCTTTCATACACTTATAGCTCTAGTGCATCCGTTGCATGGCAATCCCTACTCCTCACATTGACATCATTTGATGGGCATCTCCATAGCCCATTGATTAGCCGCGTCGGTGTGGGACTTTCTTCCTTTTTGTCTTCTCCAGACAACCTCCACCATCATATTCTATTCCACCTATAGCGCTATATCCATGGCTCACACTCATGTATTGTGTGAAATTTAAAAAGGTTTGAGAACATCAAAAGTATGAAACAATTGTTTGGCTTGTCATCGGGGTTGTGCATGATTTAAATATTTTGTGTGGTGAATATGGACCATAGCCAGACTATATGATTTTGTAGGGATAACTTTCTTTAGCCATGTTATTTTGAAAAGACATGATTGCTTTATTAGTATGCTTGAAGTATTATTGTCTTAATGTCAAATGGTAGACTATTGCTTTGAATCACTTGTGTCTTAATATTCATGCCATGATTAGATATATGATCAAGATTATGCTAGGTAGCATTCCACATAAAAAATTATCTTTTTATCATTTACCTACTCGAGGACGAGCATGAATTAAGCTTGGGGATGCTGATACGTCTCCGTCGTATCTATAATTTTTGATTGTTCCATGCCAATATTCTACAACTTTCATATACTTTTGGTAACTTTTTATACTATTTTTGGGACTAACATATTGATCCAGTGCCCAGTGCTAGTTCCTGTTTGTTGGATGTTTTATGTTTCGTAGAAACCCTATATCAAACGAAGTCCAAACGGGATAAAAACGGATGGAGAATATTTTTGGAATATTTGTGAAATATGGGAAGAAGAATCAACGCGATACGGTGCCCGAGGGGGCCACGAGCCAGGGGGCGCGCCCCTGACCCTCGTGGGCCCTGCGTAAGGCGGTTCTGCTCTTCTTTGGCCGCAAGAAAGCTAATTTTTGGAGAAATATCTGGGCGAAGGTTTCAATTCAATCGGAGTTACGGATCTCCGGATATATAAGAAACGGTGAAAGGGCAGAAGCCGGGAGCGCAGAAACAGAGAGAGACAGAGAGACAGATCCAATCTCGGAGGGGCTCTCGCCCCTCACATGCCATGGAGACCAAGGACCAGAGGGAGAACCCTTCTCCCATCAAGGGAGAAGGTCAAGGAAGAATAAGGAGGAGGGGGGCTATCTCCCCCTCGCTTCCGGTGGCACCGGAGTGCCGCCGGGGCCATCATCATCACCGCAATCTTCACCAACAACTTCACGGCCATCATCACCAACTCTTCCCTCCTCTATGCAGCGGTGTAACCCCTCTTTTACCCGCTGTAATCTCTACTTAAACATGGTGCTCAACGCCATATGTTATTTCCCAATGATGTATGGCTATCCTATGATGTTTGAGTAGATCCGTTTTGTCCTATGGGTTAATTGATGATCGTGATTGGTTTGAGTTGCATGTTTTATTATTGGTGTTGTCCTATGGTGCTCTCCGTGTCACGCAAGCGTGAGGGATTCCCGCTGTAGGGTTTGCAATATATTCATGATTTGCTTATGGTGGGTGGCGTGAGTGACAGAAGCACATACCCGAGTAAGTAGGTTGTTTGCGTATGGGATAAAGAGGACTTGATGCTTTAATGCTATGGTTGGGTTTTACCTTATTGATCTTTAGTACTTGTGGATGCTTGCTAGAGTTCCAATCATAAGTGCATATGATCCAAGTAGAGAAAGTATGTTAGCTTATGCCTCTCCCTCAAATAAAATTGCAATAATGATTACCGGTCTAGTTATCGATTGCCTAGGGACAAATAACTTTCTCGTGACAAAAAGCTCTCTACTAAAACTAACTTAGTTGCTTCTTTACCTAAACAGCCCCTAGCTTTTATTTACGTGCTCTTTATATTCTTGCAAACCTATCCAACAACACCTACAAAGTACTTCTAGTTTCATACTTGTTCTAGGTAAGGCAAACGTTAAGCGTGCGTAGAGTTGTATCGGTGGTCGATAGAACTTGAGGGAATATTTGTTCTACCTTTAGCTCCTCGTTGGGTTCGACACTCTTACTTATCGAAAGAGGCTATAATTGATCCCCTATACTTGTCGGTTATCAATTCCCATGCCCGGAACTTCTGCCATGAAAATGCCTTCTATCCTTTGCGAGCTAGAGGCGACCCATGACTCCTCTCCGGCCTTGTCGAACCCTCCTTTAAGGACGAAGGGCTAAGGTACTATTTGGAAAGTGACTCAGACAGCGGCCAACTAGAGGTAGCTGATGAAACTGATCTTCAAATCAGTCCGGCCAATCCAATGGCCACAGACCTCACACGGGATGAGGAGGCTAGGGCTTCGGACCCGTGGTTCTAAGAGATCGAAACTCAACCACCCACCTCCCACATCGAGTATCGCCCTGATAACTCAGGCCCACCAGACATCTGGGATCTGGCTTATGTGCAACAATTTCTCGATGAATCAATCAGGCAGTTCTGGGCTAGGTTCTTGTCTGTCAAAAACAAGATACCGAACTATCAGGACTCGAATATAATAACAGCCTTCCAGCGCAGATGCAAGGATAAAGGCTTTTGGAACGCCCTCGCCCGTTGCTGTGTTCAAACACTCCTGGAATTGTCCGATCTGATGTCCAGATTCTGCCCCATTGAAGATGCTTGGCTGGCCGGGGAAAGCGCAGATTCGATCTGTGAACACAATCCGAAACGGATAGACCTACACCTCGGCGCGAGTCCCGCAAGCGGAACACACCGGTCGAAAGACCTCAGAAAAGGAAGAAAACCTCCGGCCACCCCGGGACTACCCTCGACGGCCTCCTGGATAAACCATGCCCGATACATGCTATTCTGCTCATTTTCTGTCCTATTCACAGCCTTCGCGACTGTTGGGTGGTGAGGCAGATGGCTAAGGGAGGACCCGCCCTCCTGGCGGGCACCCCCAACCAGGCAGAACAATCCTCGGAGGAAGACGAGGTCATGATGATTTACGAGACCTTCGCGTCCAACAACCAGGGCAAACGAGCCCTGCAGGAAATCAATTCCATCTGACAGGTGACAACTCGGGGTGCGTGGACAAACACACCAATCACCTTTATCATAAAGATCAGCCAAAATCGACCCCGAACAGGTGCCCCGCCGCGCTGGTCCTCAACCCAATTGTAGGCAGCTGCTGACTTTGGAAGGTACTCGTGGACGGAGGCAACAGCTTAAATCTGATACATGCAGATACTCTGGACAAAATGCACATCGATATATCTATAAATCTGATATATGCAGATACTCTGGCCAAGATGGTTGTATGGACTGACTGTTTTATCTTTTTCTGTTTATGAAATTTATTTTGAGGGCTGATGGCCCGTGTCATCTCGCTTGCTACCAATTGGTTTCTTTTGTATTTTTTTGTCGTGTTTTCAGATGTTGTTTTTAGAAGTTTCTGAATGTGTGTGAGTGGTGATGACGGAGAGTTGGTGTCCATTTCTCTATGGAAATATAATTCTTGTTTTTCGTGTTTTACACCATGTGTTGTTAGTCTGATGGTTTTAGATTTGAAGGCTCTTACAAGGTGCCAAAGTGGTCATATGGACAACTGAACTTTCTATGCTTATAAAATTTCTTAAGAGGTTAATAACACTGTCAGCCTGTTGGCATAGGTGGTACATATTTTTTGGCGTGTGCTGCATTTGTGCAGTACTTTTGTGGTTTGCATGTGCAGGATCAGGTTGTCCATGTGAAAAATCAATGAGATATGATGTGCTCCATCTACATTTTTCCATTGCTGCTACATCACCCAGGCTACAGATGTTGTGATACGTTTGGAAGAAGTATTAATTATCAACTGTTTGTTAAAATAATTTAAAACATAACTTCTATTTTTTCTGAAAGTTTTTCTGTAGTATAACTTTAAATCTTTTTTGATTCATAGGACATTTGACATGTCATCAAAATTTTGAAACATGATTTCGAGTGAATAGAACTTCATGTAAACTAGGTAGCATATGTAAGTTTTATAGAGTTTTTTGGACTATTGATTACTTAATCTTTTCATTTTTTTGGAATCCAGCACCTATTCTGAAAAATGTACTGTATGTATGTTTATAGGTTAAATTAAATGGTTATAAACTTTTTCATGCTTTTTTCGTCTTAAAAGGTACTTTTTCTCAAAAAAAAAATTGCAAAGAGGCCTAGATCTAGGGTTTTCTTTTTTTAGACAAAACTAAACAAAGTTGCAAGGCCCAACAACATAGACAGGGCCCAACAATAGGATTGTGTCGTGGCAGAATTTGTCCTGGGCATGATGCTGGGTGCGGCATGGACGCTTCACAAACGAAAAAAAACAATCAAACAAAGACACAACGGGAAAAAGTTGTCAACGGGAGGATTCGCAGTGTAGGATGATGTCAGATGTGAGGTATTATCTCACATCTAGATGTAACATAGTCATACCCCTAGCATTTTGTACTCTCGAGAAAAAGACCCCTAGCATTTTTGTACGTAAGCATGGGTTTATGGAGGGAGTACCCAACCCAATTTGCTCCGACAAAACCTCCAAGTAACCCCTACACCGGCCGAATGAACACCCTTGTTAGTAGGGGTAAGTCTGTTGGGTGTTGAAGCGTTCCTGAGGCTAAGCGATCCGCTCTGCTCTGCTGCTGTCGCCAGTCAGAACCGGCCAAATATAGAACCCTCTCTCCGTGATCCGCGAGTGAAGCTCTATTTACACCGGTACGCCGCAGACGGGGTCCACTTGCAAGTACCACACCATCTGGCCGGCCGCCGGCGAGACCACGACTGAAGAAGACGACGAAGAAGATGGCGGGCCGGGCGCTGCTCATCCTCGCCGCCGTCCTCCTCCTGTGCGCCGCCGAGTGCCGCCTCGTCCACGCATGGAAGAGGGTATGTAAGCAAATCGTTACATGTTTCTTTCGCCTTTATTTCACCGTCATGGATTGGATGTCATCTCGCGTTTGGTCTGACGATGCATGCATGCATGCACGGGCAGTCGTACGTGGTGTACCTGGGAGCCCACCCTTACGGCCGCGAGGCGACGGCGGAGCAACACGCGCGCGCCACCGAATCGCACCACGAGCTCCTCGCATCGGTCATCGGGAGCAAGCAGGCGGCGAGGGACGCCATCTTCTACTCCTACAACAAGAACATCAATGGCTTCGCCGCGTATCTCGAGGAGGAGGTGGCCAACCAGATGGCAAGTAAGGCAGCCATTCCCATTCCTTCATTACTCAAGAACATCAATGGCTTCGCCACGTATCTCTTTTACAGTTTCCCCTTGATTGATTAACTGATTGATTGGTTGGGCGATTGATGGAGAGCAGAGCACCCGGATGTGCTGACGGTGATGCCGAGCAAGATGATGAAGCTGCACACGACGAGGTCATGGGGCTTCATGGACATGGAGAGGGGCGGCCAGGTGCTCCCGGACTCCATCTGGAAGCACGGCAAGTTCGGCCAGAACGTCATCATCGCCAGCCTCGACAGCGGCGTCTGGCCGGAATCCAACAGCTTCAACGACGAGGGCATGGCCCCGGTGCCCAAGCGCTGGAAGGGCTCCTGCACCGACACCGCCAAGTACGGGGTGCCCTGCAACAAGAAGCTCATCGGCGCCAAGTACTTCAACAAGGACATGCTGCTGTCGCACCCGGCCGCGGTGGACGGCAACTGGACGCGCGACACCGAGGGCCACGGCACGCACACGCTCTCCACCGCCGCCGGCCGCTTCGTGCCGCGCGCCAGCCTCTTCGGCTACGCCAACGGCACCGCCAAGGGCGGCGCCCCGCGCGCCCGCGTCGCTGTATACAGGGTCTGCTGGACCGGGGAGTGCGCCACCGCCGACGTCATCGCTGGCTTCGAGGCCGCCGTCCACGACGGCGCCGACGTCATCACCGTCTCCTTCGGCGTCGATGCGCCCCTCGCCGACGCCAGCTCCTACTTCCACGAGGCCGTCACCCTCGGCTCCCTCCACGCCACCATCCACGGCGTCGCCGTCGTCTGCTCCGGGGGGAACGCCGGGCCCTTCGAGGACACCGTCGTCAACTCCGCGCCATGGGTCACCACCGTCGCCGCCAGCACCGTCGACAGGGACTTTCCCGACCAGCTCACCCTCGGCAACAACGCCACGATGAGGGGGATAAGCCTTGAGGCATCCGACCTTCACTCCAACAAGCTCTTCCCGCTCATCAACGGAAGCAGCGCCGCGCTCCCCAACTGCACCGTCAACCTCGCCACAAACTGCGCCACGGGCTGCCTTGACCCGGCCAAGGTCAAGGGCAAGATCGTCGTGTGCGTCCGCGGCGGGGATGTTCCGCGGGTCATGATGGGGATGACCGTCCTCAACGCCGGCGGCGTCGGGATGATCCTTGCCAACGGCGAGATGGACGGCAACGACATCCAAGCCGACCCGCACGTCCTCCCGGCCACAATGATCACCTACACCGAGGCCGTCTCGCTCTACAACTACATGTCGTCCACCCCGGAGCCGGTGGCCAACATCTCGCCGTCCAAAACGGAGCTCGGCGTCAAGAACTCGCCATCCATCGCCGCCTTCTCCGCTCACGGGCCCAGCGGCACGCTGCCCTACGTCCTCAAGCCAGACGTCGCCGCGCCGGGGGTGGACATCCTCGCGGCCTTCACCGAGTACGTCAGCCCCACGGAGGTGGCCGCCGACAAGCGCCGCTCCGAGTATGCCATCATGTCCGGCACGTCCATGGCGTGCCCTCACGTCTCTGGTGTCATGGGCCTCCTCAAGGCGGCGCACCCCAACTGGAGCCCCGCTATGATGCGATCCGCGGTCATGACCACCGCGCGCACCCAGGACAACACCGGCGCGCCCATGCGCGAGATGGACGGCAAGGAGGCCACCCCGTTCGCCTACGGCTCCGGCAACGTGCACCCGAACCGCGCAGTTGACCCGGGCCTCGTCTACGACATCACCCCCAACGGCTATTTCACCTTCCTCTGCTCCCTCGGCTTTTCCACCAAGGACCTGAGCAGGCTCAGCTCCGGCAAGTTTACATGCCCGGCCAAGCCGCCCCCGATGGAGGACCTCAACTACCCATCCATTGCGGTGCCGGCGCTGCGCCACAGGATGACGATCAAGAGGCGGCTCAAGAACGTGGGCCGGCCCGGGACGTACCGCGCATCGTGGCGCGCGCCTTTCGGGGTCAACATGACCGTTGACCCGACGGTGCTCGTATTTGAGAAGGCCGGCGAGGAGAAGGAGTTCAAGGTGAAGGTGGCGTCGGAAAAGGACAAACTCGGGAGGGGCTACGTCTTTGGGAAGCTCCTCTGGTCTGATGGGACCCACTATGTGAGGAGCCCCATCGTGGTAAATGCCCTGGATTGAGATTTTTTTAATTTTGTGGTGTGTAGCTCAAGGGAAGGAAGTGTCCAGAGTTTAGGAATTTTATTTTTCAGTTTATTACTGAGAATGAGACGAGTTTAGGTTTTAGGTCTCCTGGTTGCTAATAAACGCTGAATCTATTTTGGCTCTAGAGTGTAAATAAAGTGCAAAAGTTTTCTTTCTTGTAGATCCCCCTTTCTAGAAATTGTGGTTGGTGCAATTTTCTTTGTGTGTTCTCCTCTAGTTCGGTTTCAATTGAAAATGTTGTTCATAATGAAAACTTTAAATTGTCACTTCACTACATTTAATGAAACAATGCCTTATATTTACAGAAATACTAATTGGTCAAAATTCCATGGGAGGGGAAAATTTTGCATGTTGGTGCTTAAAATAGAGCATATATATGAAGGATATCAACGCCAAAAGCCTATTGAACTAGCATACCCTAAAAAGGTTAACAAACAAATAGTCATCAAACACGCTATTGAACTAGCATACCTTAAAAAGGTTAACATACAAATTACCATCGAACGGAAAGTTCAAAATGGAAAAGAAGGGACCTATGTCTGCAATATATGGTGGAGTGTCATACTCTTTGGACTCTATCTTTTCACGCCTCCCAAGTTTATGACCATGATCATTTTTCTTGAGAGTATTGACGGGGCTAGAGGTCATGATTGTTGTGATATGTGGTATGCAGGAAGGTGTCTTTGCAACATTGTGACTAACAATACAGACATGTGAGCTCATAGGCAAGACGATGATGATACCACATCTGGAGGTGCTTAGGGGGGTGATTTGTCTGTGCGTTGTACTTGGTAGGCTTGCCGACGTGGCTTGTTTTAGCCGTAATCTTTGTTTACCGGTAGGTATGTTGCGAGGTGTTTCACATATTATTTTTCTCAAATATAACCGGGCCTTGTAGGGTTTTCCAGCCGAGTTTTTCTTATAAACGGATCATTTCTCCCTTGGCTAGATTTTCTGAAATTTCTTTGGCAATAAATAACTCAACGGTGGTTGTTCCATCAAAAAGGAATTTATCCGAGTACACGGGTCTTGATGAACCTAAGCCTGCCAAAACTATTATCACAAGAATGTATTGGGTCCCCAAGTACCCTCCATTCTCCGTGCTTGCCAAATTAAACACCTTAATTATTATAACTGAGATGGTAATAATAATTATTAACTCGTCTGGATGTGCAAGCAAAATGCTGCTTTATTTCTTGTGCCCTGACTTGCTACAATACAATCTAATTAATTAATTAATTAATTAATTAATTAAACTCGAATGCCAAATTGTTGAATCGAGGGACCCTGCGTAGCGATGGTTGGATGGGGACACCAATGGCGGTCGTACCCAGTCGACGGGGACACTCCTCTTCATCCGATGAGAGATCCTCCGCCACATCGTCCATGAACCCCACCTCTTTCATTGTCGTCTTGCTCTGCCGTTGTTGCTCTGTTCACATCAATTGTGTTGCATGTGTCGATTGAGAAGGAAGCCACAGTTAGTACAACTTGAGGTTTATAACAAGAAAAACATGATGAAGCACTTTGTTTAAGGAATTAATATATGCAACTAGCAATGTACGAATATGTATAGCTCACCGGCGATCTTGTTGAGTTTGGTATCATCTTGGAGGCGGCGATGGAGGTGGCAGGATACAAGGATGATGCTAGTCGACACCACAGCCACCACCACCGCCAACCCAAGGCTTCCAATGTTGCTCCGGTCCATTATGGATAGATGCAAGAAGCTAGCTTGTGCTTGGTCGCTTTTGCCTTTATTTCCGGCTCTGAATGAAGAGATGGTGAAGATAGCTAATATATGTCGTAATAAATCTGAGGAGGAGGAGACGACGATGACGGGCGAGACATGAGACATGCGTGGGTCTGTGCCATCCCGTGTGAAAGAGCCCTCGAGTATGCATGCACCTGGTTATGGACTAACACAACCCATTTGCAGCGACGTGGCTTTGACGAATGCTCTAAAAGGTTCTTTTTGCCTATGTGATCTTTGTGTGTTATGTTACTGCTTTTGTGTTTCTTTATTTGATTTGAGATATGTTTTAGTCCTGTTTTACTTGCTTGCACGGCGGAGTAGGTAGTGCCATGCGATCTTTATAGAAGCACCAATTACAAGATAGACATATACAGTCACACCCTCATAAATCTATGGCTTGATATGTACTGTCTTTTGTATTGTACCGCACGTGTGTTGGGTTGGGAGTGTATATCTTAGATGTGCAAAAGGTCGGGCATGAACTCTCATTTCTTATAAGAGAGGATTCCTTATTGGATCCTATTTAAAAATATGCTTCCCCATTTGGCCCTAAAACAATATTTCTGCTCTATTTGGCACTGTATCTAAAATATTATGTCATATATGACATTGCCATCTATTTTTTTGTATCCAACAATGTTAACTGGCACGTGAAAACACTATTTATTTCTGGTCTAGTATGCGACCAAAAATGTCTAGGACACAGAGAAACTTGATGGTGACTATGTTGAGCTTGGGGTAGAACAAGGAAGCTATTGGAATGATCGGTGGCCACCAGAGATGAGTGACAATGAGACCATGGTCGCAAGAAGCACAACCGTGCACTATTGCAGGATGCTGTTAACGCGACACTAGTATCAGAGACCCTTCGACCAAACTGTGTGCGATGCATTAATCGCACACCATGTTCTAATAAAACCGACACCAATAAGACGAACTGTGTGCGATGGCGAAGACATCAAGCACGATTCAGATTAGAGTTGTGTGTGCAATACGTGGCATATAGTTGATCCATACGTATTCTTTGCGATGAGCCAGAACAACAGAAATGGTCAGCAAGATCAAGGTGTGTGCGATATACGACATAGAGTTCACATGGATGAATTTTTTGCGATTAGCCAACAGAACAGAAATGGTCAGCCAAATGAAGGTGTGTGCGATATACGACATACAGTTCACACAGATGAACTATTTGAGATGAGTCAAAACAACAAAAACGTTTCAACTTAACAAGATGTGTGTGATATGCGGCAAACAGGTCAGTAATCAGAAATATGTGGGAAGATCGATAATAACACAGACGATTCCTGCTAGCAGGACTACCAAGAAAATAAAGCACCAAATTTCCTCTGACATTTAGGAAACATACTAGCCAACAAAAATGTGTCTGTCGTTTGAAAGTAGAAAAACTGAGTCTGGTCAGGGAGGAAGAAAAATGCGTCTACTATTTTAGTAACAGTAGCATCTAACAGATTTCTCGC
Organism: Aegilops sharonensis; assembly: GCA_904067115.1. Classification (NCBI taxonomy): domain Eukaryota; kingdom Viridiplantae; phylum Streptophyta; class Magnoliopsida; order Poales; family Poaceae; genus Aegilops; species Aegilops sharonensis. Next base: position 43,843,763 of record LR880970.1, on the reverse strand, counting down.
AATTTGGCACTCTAGTAATATGAGAGGACACACCAAAGTTATAGTTGATGCAGAACAGGTGCGGTCATTGTAAAATTGACCAGTGCATGAAAAATCACAACAAAATGAATATTCTTGGAACAAAAAATTTAGCACTTGAGGGCTAAACCTTTTGGTGTTACCACAGAAAACATAGCACTTGAGGGCTAAACCCACTAAAGCGGCAGTGACACTGTCTATTATCACAGGATCACGAGAAGTGCAAGTGTTTCCATCACAGACCATCAATCACCACATCTCGATGGCCAACATAAAACTTACCATAGCTCAATGACCGTGGGCACACAGTGGAGAGGTAAGGTGTCAATGGCTTACCCATGACGGACTCGTTGGTGATGTTGGGCGCCTTCTTCCCCGGATATAGCAAACGGCCTTTTGTGCACCTGTATGATGAAACCACACCAGGGAAAAAGAGAAACAGTGCAAATATATATGTTTTGGATGATGAGAATACTCAAGTATCAAACAACATGAGTAGATAGTAATCAATTACAAAGCATGCATATATATATCAGTATACAATGTGCCTATATGCAGATAGCCTCATCGTCTTCTTCCTATAAACCCCAACGCAGTGACGCATCATGATATTAACATTCAATCTGGTAACAAGGCCAGAACACAGGGACACTACTTGCTAGCTTCTCACCATGATCTCTGTCATTTTACTTAACTTTTAAGCCTCCTTCACCATGTCCAGCATAAATTACCACGGCTCAATGTTCGAGGCCACACAAAGCATGAGAGAGAGAGAGAGAGAGAGAGAGAGAGAGAGAGAGAGCAAAGGAGAGGAGAGGAGCCAGTGGCTTACCTATGCTAGAAGCGAGGAAGAAGCGGACATCAGAGGGGCTAGGCATGAGGCATCCAGGTGAGCGCCTCCGGAGGAGGAGAGGTGTTGAGATGAGCGCCAACATGAGTAGATAGTAATCAACTACACATCATGCAAATAGATAGTAATGACATGAAGCAAATAATCTGACAGCAAGTACCACATATCCTTTAGCTGGTTGTCATGAGCTAAATGATTCATGTCGAGATGGAAATACTATTAAAGTTTGAGGAAATACGTGTTTTCTCCTTCATTATTTTTTTCAATCTCCCGTTCATTTTTTTATCCATACTGATCACACCCTTTATTCTCTCCTTTCGGTATTACTCCTACATACCCATTAAAATCGATCATTCATACTCCTGCCAATCGATATAGCCCCTCTTAACATATGTCATATATATGTATAAAGAAGATATAAAAGTTATATTGTGTGTTATCATTTCCCAAAATACACCATAGCAATTAATTAGGTTAGTTAAGTTTATGCCCCAAACAAAATTTTAAAGTGGTTAACTAGAAAAAATAATAACACGGTTGGAAATTACGCATTTTTCTGATCAAATTACACATACAAATTTTTTTTAATCCGAGTTACGGCTGCAAGGTTATACGATGATCAGGTTTAACATATTCTTCATAAATAATAAAAGCCAGAGACTTAACGGGCTGAAAACAGAGCAAACTGGGCCTACTGCAGCTGAACGTGAAATGCTACTCGCGTCCAGGCTTGATCTTCCATTGTACTTAGAAAAAGTCAAAAATTTCTGAAATATTTTTAAAATAAAGTTGTTCTTCCATTGTGCTTGTGAAAAAATTCTACAAAAAGAACGACCCCCCCCCCCCCTTTCCGTTTGACTTCTTTTCAAAAAAAATTGGCCAAAATAGTGTGAATAGTGACCTATAAAAGCAAAAAAAATTGCCCTTAAGTTAACCCTGGTTTAATAATTAATATATTTTTTCCTATATATGGTGTAGATAAACCATGAACCAAGAGGTATTTTCCATGTAAATAAGGTCTTACATTATGGGACCGATGGAGTATGTCTGAATTACACTAGTCGATCGTATCCAGACTTCAAGCAGCACTTTTGCCAAAAAAATATACTAAATACTCACTCTGTCCCATAATGTAAGATCTTTTCGAAATATATTACGTTGAAAAAATTTATTATATTATGTGGCGGAGGGAGTAGTTAATAGCACTGGCGGAGCTACATGTAATCCTGCAGGGGCCATGGCGCCCCAGGTTTGGCAGTACATTGTGAAGAATTTTCTTACAGAATCGAATAGGTTGAAAAAACAATACAGGTTTTGCCCCCTCATATATTGATATTTTCTCTTTAGCCCCCCAACCAGTAGTGTGTAGCTCCGCCACTGGTTAATAGCATGGACAGATCGATGGCTCCAACATGGCAAATTATGAGTGCATACGTACCAAGCACTGGTAGACAGATGAGATACTCAGATATTTGAATAGTACAAGTAAATTATGATGGTTTAGCTATCGATCGCTACTATTACAGAGAATAATAATAGATAGATACTCCTAGACGGTAAGTAAAATAACGAAGCCCTCCCTCCAGTTTATCAGGCGTCCTTGAGTAGCTCAGGCGGCGGATCAGTGCCAAACACCGTACGGTATGCCCGCTTGTATCCCTCAAGTCTGATATCTGCCGCCTGTTCCTCGTAGTTGTCGGCGACCTCCACATAGCCCTTCTCCTTGATCTCATTCCAGAGATATACTGTTGGAAGTCGGCCATCCTGTCGTTCAGCTCTTTGAAGAAGTTATCGTCCTCGTCCTCTGAGTCTGAGTCTGAGTCGAGGGGGGCGGGCTTCTCCCAGGACAGGATGCTTTCGATCCTCCCCAAAGACATCATGTTCTTCACCGGAGGATGAGGACCCACCGTGCACCTGGGGTCACCACAAGTGCCCTCTTTTCTATCAAGACGCGCGGGCTTGATCATCGCCTCCTTGTCCATGGAGGACCCCTTCTTCGAATACCGCTTCTCTGGAAGACGGTTGGACGTAATGGACGCATCCGCCAACAACACCTTACTGGCCTTGGAAGAAGAACCCTTCTTGTTCTTCCGACCAGAACAAGAACGCACCGGCATGGTCACTGACACAGCCAGATCCTCTTTTCCATCAAGACGTGCGGGCACCGTCATGGAGGACCCCTTCATGTTCTCCACCGGAGGAAGAGGACGCTCCGGCGTGGTGACTGCCGCCACCTCCTCTGCTGAACCCGTGAAACGATCTTCCTCGCCGACACCTGCCATCGTTCGATCTAAGCAGTTCTTCCGACAACCCGTGACTTGAGTTGATTCAGATTTTGGGGGAGGTGACGGCAGCACGTCTGTCTTCTTATAGTCACGTACTCCTTTCTTTTTTGAAATTTAGTCCCGTACTCTTGATAGCTGGTACTCCGGCCCGTACCAAAAAGGATTTCTGGAAAAGATTTTTGAAGGTCACTATGAAAATTGTTCACGACATCGACACAAGTTTTCCAAATACAACTGTTACATTACTAGAACTCTAGTAGATATAAAAGGACAAAACTATATGTAATTTCATTAAAAAAAGGACAAAACTATATATGAATAAGTAGCTATATATAATTTGAATTGGGCTGTAAATTCGACCCATGATCATAATGAGCAGCAAGTTTCTAGATTCTATTTGGATATCAAATTGCGTGTACTCGGAAGTTTCCCTCGAGTCACGGTTCATTGTTCTGTTGCCGTCGCCCCCGCCTCTCCTTCCATCTTAACAGCCGCCGCTGCCGGAGAAAGCCGACGGCAAAGCCCCGCGTGGCGGATGGCGGCCAGTCGGTCCTCGTCTCTTTGTCTCATGCATCTTGTGGCGGAGGCCTCCGGCTGGTGCGCGGCGGCCGGCCCTGAACGGCGGCGAAGGAATCCTTTGGAAATGAGACCTTTTACACTACGTCATGTAAATATAGGCCGTTTATTTTTGTGTTTGGATGGCCCAGATTTGCAAATACTACTGCAGATTATTTCATTTGAGCAAAAGAATCACATCATCGATCATTAAGTGGCTTGCATGTAAAATATCCGTCTGAATGTACTTCCCCTGTTTCAGTTTACAAGTCCTGCGCGTATATCTAGGTTGCCAATTTTATCACCGTAATATAAACTATATAACAAAAAAATTATACCGTTTGAAAATAGAACATCTGAAATTTATATTGGTATATATTTTGTAATATATGACTTGTATTAGATTGGTTAAATTAATGACCTAGGAGTACGCGCACGCCCTGTTAACTGAGAGAGATAGTAATATCGATCATTATGTCTCACGGGCCATTCTGGTCAAGCGGCCATGCATGCAAACATGCAACACGTGTTGTGTAAAGCGTGCGTGTGTATCC
>LR880970.1:43823850-43834145 GCA_904067115.1 Aegilops sharonensis | reverse complement strand
AATTATGCCGACCAACGTGACATAGATTTTATTTATCTAGGAGGTTGTTGAACCGGAAATTCCAACCGACCCTATTGTCGAGAGGTTAAATTTAGTTGAAGAAGAAAACAATTTCTTAAAGGAAAAAATAAGAAAAATTGAGGAGGAGAAGATGATATTGGAGATGCATGTTGCGGATGTCGTCGATGATCACAAGATCAAGATGGATGCAATGCGCTTGAAAATTAGAAAGATTAGAAAATATGCAATTCATACTGAGGCTTGGTATCATTATGCCGTTGGATCAGTTGTTACCTTGGTTGCGATTATGATCGCATTTGTTTTCGCATTGAAATGTTTTACATAGTTTCAATGTATGGTTTAATTAATTTAGTTGCTTTGCAGAGCTTTATGTTGTTAGATGAGAACTATGTATGTACTTTGGTTTTAATGTGATGATAAACTTCTATTAATTTGGTCACTTAATTATATATAATGCACGCAGATGAACCGACAATGGATGTACGTGACAGACACACCACCGAGTACATTAAGGGCGTGCATGATTTTCTCGAAGTGGCTGAGGCAAACAAGTAGAATGATTTTATGTGTTGTCCATGCCCTATATGTGGGACTACAAAGTCTTACTCTGACCGGAAAATCTTTCACACCCACCTGCTTTACAAGGGTTTCATGCCACACTATAATGTTTGGACGAGGTACGGAGAAATAGGGGTTATGATGGAAGACAGCGAAGAAGAAGAGTACGATGACAACTATGTGCCCCCTGAATACGATGATGCTACTGAACATCAAGAGGAACCAGACGATGTGCATGATGATGCTGCAACGGGCGAAGCTGCTGAAGATCAAGAGGAACCAGACGATGTGCCCGATGATGATGATCTTCGCCGGGTCATTGTCGATGCAAGGACACAATGCGAAAGTCAAAAGGAGAAGCTGAAGTTCGATCGCATGTTAGAGGATCATAAAAAAGGGTTGTACCCCAATTGCGAAGATGGCAACACAAAGCTCGGCACCGTACTGGAATTGCTGCAGTGAAAGGCAGAGAATGTTGTGCCTGACAAAGAATTTGAGAAGCTACTGAAAATATTAAAGAAGAAGCTTCCAAAGGATAACAAATTGCCCGACAGTACATACGCATCAAAGAAGGTCGTATGCCCTCTAGGATTGGAGGTGCAAAAGATACATGCATGCCCTAATGACTGCATCCTCTACCGCGGTGCGTACAAGGATCTAAACGCATGCCCGGTATGCGGTGCATTACGGTATAAGATCAGACGAGATGACCCTGATGATGTTGACGGTGAGTCTCCCAAAAAGAGGGTTCCTGCGAAGGTGATGTTGTATGCTCCTATAATACCACGGTTAAGGATGACAATTTTATCCATGGACGTGGATACCCGCGGATACCCGACCCGAATGGACAGGGTTTGGATACATTTTTGTGTCCATGGATCGTGTCCGAACCCAACCCGACTAATCATGGGTAGGACATGGATATAATTTTGTACTCGTGGGCATACCCAAATCCGACCCGATATTCCAATATTCCCCTCATAAATTTCATTTGTCTAAAATTGAAAGAAAATTGCCCAATCCCCACTGTGACTTATTTACTCCACCGGCCCTTCTCATTCTCCTATCTCCTAATTAAAAAATTGGTTATTAAGATGGCTCTTCTCCTCGGCTTACTCATCCCGCAACCATTGGTACAAACGGGGCTCCACATATGGTGCATCACTGTAGCAGCAATGCCAAAGGCCAGCGGCAGCTATGATCCATAGATCTCCTGAAACCCTCCCTGACTCCCTCTCAACTTCTACTACTTCGAGTAGCACGCAGGACACAGCAGACCAGCAGTGCACATGTGCGTCGACGGGGCAGTGCAAGGCTGTGACCTGCGGCGCCGAGCATGCCGATGCAGAGCGTGGCAACAAGAGGGGCGAAGTCAAGGACAAGGAGCAGGGCTGCTTCGAGGAGCCGACGACCATCGCAAACAGCCGGCGTTCACGCCTTTAGGGTAATATATATTCTTGTTCCATGTCCTGTACGTGGATATGCAGCATGTACTTGTTCGTGACTTCATGCAAACTGTTTTTTTGGAACTGTAGTATTAGTTGAAGCAAAGATTTATATTGATGGAGTAATTTTTTTGGTTAGTTGGTGGTAGTAAAATATGGTTATCATTTTCGAAACCAGCCAATTTTATTGTTTAGACACATGGAATGATCTGTAGAAGTGCACAGGAGTTCAGACTGTAGAAGTGCAGATATGCATGATAATTAGTAATTATGTATGATCAAATAAGTCAGATTCCATCTAATGTGCATTTATGCTGATAGATGAGGAAGAGATCTCATAGTCCGTACTCTGTCCAGTTAGTCTGGTGTTGCTTGTTTGGTCAAACGAGGGATGTACATTGGTTCTTTTTAACTGAAACTGAATATATACTTTTTTCATGTATAGCTCAATGGCTTGTGATGATGGAGCACGCTACCCTGACATCTAATTCTCAAGGTACTAGCACAGGAGCATCAAAAGGTCGAGTTGGTAATAAGGGAAATCTCACATTAGAGAATTTCAAAGCTTATATGATGTAGTGTACTCGTGCTATGTCATTTTTTGCGAGAATCTGAGAGCTTATGTGTTGGAATGACCCGATGGATATCCATACCTGATGGATATCCATCGGGTTTGGACATGGACACAAAATTTCACCCGTGGTTTTTTCATGGGCGGGCAGGGAATGTCTTCATGGATTTGGATATGGATGTAATATTGTTCAACCCGATTCAAACCCGACCCATTGCCATCCTTAACCACGGTTGAAACGTCTGTTCAGAAACGAAGAGCATGCCAAGTTGATGCGATGGTACAGTGAGGACCGTAAGAAAGACGGGAAGTTGAGAGCACCCGCTGACGGGTCGCAGTGGAGAAAAATCGAGAGAAAGTACTGGGATGAGTTTGCAANATTTTATCCATGGACGTGGATACCCGCGGATACCCGATCCGAATGGACAGGGTTTGGATACATTTTTGTATCCATGGATCGTGCCCGAACCCGACCCGACTAATCATGAGTAGGACATGGATATAATTTTGTACTCGTGGGCATACCCAAATCTGACCCGATATTCCAATATTCCCCTCATAAATTTCATTTGTCTAAAATTGAAAGAAAATTGCCCAATCCCCACTGTGACTTATTTACTCCACCGGCCCTTCTCATTCTCCTATCTCCTAATTAAAAAATTGGTTATTAAGATGGCTCTTCTCCTCGGCTTACTCATCCCGCAACCATTGGTACAAACGGGGCTCCACATATGGTGCATCACTGTAGCAGCAATGCCAAAGGCCAGCGGCAGCTATGATCCATAGATCTCCTGAAACCCTCCCTGACTCCCTCTCAACTTCTACTACTTCGAGTAGCACGCAGGACACAGCAGACCAGCAGTGCACATGTGCGTCGACGGGGCAGTGCAAGGCTGTGACCTGCGGCGCCGAGCATGCCGATGCAGAGCGTGGCAACAAGAGGGGCGAAGTCAAGGACAAGGAGCAGGGCTGCTTCGAGGAGCCGACGACCATCGCAAACAGCCGGCGTTCACGCCTTTAGGGTAATATATATTCTTGTTCCATGTCCTGTACGTGGATATGCAGCATGTACTTGTTCGTGACTTCATGCAAACTGTTTTTTTGGAACTGTAGTATTAGTTGAAGCAAAGATTTATATTGATGGAGTAATTTTTTTGGTTAGTTGGTGGTAGTAAAATATGGTTATCATTTTCGAAACCAGCCAATTTTATTGTTTAGACACATGGAATGATCTGTAGAAGTGCACAGGAGTTCAGACTGTAGAAGTGCAGATATGCATGATAATTAGTAATTATGTATGATCAAATAAGTCAGATTCCATCTAATGTGCATTTATGCTGATAGATGAGGAAGAGATCTCATAGTCCGTACTCTGTCCAGTTAGTCTGGTGTTGCTTGTTTGGTCAAACGAGGGATGTACATTGGTTCTTTTTAACTGAAACTGAATATATACTTTTTTCATGTATAGCTCAATGGCTTGTGATGATGGAGCACGCTACCCTGACATCTAATTCTCAAGGTACTAGCACAGGAGCATCAAAAGGTCGAGTTGGTAATAAGGGAAATCTCACATTAGAGAATTTCAAAGCTTATATGATGTAGTGTACTCGTGCTATGTCATTTTTTGCGAGAATCTGAGAGCTTATGTGTTGGAATGACCCGATGGATATCCATACCTGATGGATATCCATCGGGTTTGGACATGGACACAAAATTTCACCCGTGGTTTTTTCATGGGCGGGCAGGGAATGTCTTCATGGATTTGGATATGGATGTAATATTGTTCAACCCGATTCAAACCCGACCCATTGCCATCCTTAACCATGGTTGAAACGTCTGTTCAGAAACGAGGAGCATGCCAAGTTGATGCGATGGCACAGTGAGGACCGTAAGAAAGACGGGAAGTTGAGAGCACCCGCTGACGGGTCGCAGTGGAGAAAAATCAAGAGAAAGTACTGGGATGAGTTTGCAAGTGACCCAAGGAACGTATGGTTTGTTTTAAGCGCAGATGACATTAATCCTTTCGGGGAGCAGAGCAGCAATCACAACGCCTGACCCGTGACTCTATGTATGTATAACCTGTTGGAAATATGCCCTAGAGGCAATAATACAATATTATTATTATATTTCCTTGTTCATGATAATCGTCTGTTGTTCATGCTATAATTGTGTTATCCGGAAATCGTAATACATGTGTGAATACATAGACCACAACATGTCCCTAGTAAGCCTCTAGTTGACTAGCTCGTTGATCAACTGATAGTCATGGTTTCCTGACTATGGACATTGGATGTCATTGATAACGGGATCACATCATTAGGTGAATGATGTGATGGACAAGACCCAATCCTAAGCATAGCACAAGATCGTGTAGTTCGTTTGCTAGAGCTTTTCCAATGTCAAGTATCTTTTCCTTAGACCATGAGATCGTGTAACTTCCGGATACCGTAGGAGTGCTTTGGGTGTACCAAACGTTGCAATGTAACTGGGTGACTATAAAGGTATACTACGGGTATCTCCGAAAGTGTCTGTTGGGTTGACACGGATCGAGACTGGGATTTGTCACTCCATATGACGGAGAGATATCTCTGGGCCCACTCGGTAATGCATCATCATAATGAGCTCAACGTGACCAAGTGTTTGGTCACGGGATCATGCATTACGGTATGAGTAAAGTGACTTGTGGGTAACGAGATTGAACGAGGTATTGGGATACCGACGATCGAANTGCTTTGGGTGTACCAAACGTTGCAATGTAACTGGGTGACTATAAAGGTATACTACGGGTATCTCCGAAAGTGTCTGTTGGGTTGACACGGATCGAGACTGGGATTTGTCACTCCATATGACGGAGAGATATCTCTGGGCCCACTCGGTAATGCATCATCATAATGAGCTCAACGTGACCAAGTGTTTGGTCACGGGATCATGCATTACGGTATGAGTAAAGTGACTTGTGGGTAACGAGATTGAACGAGGTATTGGGATACCGACGATCGAATCTCGGGCAAGTAACATACCGATTGACAAAGGGAATTGTATACGGGGTTGCTTGAATCCTCGACATCGTGGTTCATCCGATGAGATCATCGAGGATCATGTGGGAGCCAACATGGGTATCCAGATCCCGCTGTTGGTTATTGACCGGAGAGTCGTCTCGGTCATGTCTACGTGTCTCCCGAACCCGTAGGGTCTACACACTTAAGGTTCGGTGACGCTAGGGTTGTAGAGATATGAGTATGCAGTAACCCGAAAGTTGTTCGGAGTCCCGGATGAGATCCCGGACGTCACGAGGAGTTCCGGAATGGTCCGGAGGTGAAGAATTATATATATGAAGTGCAGTTTCGGCCATCGGGAAAGTTTCGGGGGTCACCGGTATTGTACCGGGACCACCGGAAGGGTCCCGGGGGTCCACCGAGTGGGACCACCTATCCCGGAGGGACCCGTGGGCTGAAGTGGGGAGGGGAACCAGCCCCTGGTGGGCTGGTGCGCCCCCCCTTGGGCCCCCCCTGCGCCTAGGGTTGGAAACCCTAGGGTGGGGGGGCGCCTCCACTTGCCTTGGGGGGCAAGCCACCCCCCGGGCCGCCGCCCCCCTTGGAGATCCCATCTCCAGGGCCGGCGCCCCCCTGGGGGCCTATATAAAGAGGGGGGGGGGGGGGGGGGGCCCGCGGGGGGCGTGGGGGGCGGGGCGGCCCGGCGGCCCGCGCCGCCGCTGTGTGGCGCGCCCCCAGGGCGGGGGCCCCCGGGGGGGTCTAAAAAAAGGGGGGGGGGGGGGGGGGGAGGGAGGGCAGCCGCACCTATGCTCTTGGCGCCTCCCTCTCCCCTTGCTACACCTCTCCCTCTCGCAGAAGCTTGGCGAAGCCCTGCCGAGATCACTGCTGCATCCACCACCACGCCGTCGTGCTGCTGGATTTCCATCAACCTCTCCTCCCCCCTTGCTGGATCAAGAAGGAGGAGACGTCTTCCCCAACCGTACGTGTGTTGAACGCGGAGGTGCTATCCGTTCAGCACTAGGATCATCGGTGATTTGGATCACGGCGAGTACGCCTCCCTCAACCCCGTTCTCTTGAACGCTTCCGCTCGCGATCTACAAGGGTATGTAGATGCACTCCTCTATCTCGTTGCTAGATGAACTCATAGATTGATCTTGGTGAAAGCGTAGAAAATTTTTATTTTCTGCAACGTTCCCCAACAGTGGCATCATGAGCTAGGTCTATGCGTAGTTCTCTTTGCATGAGTAGAACACAATTTGTTGTGGGCGTAGATGTTGTCAACCTTCTTGCCGTTACTAGTCTTATTTTGCTTCAGCGGTATTGTGGGATGAAGCGGCCCGGACCGACCTTACACGTACGCTTACGTGAGACAGGTTTCACCGACTGACATGCACTAGTTGCATAAGGTGGCTAGCGGGTGTCTGTCTCTCCCACTTTAGTTGGAGCGGATTCGATGAAAAGGGTCCTTATGAAGGGTAAATAGAAGTTGAAAAATCACGTTGTGGCTTATAGGTAGGTAAGAAAACGTTCTTGCTAGAACCCTATTGCAGCCACGTAAAAACATGCAACAACAATTAGAGGACATCTAACTTGTTTTTGCAGCAATTGCTTTGTGATGTGATATGGACAAAAGTTGTGATGAATGATGTATATGTGATGTATGAGATCATGTTCTTGTAATAGGAATCACGACTTGCATGTCGATGAGTATGACAACCGGCAGGAGCCATAGGAGTTGTCTTAATTATTGTATGACCTGCGTGTCATTGATTCAACGCCATGTAATTACTTTACTTTCTTGCTAAACCGTTAGCCGTAATAGTAGAAGTAATAGTTGGCGAGCAACCCCATGGAGACACGATGATGGAGATCATGGTGTCATGCCGGTGACAAGATGATCATGGAGCCCGAAGATGGAGATCAAAGGAGCTATATGATATTGGCCATATCATGTCACTATTATTTGATTGCATGTGATGTTTATCATGTTTATGCATCTTGTTTACTTAGAACGACGGTAGTAAATAAGATGATCCCTCATAATAATTTCAAGAAAGTGTTCCCCCTAACTATGCACCATTGCGAAAGTTCATTGTTTCGAAGCACCACGTGATGATCGGGTGTGATAGATTCTAACGTTCACATACAACGGGTGTAAGACAGATTTACACATGCAAAACACTTAGGTTAACTTGACGAGCCTAGCATGTACAGACATGGCCTCAGAACACAGAGACCGAAAGCTCGAACATGAGTCTTATGGAAGATACGATCAACATAGAGATGTTCACCGATGATGGCTAGTCCGTCTCACGTGATGATCGGACACAGCCTAGTCGACTCGGATCATGTAACACTTAGATGACTAGAGGGATGTCTAATCTGAGTGGGAGTTCATTAAATAATTTGATTAGATGAACTTAATTATCTTGAACTTAGTCTAAAAAACCTTTGCATAAATGTCTTGTAGATCAAATGGCCAACACTCATGTCAACATGAACTTCAACGCGTTCCTAGAGAAAACCAAGCTGAAAGATGATGGCAGCAACTATACGGACTGGGTCCGGAACCTGAGGATCATCCTCATAGCTGCCAAGAAAGCATATGTCCTAGAAGGACCGCTAGGTGAAACACCCATCCCAGAGAACCAAGACGTTATGAACGCTTGGCAGTCACGTGCTGATGATTACTCCCTCGTTCAGTGCGGCATGCTTTACAGCTTAGAACCGGGGCTCCAAAAGTGTTTTGAGCAACACGGAGCATATGAGATGTTCGAGGAGCTGAAAATGATTTTCCAAGGTCATGCCCGAGTCGAGAGATATGAAGTCTCCGACAAGTTCTATAGTTGTAAGATGGAGGAAAACAGTTCTGTCAGTGAGCACATACTCAAAATGTCTGGGTTGCACAACCGCCTGTCCCAGCTGGACATTAACCTCCCGGATGAGGCGGTCATTGATAGAATCCTTCAGTCGCTCCCACCGAGCTACAAGAGCTTTGTGATGAACTACAATATGCAGGGGATGGTGAAAACTATTCCTGAAGTACTTTCAATGCTGAAATCAGCGGAGGTAGAAATCAAAAAGGAACATCAAGTGTTGATGGTCAATAAAACCACTAAGTTCAAGAAGGGCAAGGGTAAGAAGAACTTCAAGAAGGACGGCAAGGAAGTTGCCACGCCCGGTAAGCCAGTTGCCGGGAAGAAGTCAAAGAATGGACCCAAGCCTGAGACTGAGTGCCTTTATTGCAAAGGGAAGGGTCACTGGAAGCGGAACTGCCCCAAATACTTAGCAGACAAGAAGGCCGGCAACACTAAAGGTATATGTGATATACATGTAATTGATGTGTACCTTACCAGTGCTCGTAGTAGCTCCTGGGTATTTGATACCGGTGCCGTTGCTCATATTTGTAACTCAAAGCAGGAGCTGCGGAATAAGCGGAGACTGGCGAAGGACGAGGTGACGATGCGCGTCGGGAATGGTTCCAAGGTCGATGTGATCGCCGTCGGCACGCTACCTCTACATTTGCCTACGGGATTAGTTTTGAACCTCAATAATTGTTATTTAGTACTAGCTTTGAGATTGAACATTGTATCTGGATCTTGTTTAATACAAGATGGCTACTCATTTAAATCCGAGAATAGTGGTTGTTCTATTTATATGAGAGATATGTTTTATGGTCATGCCCCGGTGGTCAATGGTTTATTCTTAATGAATCTCGAACGTGATGTTACACATATTCATAGTGTGAATACCAAAAGATGTAAGGTTGATAATGAGAGTCCCACATACTTGTGGCACTGCCGCCTTGGTCACATTGGTGTCAAGCGCATGAAGAAGCTCCATGCTGATGGACTTTTAGAGTCTCTCGATTATGAATCATTTGACACATGCGAACCATGCCTCATGGGCAAAATGACCAAGACTCCGTTCTCCGGAACAATGGAGCGAGCAACCAACTTATTGGAAATCATACATACTGATGTGTGCGGTCCAATGAGCGTTGAGGCTCGCAGAGGATATCGTTATGTTCTCACTCTCACTGATGACTTAAGTAGATATGAGTATGTCTACTTGATGAAACACAAGTCTGAGACCTTTGAAAAGTTCAAGGAATTTCAGAATGAGGTAGAGAATCAACGTGACCGAAAAATAAAGTTCTTACGATCAGATCGTGGAGGAGAATATTTAAGTCACGAATTTGGTACGCACTTAAGGAATGTGGAATCGTTTCACAACTCACGCCGCCTGGAACACCTCAGCGTAACGGTGTGTCTGAACGTCGTAATCGCAATCTATTGGATATGGTGCGATCTATGATGTCTCTTACCGATTTACCGCTATCATTTTGGGGATACGCTCTAGAGACAGCTACATTCACTTTAAATAGGGCACCGTCTAAATCCGTTGAGACGACACCGTATGAAGTATGGTTTGGGAAGAAACCTAAGCTGTCGTTTCTAAAAGTTTGGGGATGCGATGCTTATGTCAAGAAACTTCAACCTGAAAAGCTCGAACCCAAGTTGGAAAAATGCGTCTTCATAGGATACCCTAAGGAAACCATTGGGTATACCTTCTACCTTAGATCCGAAGGCAAGATCTTTGTTGCCAAGAAAGGATCCTTCCTGGAGAAAGAGTTTCTCTCGAAAGGAGTAAGTGGGAGGAAAGTAGAACTCTATGAAATACTACCTCTTGAACCGGAAAGTAGTG
>LR880970.1:43772293-43785297 GCA_904067115.1 Aegilops sharonensis | reverse complement strand
CTTGAAGCGTTGTTGAGGCCACCCCAAACCCTAGAGAAGCAGCGTCGAGGCCACTAATTAATATGATTCCTTACAGTGATTAGCTAGCTAGTTCTACGTTTGCCACTAATATATCCATCTGTCATGTTTGAATAATAATTGCCATGTTGTAAATATTTGTAGAAACTATGGACACCCCCGAGACGAAGCAACAGAAGCGGTGTTGGGGGACATAATCGCACAAGGAAGTGATGTCGTCTTCTCGTTTCTGAATGACACCGATGGTCTGGAAGGATAGGGTGAACAAGCAGGCTATGATTATGATGGCTCCTTTGACCCAATGCCGGTGCAAGAAGGAGACCGTGAGGACGGCTCTGGTGACCCAATGACGGTGCAAGAAGGTGACCGTGATGACGGCTCCGGTGACCGAACCGAGTCTGGCCAGGTATATATATTAGTTAAGCCTGTGCTGACTAGCTAATTGATGCATTCATTGTTTTGGTATATGTACACATATTAATTAACTCTCGTCTTGCTTCTTTTTTCTAGCCCTCCGGATCGAGCACAACTTCGGTAAGGAGACGAGGCCCGAAGAAAAAGTTGAGCTCGGATGAAAGGTTTGAGATCACAGCAATCGCGCGCGACGGCGAACCGATTGAACCCATCCGGAAAAAGAACACATTTGCTGCTCAGTGCGGGGTTCTTGTTAGGGACAGGATCCCGATCAGCATCCACCAATGGTATAAGCCTAAGAACGAAGACCCTGAGGTGTCTTATGTCAATGATATGCAGAAAGATGATCTTTGGACTGAGCTGAAGGCAAATTTCACCCTACCGCCAGAGGAGGATCCGGAGAAGCCAGTTATAGAGCAATTAATCAAGTCTTTTGCTCTTAAGAAGATGGCAGACCTATTCAGGAGGTGGAGGAAAGAGCTAAAAAAGTTTGTCGACAAAGAAGAGACACCAGAATTCATCAGCAAATATGAGAAGATCAGAGATCACTGGCCCGCATTTGTGGCCCACAAGACATCGGAAAAGAGTAAGAAGATGTTGGCGACAAACAAGCAAAATGCTGCGAAGAAGAAGTTTCACCGTCGCACGGGGTCAGGTGGCTACCTCAGAGCCCGGCCTAAGTGGGCCAAGGCTGAAAATGATCTGCTTGATAAAGGGATCGAACCAAAGACAATGAACTGGCCAAACCGTTGCCGGACTTGGTTCTTCGGGGCTGGCGGAACCTTGGACCCTGTATCACGGAAGTGCCGTTGGACGGACGAGCAACTGAAAATACCAGTCAAGAGGCTTCGGCACTATATCGATGCAGCGCAGCAAGGGAAGTTTGTTCCAGACAGGGAGAACGACGAGCTCACAATGGCCCTCGGGAATCCTGAGCACCCTGGACGGACACGAGGCATGCCAGGCTCCGTTCCGTGGAAGGTTGGTTTTCCGGACGCAGGCGGTTACAAATGCCAGGAGAGGAGGAAGAAAGTGCAGCAGACCGAACTGCAGGCGCTGCACGCAAGGGTACAAGCGATAGAGGAACGAGAAGCAAATCGCAGCAAATGAACTGACGAAGCTTCCCCCGAAGCTACCCCGCCATCTCAGCAGAGAAGCAGCGTGGATTCCAACGAGCTGCTTCAGCCGGAGCATGTCTTGACGGCTCCTGCTAGCTACCCCATGGATCTTATCACGGAGTCTCAAAATTGCCACCTTATGACGCAATGGCAGAACTTAAAAGTTAAGGCGGCTGTCGGCCAAGTTCGACCTTCTGAACCCAGCGCAACTTTTCACTGTCGTTCGATTCCAGAAGGATATGCTAGGGTGACGGTGGACGAAATAACAGAGGGATTTGAGGACCTCTAGCTTGACCACCCTACCGGTGAAGGGGAGACTCGGCTGGGTTCTGCTCTGAAGACTCCATGCCTATGGCAGAAGGAGTTCATCAACCTTCCGAACTGGACGCCTCCTCCTCCTCCTCCGGCGGGTCAGGGCACTCCGCCTTCTCCACCGCCTCCTCCTCCGGCGAGTGACGATCAGGGCACTCAGCCTCCTTCTCCGGCGCGTGGCGGCACTCCGGCTCCTTCTCCGCCTGCGCCGGCGCGCCCGAGCAGCCAGCAGCCTCCTCCTTCTCCGCCTCGCCAGCAAGGGCGGAAGAGACCCACCGCCGCCCCGGCTGCTCCGGCGCGTCGTAGTCCTTCTCCTCCGCCTCGTAAGCAAGCACGAAAGAAGATAGCCGCAGCCGCTCCGTCTGCTCCGGCGTCTAGCAGTACAGCCAGAGGCGGGAGGCAATACTGATATGGTCCACCTCTGAAGCCTCTAGAGAAGTTACCGTACGAGAGGACCGAGGAGGAAAACAAGAAGATCGTGCGGACCGAAGTGGAGGACTTCTTTGAAGGGTTGAAAGCAAAGAGACATCCACCTCCGGAGGAGAAGGTAGATCCGGTGAAAGCAAAGCGCACTATCGATGCCCTGAGGAAACCACCAAAGTCTCCGCCGAAAACCAACTATGAGCGCATTACTGAAAAGGCATATCTCTAAGCAGAGCGGTCGGGAAGTACTATCAGACATCAAAGGTCAAAAGAACGAGCAGCTACAAAAAAAATTGCCCATCTCGGCGAACAAGCAAATCAATCGTGCCCCCCGCTCAATGTGTCTAGCGACATCGTCGCTAATGCTCCGGGGACGGTGCCCGGTTATAGTAATCTTGGAGATTACCTGCCTGACGATCAACTTCCTGATTTCATGGAGGTGGACGAACACAGATACGAGTACGGGAAGCCTCTCGTCAAAGATGAAAAATCTCTAACAACGATGAGGCGAAGATTCCATAATTGGTACATGAAAACCTGCAGAGAGTCTGGGGGACGAATACTTTGTATTTGAGAATTAAAGAGGAGCACGACCTCGTTGGAACTGATCTGTTGACTGTTCCATTTGAGGAGTTCTTCGAGTTCTTCAATCAAAAGGCCCTCTGTCAGTGTCAAAACCGGCGGATCTCGGGTAGGGGGTCCCGAACTGTGCGTCTAGGCGGATGGTAACAGGAGACAAGGGACACAATGTTTTTACCCAGGTTCGGGCCCTCTCGATGGAGGTAAAACCCTACTCCTGCTTGATTAATATTGATGATATGGGTAGTACAAGAGTAGATCTACCACGAGATCAAGGAGGCTAAACCCTAGAAGCTAGCCTATGGTATGATTGTTGATGTTGTAGTTGTTGTGTCCTACGGACTAAAACCCTCCGGTTTATATAGACACCGGATAGGTTAGGGTTACATAGTGTCGGTTACAATGGTAGGAGATCTACATATCCGTATCGCCAAGCTTGCCTTCCACGCCAAGGAAAGTCCCATCCGGACACGGGACGAAGTCTTCAATCTTGTATCTTCATAATCTTGGAGTCCGGCCGTGACGATAGTCCGGCTATCCGGACACCCCCTAGTCCGGGACTCCCTCAGTAGCCCCTGAACCTGGCTTCAATGACGATGAGTCCGGCGCGCATATTGTCTTCGGCATTGCAAGGCGGGTTCCTCCTCCGAATACTTCATAGAAGGTTTTGAACACAAGGATAGTGTCCGGCTCTGCAAAACAAGTTCCACATAACACCGTAGAGAGAATAACTTTTGCACAGATCTGCTGACGTGTTCCACGGCGTGACATCACACCACGGCCAAGCCTTTATATGAATCGTTTCTTTTACTGTTCCACCTCAGCGTGTTTAGCGAGGCAGTTTCCTTGGCACGTCTTATCAAAGCATAGATCGTGCCCCCTTATTCCGGGATTCTCATCAATACGGACGTGGGTAACCCATCCGCGCCATTGATTACGGCGCTTGGGGAATAAGCGAGTTTTACCAGGCTGGTGGGGGACGCATAGCTTCGTCCGTCCATATAAGGGGATAAGGATCCACCTTTTCACCTACGCCTTCTTCCTCCTTTGCTTATCCATTTCCATGCACTCGAGCTCCAGCGCCCAAGTCCGCACATCCCACCTCGACCTTTCTCCAATCATGTCAGGGGCGGGAGGCAGGTGGATGGCCTCCTCCGTCAAGGAAGGGCACATCACCAAGATGCGGGAGGCTGGATACTTGTCCGGCAACATCGCGTACAGGCTGCCCGAAGCGGGGCAGCTCATTCCAACCCCCGGGCCCCATGAGAGGGTAGTGTTTCTACCCCACTTCCTCCGCGGACTAGGTTTTCCACTTCACCCTTTTGTCCGGGGGCTCATGTTCTACTATGTCCTGGACTTCCACGACCTGGCCCCGAATTTCATCCTCAACATTTCGGCGTTTATCGTCGTGTGTGAGGCCTTCCTCTGCATCCAGCCCCACTTCGGCTTATGGCTGAAGATCTTTAACTTCCGGCCGAAGGTAGTGGGCGGCCGCCAAGCGGAGTGCGGAGGCGCCATGGTTGGCAAGATGGCCAAGGTCCTATGGCTCGAGGGCGCTTTTGTGGAGACAATAAAGGGGTGGCAATCGGGGTGGTTCTACATCACCGAGCCACGCGACCCTGAATGGGCGGCGGCCCCCGAATTCAGATCTGGCTTCCCCACACGGCTATCGTCATGGAAAGAAACGGGCCTGACGTGGGGGGATTCGGAAGAGCTATCCGGACTCCAGACATGCGTCCAAAACCTGGTGGACAAGAATCTTAAGCTTGTCGACGTAATCCAGGTGATGCTCATCCACCGGATCCTCCCCTGCCAACGACAGGCCTTTAATTTGTGGGAGTTTGATCCGGCACAGCACCGAACCTTGAGCCGGCTCTTGGACACTACGTACGAAGATGCCTGGAAGGTGCTGTTCAAGGGCGCTGAAGCCCCAACATCCGCTACCAAAGATCGTGGGTACAGCGCACGGCGTCCAGCCGGCGAGGTAAGTTATTTTACCCTTTACGGGAATCTTTTTTCATAGATTGACTCTATGCGGGATCTAAAACTCCCTAATTTTTGACAGGACTGGCTGAAGACGGTCGGACAGATTAACTGTCCGGCTCCTTTGCCGGAAGACCCGGAGGACGCCCGATTGACGGGGTTGTTGGCTCCGGCGCCTCATGTGGTGCCGGAGAAGAAGGCCAAGAAGGAGGCCACGGGAACTCGAAGGAGTTCCCGACGCCAGGTGCTGTCAGATTCTGAAGCAGAATCTTCTCCTGAGGACGAGGAGGAAGAAGAAGAAGCTCCTCCCCCAGTGAGGGAGGAGAAGAAAAGGAAGGCCGCCCCAACGGGGGAGGCCGGATGGTCCAAGAAGGGAAGAACCCTTCCTCCGGACTTCTCCACCAACATCGACGACGACGAGGAGGACTGGCCAACAAGGTCCAAGCCCCTGGCGAGATCGTAAGTGTCCGGATACCCATAGTTTTTCATAATTGTATAGTGTTCTCTAATGCCGAACAATCATGCAGCCCGCCTAAGGGCGAGCTTGCCAATTCATCGAGCGGGTCCCTGGGCTCATCGGAAATGGAGAGTGCCTCGCCTCCGGCCGCCTCCTCGCCTCACGCCGCGGACGACACCGCGGTGGGGCCCCAAGGAGGGCTTGGTCAAGAGGAGGTAGCGCAGGAGGCGCCACAAGGCGACCTCCCGGACTCCAGGCGCGCGGGGGGCAAGACCCCCAGGGGCTCTAAGCCCGACCCTCGTCTGGACTCCATGCCGGAACCATCAGCGGTTCCAAAGTCCGGACAGCGGATCCTTCGCAAGAAGGGTAAGACGCCGGTGTCCTCCGTCCAACCGGAGGCACCGGATAGCTTACTGGAGGCGCTCAACGGCACCTCCATCGAGGAGGAGCACCGCACTATTATGAGTGCGGTGATCCGGACAGTTCAGTCCGCCAAAAGCGGACTGACCGAAGCCTGTACCAGCCTTCTAACAGGCTTTGAGGTAAGTTTAAAACATATAAAAATGTTACCGCATAGACAGCAGCCCCTGATGCTTAGTTCGGTGTTCGGAAAGAAAAGCCAGACTGAGGATCTAAAGAGATATACGCAGGAGTCTAATATAAGTATGTCAATATGGGAATGCAGGCTGCGCTGCTGACCTCTGCCGCACTGACTGCGGAGGTCAATACATTGAAGCAGAACCTCGAGCGTTCCGAGAACGAGCTCGGACAAGCCAAGAAGCAGCTCGAGGACAAGGAAGGTAAGAAATACCTTATTAAAGAAATACCTTATGGAAAAGGTTTTGGTTGCAAAAAATAACAGAAATAACATGGGTACCGCAGGGGCCACGAACGAGGTGGAGACCCTGAGGGAAGCGGTGGCCGTGGTCGAAAACAAAGCGGCTGCGGAGCGCACCGAGCGAGAGAAAGGGGAGGCGCAGCTGGCGAAGGCGCAGCTGGTTTGGAGCGTGACTCAAAGACCCGAGAGTACGAGCTTGCCTCGGCTCTTGAGAGTGCCAAAGCTGCTAAGGCCGAGGCCCAAAAAGCCCTCCAAGAAATCGAAGCACTAAAGAAGATAGCGGCGGGTAAGGCATTCTTTATGCAAAACAAGAATGTAAAAGTCAATTACCTATTACTTACCCGGATTCGGAGCTCTCCAGGAGCATTCGCAGATTTGCCCCATAGTGCGTCTGATGCTGCCGTGTTCTACCACGCCCAGGAGGGGAGCTCCACGGAGAAGGTGTTCTGGTCTCAGTATGCTGAGGCCGGACATCCGGTGCCCCTAAGCGACCAGCTGAAGCAGCTGGTCGAGCTCCACAAGGTCGCCGAACAGGCCATGAGGGGCCTTATAGAGCGGCCGTGGCCATTGGAGGCCATGCCCGGGAGCTACTTCGGCTTGGTGCAGCGGCTGGTGGATGCCTGTCCGCGGCTTGAAGTTATCAAGCGCTCCATCTGCATTGAAGGGGTCCGTCGGGCCCTTGCCCGTGCTAAAGTGCACTGGGGCAAGCTGGATGCGGAGAAGCTTGTGCCGGACGGGCCACCGAAGGGCCATGAGCATCGCACGCCCAAAATGTATTATGAGGGCCTCCTGAAGGGTGCTCGCCGAATAGCGGATGAGTGCTCCAAGGGTGTAATTTTTTAATAGACTCGCGTTTGTTATTCTGTACGCTGAAAACTTGTTGATATGCGCTAAGCAACGCTTATTAATTTAAAATATTACCTTCTGTGCGGCCGTTTATCAAATTTGAGAGATGGCAAGTCGTTGGCTTCAGCCCCCATGCCACGAGTGCTGGGGTGTTCGGGATAAACTTGAGCACTCTTGTTCCCATTCTTGGGTCCATCTAGCAAGGTGCTCAACACAGCGAACAAGGCAACCGGACTTATAATGCTTGAACACTCTCACTTAGTCATAGAATTCTATAATTTTAAATTTCGGCGAAGCCCGTAGTATTCGGAAGACCGAGTTCGGGGCGCTATCCACGCCTTGGCCGGATAATTCCGGTTCCTCGCTCTAAGCGGCATAAGTCTTTAGGGACCCGAAAAAACCTCTCAAACAGCGACCGGCTCTCGCCTTATCATGACGGTCAGTTTTAGCTTTCTCCACTGAGGTGCTCGACCCAGAATAACTGGGGCACAATCGCAGTGGTTCTCCCGGTGCTACCTTAGCCGATATAGCGGAACGTAAGGTACCAAAACACAGGAGCCGGGAAAACCCAACTATTGACCCAAGACATGATTCAGAGCCAATTCATATAATGCTATAAGTTCGGGGTGCCGCACTTGTGAAAGTGTTCGGACTTTATCACACCATAATTTTGGGGTACTTAAGCCCCTGGTGTATTGGCCGTACCAAAGTGTACGGTTGCAACATGTCGTGAAATGAACATATGTATATATATAAAGGAATTAATGCAATAATAAGCAAGAGCTATGTATTGTTTATTCAAAAAGGTAGTGCAATGGAAGCAGAACGATACAAATAGTGCGGTAAGCAAGGGATGGGACTATCTAACATGTCCCCCTCCAGGGGTAAGCTGCGGGATGGTATGTAAAACAGGTATAATGCTCATAACAGAGACCACCTGAGCACTTGACGTGGACTTCCGCTTCCCTGGCTGTTGCATCGTGAGTTCGGCGATTCAAGTGCCGGACAGGACTTGTTCGAAGACGGAGTCCTGAAAGTAAAAAAAGAAAAGAAAAAAGGAAAAAAGAAAAAAAAAGAAATGACACAAACGGTAGCCCCTGGTGCGGTCGAGCCGCACTCTTGGCGTGCCGTTGTCTTGCCCCTCCCCATATGCCCATGGTATCTCCAGAGCGTAATTTTGTACGCGTAATACTGGTTTCGCAATTTCGCGAGGGCTGGGGTTGGGGCTGGATTGCTACTCGTGCTTGAATCGTGCCAGGTGGTCTTGTTGCAGGTTACTCCGGGCGCGCTTGGCAGTGTCCGGACACTTAGTGGCCGGACTCGAGAATTGCCGTGAGAGGCTGCCTTGCACCTCCGCCGCGAGGGCCGCCGTATGCTCCTCCGTCCGGAGAGAGGGTTCGTTGTTTCCATTGACCGTGATTACTCCTCGAGGGCCTGGCATCTTGAGCTTGAGGTATGCGTAGTGCGGCACCGCATTGAACTTGGCAAATGCGATTCGTCCGAGCAGTGCGTGATAGCCGCTGCGGAATGGGACGATGTCGAAGATTAACTCTTCGCTTCGGAAGTTATCCGGAGATCCGAAGACCACTTCGAGTGTAACTGAGCCTGTACAACTGGTCTCTACACCCGGTATGACGCCTTTAAAGGTCGTCTTTGTAGGTTTAATCCTTGAGGGGTTAATGCCCATTTTGCGCACTGTATCCTGATAAAGCAGGTTCAGGCTGCTGCCACCGTCCATCAGGGCTCTAGTGAGGTGAAATCCGTCGATAATTGGGTCAAGAACCAATGCGGCGAAGCCGCCGTGACGGATGCTAGTGGGGTGGTCCCTTCGATCGAAGGTGATCGGGCAGGAAGACCATGGGTTGAACTTTGGGGCGACTGGCTCCATCGCATATACGTCCCTTAGTGCATGCTTCCGCTCCCTTTTGGGTATGTGGGTTGCGTATATCATGTTCACCGTCCGCACTGGCGTAGGAAAACCCTTCTGTCCTTTATTGCTTGGCGGCCGGGGCTCTTCCTCGTCATCGCTATGCAGCCCCTTGTTATTGAGTTCGGCACTTAACTTGCATGCTTGCTTGAACACCCAACAGTCCCTGTTGGTGTGATTGGCTGGGTTTTCGGGGGTGCCATGTATCTGGCACAAGCGATCGAGTATTCGGTCCAAGTTGGACGGGCCCTGGGTATTTCTTTTGAATGGCTTCTTCCGCTGACCGGGTTTAGAGCCTCTGAATCCGGCATTGACGGCCGTATCTTCAGCATTATCGTCGTTAATGCGGCGCTGTCCTTGGTATCCGGACTATCAGGATGTTTGGCCAGGTTGTTGCTTCGAGCTAGCCAGCTATCCTCTCCCGCACAAAAGCGAGTCATGAGGGTCGTGAGGGCTGCCATAGATTTCGGCTTTTCCTATCCTAGGTGCCGGGCAAGCCACTCGTCACGGATGTTATGTTTGAAGGCTGCAAGGGCCTCTGCATCCGGACAGTCAACGATTTGATTTTTGTTTGTTAGGAACCGAGTCCAGAATTGTCTTGCCGATTCTTCTGGCTACTGAATTATGTGGCTAAGGTCATCGGCGTCTGGTGGTCGCACATATGTGCCCTGGAAGTTATCAAGGAATGCGGCTTCCAGGTCCTCCCAACAACCAATTGATTCTGCTGGCAAGCTGTTGAGCCAATGCCGAGCTGGTCCTTTAAGCTTCAGGGGGAGGTATTTGATGGCATGTAGATCATCACCGCGGGCCATGTGGATATGGAGGAGATAATCCTCGATCCAGACCGCAGGTTCTGTGGTACCATCGTATGATTCGATGTTTACGGGCTTGAAGCCCTCTGAGATTTGATGATCCATTACTTCATCTGTGAAGCATAGTGGGTGTGCGGCGCCTCTGTATTGGGCTATATCACGACGTAGCTCATATGAACCTTGTCTACTGTGTTCGACCCGGCCGGTTTTGCTGTGTCCGGCGCGACGGTAATCATCCCGTGTTGCTGGGCGCCCACGCGATCCGTAGATTGATCTTGTATGTTTTGCCTTATCCTCCAATATATCTCGCAAGTCCGGCACATTATCCCTTGCCTTGGTACTTTTTGAGCGGTGTCGGGGTGTGGCTTGAGCGGAGGGTCGAGAGGCTTCTTTGTCGTGGTCACGGGGTGGCCGGTCTGCCATGTCGTGCACTGGCGACTTGGGTGCTTCCTCCTCTAGTCGAGGCAACGGCCTGCGTTTGGGGTAGCTTTTGGAGGGGCGCTCGAGTTCATACTCTTCGGCTGCAAGGACTTCAGTCCATCTGTCAGCTAGCAGGTCTTGATCAGCTCTAAGCTGCTGCTGCTTTTTCTTGAGGCTGCTTGCCGTGGCTATAAGCCTGCGTTTGAAACGCTCCTGTTCGGCGGGATCCTCAGGCACGACAAATTCGTCGTCGTCGAGGCTTGCCTCGTCTTCGGAGGGAGGTGCATAATTATCGTCCTCGACCTCTCTTTCTGCCGCACTGTCGTGCGGGCTTGCTTCTCCCTCCTCCTGCGCTGAGTCCTGCTGGAGGGGGTTCTCTTCGGCACTATCCGGGGTGCTATTATCTCCCGTGCCGGAATCACCGTTTTTATTGTGACGGGATTTAGAGCGGCGCCGCTGACGTCGGCGCTTCGGCTGTTTCTTGGAGGGGTCATCCTCCGTTGTTCCATCGTCGTTCCCATCTTTCAGGATGTCCACCATGTATATGTCATATGACGAGGTGGCCTTCCAGTGCCCTGTAGGCGCTGGGTCTTGGTTGTCTCCGGCGTCGTCGTCCATACCGTCGATGTCTTCGGAGTCATAATCGAGCGTGTCGGTTAAATCATCGACAGTGGCTACAAAGTGGGTGGTGGGTGGGCGTTGAATTTCTTCGTCGTCCGCATCCCAACCTTCCTGTCCGTAGTCCGGCCAGGGCTCTCCGGATAAAGAGAGAGACTTTAGTGAATTCAGGATGTCGCCAAAGGGCGAGTGCTGAAAGATGTCCGCGGCAGTGAACTCCATGACCGGCGCCCAATCGGATTCGATTGGCAGGGCGCGGAGGGTTCGGAGTCCGGAGAGGAGTCCGACACCCTGGAGTCGAGGTCTTCGCAAAGGACAGAGATGGAGTTTGGCTCGATCTCCGTAGAGATTGTAGCCCCCGAGGCGGTGTCCAACCACTCGTCCTCGATCGGGGAATCCGGCTCCGGATTAAGGGTCGGAGCGGATACTGGTGCGGCCTCCAGGGCACTGTTCGGCTGCAGAGCTAGATCATGCCCATCGAGACAGTGCGGCACGCTTGGCTGCGGCTCGAATCCGTCGAAGATCAAGTCCCCGCGAATATCGGCCGTATAGTTTAAACTTCCAAATCTGACCTGATGGCCAGGGGCGTAGCTTTCGATCTGCTCCAGATGGCCAAGCGAATTGGCCCGCAGTGCAAAGCCGCCGAACACGAAGATCTGTCCGGGGAGAAAAGTCTCACCCTGGACCGCGTTGTTGTTGATGATCGAAGGAGCCATCGGGCCTATCGGTGACGACACAGAGGAACTCTCAATGAAAGCACCAATGTCGGTGTCAAAACCGGCGGATCTCGGGTAGGGGGTCCCGAACTGTGCGTCTAGGCGGATGGTTACAGGAGACAAGGGACACAATGTTTTTACCCAGGTTCGGGCCCTCTCGATGGAGGTAAAACCCTACTCCTGCTTGATTAATATTGATGATATGGATAGTACAAGAGTAGATCTACCACGAGATTAAGGAGGCTAAACCCTAGAAGCTAGCCTATGGTATGATTGTTGATGTTGTAGTTGTTGTGTCCTACAGACTAAAACCCTCCGGTTTATATAGACACCGGATAGGTTAGGGTTACACAGAGTCGGTTACAATGGTAGGAGATCTACATATCCGTATCGCCAAGCTTGCCTTCCACGCCAAGGAAAGTCCCATCCGGACACGGGACGAAGTCTTCAATCTTGTATCTTCATAATCTTGGAGTCCGGCCGTGACGATAGTCCGGCTATCCGGACACCCCCTAGTCCGGGACTCCCTCACCCTCGATAAATTAACGGTCTTTTGCTACTGTCTGTAAGTACTATTTCTGTCATTAAGTCTGTATATATAGCTCAGCTCTTTCATTGCATGTATTTATAATTAATTATCCTCACTATATTATGCAGATTGAAGATCGTCGAGTGTAGAAAACAAGAAATGTATGATATTGGGTTCATTAACACAAATATCATAGATGAAATTCAGGTTAAAAAGCACGCCGAAGAGGCCGAGACCAACTTGCTACAATCGTTGATCAAAAATCAAAACAAAGATACCATACTCTTTCCTTACAACTTCAAGTGAGTGTTACTGTCGTTTGCATATTCGGTTTCCCTTATTACTCGAGAGAGGTTATAGTAATGTAATTGATGAGTTATGCATATGTGTGCAGCTTCCACTATGTTCTTCTGGAGATTAAGCTTGAGCGGGGACTAGTAACCGTCTTAGACTCGAGACGAAAAGATCCCGAAACCTATGCGGACATGACTAAAATGCTCAACAAGTAAGTTCAATCGATCATTATCGCACCATATCGGCAACTTTTTATTCATTTCCTGATATCTCAAGTAATAATAATTATTTTCTTTGTCTTGCAGGGTTTGGAAACAGTTCACCGCAGAAGCTCCGGGACTGCTGAAGGAGATGCGTTATGCATACCCGAAAGTAAGTACTACTAGCTAGCTAGTTGCGCGCATCTCCCGTTGATTCTATAGCTATACTTTCATCAATGCCATTTATAATGCTTCATTATCAGTTTGATTGACCTCTATTTCTCATAAAGTGCTTGTGGCAGGAATAAGGGAATAATTACTGTGGATACTACGTGTGCGAGTTCATCTACAACGCGACTTTGAAAAATAAGCGGGGCTACTCTAAAAGACAATATGAAGTGCGTAAGCAATAATATTCACAATTTCATTTTATTACACCATCATTTCTGTTGAGTTTCATTCATATATATGTATTAATCCCCTTCTTCAAATTAGACGTG
>LR880970.1:43760952-43771466 GCA_904067115.1 Aegilops sharonensis | reverse complement strand
GCTAGCTAGTTGCGCGCATCTCCCGTTGATTCTATAGCTATACTTTCATCAATGCCATTTATAATGCTTCATTATCAGTTTGATTGACCTCTATTTCTCGTAAAGTGCTTGTGGCAGGAATAAGGGAATAATTACTGTGGATACTACGTGTGCGAGTTCATCTACAACGCGACTTTGAAAAATAAGCGGGGCTACTCTAAAAGACAATATGAAGTGCGTAAGCAATAATATTCACAATTTCATTTTATTACACCATCATTTCTGTTGAGTTTCATTCATATATATGTATTAATCCCCTTCTTCAAATTAGACGTGGCAGATGCGGAATAAACTCCTACCACAAGATCACATTAAAGCAATTCAAGAGGAATTGGCGGGATTCTTTCTTGACCACGTCATCAATAAAGCCGGAGATTACCATGTGGAAGTTGATTTCAAATGCTAGGGGATTGTAAGAGATCTTACATATTGTATATGTATGTAGTCAGTAGCGTCGGATAGATAATACGAAAACTTGTTGTTCGACCAATCTCTCGGAGAAGGAGAGGTCGATCGATCACTTCTCTCGGTATGCATGGCGAACTTCTGTACTTAATGGTTTCCTTCATTTTCTTACTAGCTAGCGTGTCGAGGTCCTCTCTATGTATACTACGTAGCGTCGACCAAGCACGGACATAAGAGAGGACACTTCTCTCTATTAATTAGCTAGCTAACACAATATATGAAACACCTAAATTAACCCCCCAAAACCCCCAACTCCCCGCCCCCCTTTCAAAAAAAACAAAAACCCCAGCCCCTGAAATGCTGGCGCGTGGATGCCTTTTGGTCCCGGTTGGTGCCACCAACCGGGACCAAAGGCCCTCCTTCCTGGGCTCGGCGCACCGGCCACGTGGAGGTCCATCTGTCCCGGTTCGTGTTTGAACCGGGACTAAAGGTCTAGGGCATTAGTAACGACCCTTTAGTCCCGGTTCAAGAACCGGGACAAAAGGCCCTTACCAACCGGGACGATAGGGGGTTTTTCTACTAGTGAAGCGTTGTCGTCGCCCGATCAAGGATCTTGAGTTTTCACGTGGGAGAGAGCCCGAGATCCCAAAACAATGCCTTTACAAGACCATTGTCAGGAACAACCAATGAAGGCCAGACCTTGCGCTTTCACCCTGGAGATCGCAGCTCGGTTCTCGGGATGCTCCACAAAAAATGTTGTCCACCTGTGTTGCCGCCTCCTCCTGCCAAGGCCACCGCTGCAGGTCTTCATCACCCGACACATAGGAAAAAAGTTGTGTCGCCATTCTTCAACGTAACCAAAGCTCCTCTCTGTCGTTACAAGTCTCCAATCGTAGCCACCAGGACTTTCTTCACCATTATCAACGTCGTGAAAATCTATACTTAGACATGTCCCATGGAACTAGCAAGGCAGTGACGCTCGTGCCATGCCCTTATGAAGCCTCTCTAGCTGAAGATGTGGGCACGACCGACCGAAACAATTCTTATCTAGCTATTCAGTGGCGCCATGCGCCAAAAGCTGAGATCTCCGAGCGGAAGACCGGAACCCGTCAGTGTCCATCGAGGAGGCCCGCATGAAGCAGATCAAAATTTTGGAGCACGAAGAACAACAGGGCCAACCACTGCAGGACTTCCCTGGATCCCGACGGGTCAGATCTGGGTCGTGCCGCCGCCAACCCAGGCGAGAGCCACCGCCGCGACCATCCCTCCATGACCGGGACGAAGAACTGAAGACCGGCTGCCTCCAAGCTCTTGCCCAGCGCTGCCGCGCCCCCTCCCGGGATCATCGGCCCACGCCAAACCCCCACTTGCGGAGAGGAGAGAGGCCGCTGCCAGCACCAGCCAGGCTTTGCCCAATGGCGCGGACCGGCAGTGACGAGGATGGAGGATGGGAATGCTGCTCCGGCCGCGACTGGATAACCTCCCATGATGCGCTTGCCAGGCGCGTCGTGGGAGCGATCCGTTTTTCACGCTCGTATCGCACACCAAATACCTCGACGTAGGGACTTGCTAGAGCATATGATGGCCACGAATGAACCTAACCCCAAATCATGATTGTTCTCCATGTTCACATGAATAGCTGGTCCGTTTGGTAGTTATTTGTGGGCGGTCTGGACGGCGAGGAAAAAGGTGATCCACGAGAGTATTTTTCAAACTCCTTTCGCTACGCATAAATTTGTAAATCGGTATATCTCCGAGCTAGATGATCTGAAAAAGTTGAAGTTGATAAAACCATCCGTGCATGGGGCACCGGAGGATAATACTCTGGTTTGGGAATTTGCTCGGGCGGTGTATGTAAACATCAATGTGGACGGCATAATTTCTAGGTCTGGGACGACTGGTGTTGTTGTTGGGGTATGCAGGGATGACCAAGGCCTTTACTTGGGTGCTTCAGCTCTTGTTTTACCAGGGGTCGTAGATCTTCTCCCACTCTTGAAGCGTTAGCATGTGGAGAAGGCCTTGCGTTGACAATGGATCTTAACGTCCAAAGATTACCTCTAGGCAGGGTGGCAAATATGTAGTTGTGATCAGGGAAATTGTAGCATCAAGATCCGCATTCACTCTTTTGTAATTTCGTCCATAAAAAGGCTCAAATTATGAAGCCCGCAATCTAGCTAGGTTTGCTTCTACTCTAGTTCAGGGGAGGCACACATGACTGGCCTCCCTCATGATATT
This sequence comes from Aegilops sharonensis, assembly GCA_904067115.1. Lineage (NCBI taxonomy): Eukaryota > Viridiplantae > Streptophyta > Magnoliopsida > Poales > Poaceae > Aegilops > Aegilops sharonensis. The sequence continues at coordinate 43,768,787 of LR880970.1, read as the reverse complement.
CTTTGTATTATGATGATCGTTACTAATAAAACCTAGTGGATTGTGCTAAAGAAACTACTGTTCAATATATGTATTATTACTTTTTTAATGAGTTGTGGTTCAATATTAATCAAATAAACATCATCATTACCAGAAATCATCAAAACAAAAAAGAAAATACAACCCACTCCTAAAGGAATCCTCCGCCATCTCCATCCCACACATGCCGATGGTGCACCTAAGTTATTGCCTCTGGAGTTTTGCACCGTCATCGGAACAATAAAGTTGTAGTTCACTGGTCTCTGTCAACAAGTGTCATTGATGTCAATCTCGAAGTATTCACGTCCAGACGAAGAAGAAGATAGTGTTGGGTCGGTCACACCTAGATGTACGGCTGGCTCGATGGAATACCAAAATCGACGCGGTCCAATGAAAACACAACCCACTCCCCCTGCATTGTCCACTAGGGAAAGGCAAACATGTCTACCCGATCTCGTCGCTAGATTCGAGGACAAACACACCATCAAAGCCAGAGAAAGTCGATTGAGACTTATGGCACACCCCCACCACCACCGTGAGAAGGGCCAAAGTGAAAGACATCTGAGACGTACATGTCCATCCGATCTAGCCGCAGGTTCCAGTGTCTGACGAGTCACCGGAATCGTAGAAGTTGAAGGAGCCTTTATTAAGCGATGTCGTCACCACCCTAGGAACGGCTGAAGCGGTGGACAACGAAGACCTACCAAAAGCTCCAAGATGGGAGGAAACTAAAACTCCCACTCAAATATTTTTAAGTGCAGATCATGCCCATTCAAACATCGCATACTTTCACTTAATACACAAGTAAGGTGGTTGTTCGTCACAATGGATCACTGGTGTGATGTCAATTACACGTTAAACTCACATGTACAGAAAACATAATCTTAGACCACTTGAAAATATTAAAAATAAATTTTTTTTGATGAATCAAGGAGCGAATCAATTTTCCTCTGTATCGTGATATGGCCGCCGCAAATAAGGAACAGCAACCCGAATTGCACATCTCCAGGGTCCCTCACCTCCATCGTTGTTTCGACGGTGGCGAGAGGAAGGGAAACCCGTGACTTTGTTTCCGCCTGTGTCCAGTAGTCTAGTGTCATAGTTAGGTCTCTCTTTGTCCAGTGTTTCGTCTCCAGAGGTGATGGTGGTGTTGTATAAGTTTCCTCCGGATCTCTCACCGAAGTTGTGATTCTCTCGGCTACGGATGGTGCTCGATTTCGGAGACGATGTCTACGCCGTCTCGGGTCCTTCGTATCTGGGCAAGCGCTTCCCGTGCCTTTTGTGTTGTTCTTGAGCTAATGATCTTTTCGTGGCGGAGCTTGCACAAAAAGGTTGGGCGGGCCCGGCTGTAAGGACTGCTACTAACTAGCATTTTGTGATCCATGGGCTGACTATAATAGGAGTAGAAGCTCCAAAGTTGGACAGGCCGTGGCCCATTCGGCCTTGCCTAAGCTCCGCCAGTGTTTCCTACTCTTTGCGGTGGCGGTGTTGCAGGCATCCAGCGGCTTCGACAACAGAAGGCCGGCCCTTGGGGATTGGGTTGATGTTCTCATGTCTGTATTATGGGCAACGACAAGTTGTGGCTTCATTTTCTTCCCTTGGGTGTCTCCCTGATGCGATAGGTCGCTCTCTGGTGGTTCGTGCCCTCTCTCCATATCGCAACGACATTTCTTCCGCGTCATTGCAAAGTTGGCGGAAGTTTTTTTCAGGAGATGGTTCGGCACTGCGTTTTCAATCTATACAAGGCTTCTAAATGATGCCGTCTTCGAGGTGTTGGTCCTACTAGACCTTAGCATGACGACTTCTCGACCGTAGGATACAATGTCAGGCTGACTTTGGTGATGGAGCGGTAGCGGCTGCACGCCTTCGGTTCATACTGGAGACTTAGTTTATTTGGCTTTTTGAGAACCTGGTTGTCCTTTCCTTGTTCTTTGAGATGTCTTATATCAATCTATATCTATACCTAATCAGTAATAAAGGGAGAAAGATTTCTTAATTCTCCTTTCGTCATCCATCTATATTAGTTAATTCTATGTTAACAATAAAGATTGACGGTTGAGATTTAGAAGGAGGAAGGCTTCTCTATAACTAAAAAAAGTTAAGGTTCCCTGTTCCGTTTGGTTTCGTCAATCCCTTCCCATGATCGATACCGGTACCTCACATACGTTTGGTTTCCCTTTGTTAGTCCTTACTTTCGAACTCGGTTTGACTCGGTTTATACATATCCCATGCACGCCTAATAATTTGGGCTGGCTGCAACATAATTTCATTGTTAGGAATAATAAGCATAGGAAAAGCAATAGATGATAGATAAAGTTGCTTGTAGATAAAAACGGCCGAAGATGTACAGCGATCCAAAAGAACAACAATGAAGCCGAAGAGGTATGGTCNGAGGTGTTGGTCCTACTAGACCTTAGCATGACGACTTCTCGACCGTAGGATACAATGTCAGGCTGACTTTGGTGATGGAGCGGTAGCGGCTGCACGCCTTCGGTTCATACTGGAGACTTAGTTTATTTGGCTTTTTGAGAACCTGGTTGTCCTTTCCTTGTTCTTTGAGATGTCTTATATCAATCTATATCTATACCTAATCAGTAATAAAGGGAGAAAGATTTCTTAATTCTCCTTTCGTCATCCATCTATATTAGTTAATTCTATGTTAACAATAAAGATTGACGGTTGAGATTTAGAAGGAGGAAGGCTTCTCTATAACTAAAAAAAGTTAAGGTTCCCTGTTCCGTTTGGTTTCGTCAATCCCTTCCCATGATCGATACCGGTACCTCACATACGTTTGGTTTCCCTTTGTTAGTCCTTACTTTCGAACTCGGTTTGACTCGGTTTATACATATCCCATGCACGCCTAATAATTTGGGCTGGCTGCAACATAATTTCATTGTTAGGAATAATAAGCATAGGAAAAGCAATAGATGATAGATAAAGTTGCTTGTAGATAAAAACGGCCGAAGATGTACAGCGATCCAAAAGAACAACAATGAAGCCGAAGAGGTATGGTCGGATCCAAAAGAACAACAACTGAGTGGCAGATTGATGAAGCCAAATACTGCGGTGAAATTTGCACGAGTGTGATTTTTAAATTATGTGAGCAAATAAAGAACTTCATGACTTACGAAATTGCCTCACTACGCAAACCAATGTTGATCAACTATGCCTAACTATGTCGTATAGAAATCAAACATACTCCCTCCTTCCCATAATGTAAGACGTTACAGAGGGAGTATTATATATTGCACATGAAGCAAACAGCATGTCTAGGCACAATGGAGTACATATTAACTATTTGCTTCGTTCCTTTATATAAGGTGTATTTTTTTTGGACGCGGTGAAACCAAGGCACATAATTGAGAAGAATTTTGGACGAAAATATCCTTCACTAATTAGGAAGTTAGCAGCTTAATTAGTGGTAACTAAACAACCAGCGAACTAATGAAAAGCAACTGCATCTCGAAGCACCAGAATAAAATTAATTGGTGGGATGAGAGAGAGAGAGAGAGAAATGTGAGTGCCTGCAATGTGCGAGAGAGATCCCATTTTTACTACCTTCATATTGAGGACTACGTAGTAGTACTTCTTATGAGAGGCATGTACTGGATGGTGGAAGGGCACGCACAGAAAACTGAGAGAAAAAAGAAAAACACACACCTTACATTGTGAAAATTTTGGGGAAAAATACAACTTATTATATAAAGGAACAGAGGGAAATACACTTCAGAAGGGAGTAATAACATAGAGAGATTGCTCCAACATATGAGTGCATGACAGGCAGATAAGGTAGATGGAAATTTTAGGGCAGATATTAATACATACAAATACTGCAAAGTGCAAACTATAGTTGTTCTCCGGTCACAAATACTAGGGATAGATAGACGGTGAAATAACAGTGCTCCTCCGATCTACTGGAATTTAGCTGGCGGTTCGGTGCCAAACACCTTCAGGTACGCCCTCCTGTGAGCTTCATGGTTGATTCGCTTGTTGTCCTCCCGGAAGTTGTCGGGGATCTCGACGTAGCCCTTCTCCTCAAACTCAGCCTTGATCTCCTGCTGGTACTTGAAGTTTTCGTCCCTCAACTTGTTGAAGAAACCGGCGTACTTGCTCTTCTTTCGGTCGAAGCGGTCAGGCTTTTCCCAGGACAGGATGGACCTCACCTCCTCTTCAGACATCATGTTCTTCTCCTGAAGAGGACCCTTCTTGCACTTGCCATGGCCCCCCTGCGAACCGGCCTTAGGAAGCCTCTTCTGTCGACCTTGACGCCCTTGCATGATCACTGACTCCTCCTGCGAACCGGCCTTCGGAGACCCCTACTGTCCACGACGACGACGCGTCGGCTTGGTCGCCGCCGCCACCACCTCCTCCGACGAACCGGCCGAGAAAGAGAACCCCTTTGGAACCCTAGCTTCCGACTCGAGGCGATTCAGATTGGGGAGGAGACGACGCCGCGTCTTCCATCTTATAGGGGGCGGCGGAGGCCAGCCTAGTCGGTGTCGGCTCGCTCTTGGGCTCCAGCTGGGCTTCTCGTGCCACGCCAGGTAAGATGAGCGCCCGATGCGGCCCGGCCAGCCCAGCGCCCAGACGAACGATTCTCATACGAGATAGACCATCCATCCTCTCCCCTGAAGAGACATTGTAATGGGCCAGCCCAGTAGCGCTATTTGTTCATCTCGTTTTAAGTTCGTTCGCTTCGTTACTATTGCATAAGTTCACTCACTTTTGTTTTTTATTTTCATTTATTTACTTTTGCTTATATTCTAAAAAATATATCTAAATTCACATATTCCTAAAGAAGTTCTTAAGTATTGAAAAATGATATTTATGCAATGTTAAAAAAGTAGACATCACAAAATATATCTAAATACACATATTCCTAAAGAAGTACTTAACCATATATTTGAAAAATTATAAACTTATATAAATAAATGTTTCAATGTATGCAAAAAGTACAATGTGTATGAAATAAGTAGACATCAAAACATGTATTTGAAAAAATTCATGGTCTTCAAAAAAAATTAGTAAAATTATATTTTAAAATTGCTAAAAAGTTATGAAAAAGTGTTTATGACATATAGAAAAAAAGAACAACGTCTGTAAAAAAAATAGACATCAAAGCATATAGTATTTGAAAGAGGTGAATACTATGTTTTAAAAATGTTAACACAGTGTAAAAAAATTGTTAGCGTAGTCTAATCAAATGTGGATATGCATCGAGTAAGTGTTATAAATTTTATTTCAAAAAAGCTTAACATGTATTCAAAAACATGTGTTTGAAACAACGTTAACCATGTATAGAAAAAGAATTTACGTGCAATAAAATGTTTTAGGTATATACAGAAAATGTCCAATCTATATGGAAAAGAGTAGACATGAAAACATATAGCTTAAAACATGCTTAACATATATATTTTTTCATGTGTACAGAAAAATAGAAAATATGTATAAAAATGTAGAAATCAAAACATATCTTCAAAAATAATGTTAATCATGTATTTAAAATATGTTAAACATGCATAATAAATGTTTCTTGTGTATAAAAAAATGTAAAATTTGTATGAAAAAGGAAGGAATCAAAACATATATATTAAAAACCCAAAGAGAACTGAAGGAAATAAGCAAAAAAACCAAAGAAAAAAGCAAGCTTATGAGAAACATAAAGAAAACATGTAGAAAAAGAATAGAAAGAGAAAACAATGAAAACCGTAAAAGAAATAGACAAAATAAAGAAAAAACAAAAAAATGAACGAGCCCAGCCAAATTTTTTTAGAAAAGGAGGAATCACCCCGGCCTCTGCATCTGGGAGATGCATACAGTCATATTATTTATTATACACAAAGACCTTACAAAGAAATACAACAGTAAGCCCGAGGCCACCATCTAGACGACATTTGTCTCTACTTCTATCCTCTTGATGAAGGGGTGCCGAATGTCCGGGCTAAATACCAAACAGACCTCGCACAAAAGCCTAACATCTAACGCCGGATACCCCATCCAAGCCACATAGGCGGGACTGGGTAACACTCCGGTCCGGCGCACTCTTAGTGAGTACCACACGCACACGCTGCAAAGGGCCATCACCTCCGTCCTCCCTCGATCCATCCTCAAAGCATGTACTGACGCATCGACCTTATCAGGCCTCTCAGCCATCGACGCCACCACGACGCCAGACAACGTCGACCTCATGCGTGTGTCCATCACCACACATCTGACGCCAAGCCTCCACTGCTCCATGCCAAGCCTCCACTGCTCCATGCCGCCGAGAACCGCCGCCATGAATATGTAGAAATAAACACCGCTCCACCGAAGAAGCCATCCGCTGGTCCCTCAAGCCTGAGTGCCTTTCCAAGAATGCCGCCCCCAAGGGGGTAACAATACATGAATGCTGCCGTCATCCGATCAGCTGATCTAGGGTTTCCCTGGAGGTATTGGGTGGGGTTGGGAGCTTCACCTTGATAATGCCTTCATGAAGGAAACCATGATAAGGGCATCGTCATCACCGGCTCCGGCCAACGACCGAAGACCAAGTTTTCACCTGGACCCGTCCCAAGAAATCCACCTGACAACCTATGCACTGTCTCGACCGCCTTCAAAGCCCCAGATCTAGTCGCCTAGATCCGGCGACCAACCGCAACAACAGTGCCATCGTAGGAGCCCAGGTGCACCGGCCGCTGCCTGAGTGCGCCACCACTGGAGCCTGGGAGGAGGGCTCTCACCCCACCTCGCCAAACCGCGAGAGCCGCCGAGATGATCCCGCACACTCATCACCGTCTCTGATCTGAACCAATCCGCGGCAAAACCACGAGATCGGCAATGCAGATCCGCCTTGGATAGGGACAGCACCATGCCATGTCGCCGCGGGAAGCCTGAGCTTCACCTGCCGCCACCTTTCAGGGCCGCCGCCCCGGGATCCAGCCGCCGCCGACAGGCCGAGCCGCCGGCCACCGCGACCAAGGCCGCCATGACCCCGCGAGCCCATCGAACGACCGGCGCCACCAGATCTTTCTCGGATCCTAGCAGCTCCGCCGCCCCCGCCCAGCACCACGCCGCCACCTTGCGCCGTCGCCTAGACGCGCCGCCACGACGCAGATCGAGGGAAAGCGCCCCGGCGCCATGGGTGACCCGCCTCACCTGATCTGGCGCTGGAGGGAAGAGAGCCTCCGCTGTTGGGGAACGCAGTAATTTCAAAAAATTTCCTACGAACACGCAAGACCATGGTGATGGCATAGCAACGAGAGGGGAGAGTGTCCGTCCACGTACCCTCGTAGACCGAAAGCGGAAGCGTTATAACAACGCGGTTGATGTAGTCGTACGTCTTCACGATCCGACCGATCCAAGCACCGAACGTACGGCACCTCCGAGTTCTGCACACGTTCAGCTCGATGACGATCCCCGGACTCCGATCCGGCAAAGTGTCGGGGATGAGTTCCGTCAGCACGACGGCGTGGTGACGATGTTGATGCTCCACCGACGCAGGGCTTCGCCTAAGCTCCGCGACGATATGACTTCTCCGGCGCAGGGCTTCGCCTAAGCTCCGCGACGATATGACCGAAGTGGAATATGGTGGAAGGGGGCACCGCACACGGCTAAGGAAAGATCCGTAGATCAACTTGTGTGTTCTAGGGTGCCCTCTGCCCCCGTATATAAAGGAGCCAAGGGGGAGGTGGCCGGCCAAGGGAGGAGGCGCACCAAGGGAGTCCTACTCCCTCCGGGAGTAGGATTCCCCCTCCAATCCTAGTTGGATTAGGATTCCCGGAGGGGGAAAGAGAGAGAGGGGGGCCGGCCCACCTTTCCTAGTCCTAATAGGACTAGGG
>LR880970.1:43729076-43751137 GCA_904067115.1 Aegilops sharonensis | reverse complement strand
GACAAAACCTAATCTCGAAATACGCCAACCCAACAAGTACCTTTGGAGACACCTGTAGTACTCCTTTATAATCACCCAGTTACGTTGTGACGTTTGGTAGTACCCAAAGTGTTCCTCCGGTAAACGGGAGTTGCATAATCTCATAGTTACAGAAACATGTATGGGTCATGAAGAAAGCATTAGCAACATACTAAACGATCAAGTGCTAAGCTAACGGAATGGGTCATGTCAATCACATCATTCTCCTAATGATGTGATCCCATTAATCAAATGACAACATATGTCTATGGTTAGGAAACATAACCATCTTCGATTAATGAGCTAGTCTTGAAGAGGCATACTAGTGACTATCTGTTTGTCTATGTATTCACACATGTATTATGTTTCCGGTTAATACAATTCTAGCATGAATAATAAACATTTATCATGGTATAAGGAAATAAATAATAACTTTATTATTGCCTCTAGGGCATATTTCCTTCATCCGCCACCGCCATCATCCGCCTGGGGCTTCGCCCGGCGACCTCCTCTAGCGGCGGCGGAGGGGAGGGGGAGGATGGACATGCCCGGTGGCGGGGGCTAGGGTTTCCACCCGAGCCGCCCTAGCGGGAGGGCTACGCGGGGGCTAGAAGAAAGAACAGTTCACGAGCCCAACCAATGTACAGTAAATAATAAGAAAAAACTAATACAGAACAACGTCCGAGCGAGCGAACGAACCCAGCAGCCTAGCAAGCGGCCGAGCAAGCATTCACTCTAATGGGCCAGCCCATACCTGCCGACGCCATAATACGAATCGCAGTAAACGATATATAGTTGTAGAGAGCAACTAATCAAAGAGTGCTCCTTTTGGAGGACCGGTAAGGGTCACTTTTGGTGGGCTGGGAGGCACCACTTGGCACGCTCTTACTCGCCGCCACCTGTCATGGGCGCTCCCTCTGGGTTTTTTCTGTACGCATTTTCAGCTTTTAGACCAAAGTATTTGGGTTTTCCAGGTTTTCCCTGATTTTCCCTAGATTTTGGACAAAAAAAGTTGAAAAAAAAATATTTTCGAGAAAAAAGTGCTTTTCCTTTTTTCTTCTTTTGCGAGAGACACAGATTTACTTCTCGTAAAGGCACAGATATGCTTCGACGAGAGGCATAGTCGTGCCCCTCAGAAAAGAAAAAAAACGTGTTTTCCTTTTTTTCCTTTCGAAAGAAGCACATATTTACTTCCCCTGAAAGCACGGATTTGCTTCTGCGAGGGGCTCAGTCGTGTTTGTCGGGAAAGATAAAAAACATGTTTTTTCGTTTCACGAGAGGCACAAATTTACTTCTCATGGACGCATAGACTTACTTCCACGAGAGGCACAGTCGTGCGTCTCGAAAAGGAAAAAAATGCAGGATTTGCTTCCGCGAGAGGCACAGATATACTCTTCATGAAGGCACAGATTTGCTTCCGCTTGAGGAACAATCATCCCTCTTGAAAAGGTAAAAAAGACGCATTTTCATTTCCTTTTCTTTTTGTGAGAGGCAAAAATACACTTTGCATAGAGTCACGATTTTCTTCCGTGAGAGACACAACTGCACCTCTCGGAAAAGGGGAAACGTGTATTTGTTTTCACGACAAGTACGGATTTTCTTTTCTTAGAGGCACAGATTTGCTTTCGCAAGATGCACAATTGTGCCTCATTGAAAAGAAATAAACATAGTCCCAGTTTCATTTTTTTTCGTCTAGTTTTTTTGTAAGAAAAAAATATCGTCGAAACATATCAACATGGGATCTAGTTTTACAGATCTCGACGGTTCGAGATTTGAACGCACGGTTTAAGAGATAAAACATTTCAAATAAACGAATCTACGAAAGGGAAAACTCGCGCGACAAGACATATTGCAATGAACAAAGGTGGAAATGACCTTTGCAAAGAATACTCATTAATTAGTGATTTTGATAGCTATAGCACAAAGCATGAGAGAGAGAGAGAGAGAGAGAGAGAGCAAAGGAGAGGAGAGGAGCCAGTGGCTTACCTATGCTAGAAGCGAGGAAGAAGCGGACATCAGAGGGGCTAGGCATGAGGCATCCGGGTGAGCGCCTCCGGAGGAGGAGAGGTGTTGAGATGAGCGCCAACATGAGTAGATAGTAATCAACTACACAGCATGCAAATAGATAGTAATGACATGAAGAAAATAATCTGACAGCAAGTACCACATATCCTTTAGCTGGTTGTCATGATCTAAATGAATCATGTCGAGATGGAAATACTATTAAAGTTTGAGGAAATATGTGTTTTCTCTTTCATTATTTTTTTCAATCTCCCGTTCACACCTTTTTACCGACACCAATAAGACGAACTGTGTGCGATGGCGAAGACATCAAGCACGATTCAGATTAGAGTTGCGTGTGCAATATGTGGCATACAGTTGATCCATACGTATTCTTTGCGATGGGCCAGAACAACAGAAATGGTCAGCAAGATCAAGGTGTGTGCGATATACGACATAGAGTTCACATGGATGAATTTTTTGTAATTAGCCAACAGAACAGAAACGGTCAGCCAAATGAAGGTGCGTGCGATATACGATATACAATTCACACAGATGAACTATTTGTGATGAGTCAAAACAACAAAAACGTTTCAACTTAACAAGATGTGTGTGATATGCGGCAAACAGGTCAGTAATCAGAAATATGTGGGAAGACCGATAATAACATAGACGATTCCTGCTAGCAGGACTACCAAGAAAATAAAGCACCAATTTTCCTCTGACATTTAGGAAACATACTAGCCAACAAAAATGTGTCTGTTGTTTGAAATTAGAAAAACAGAATCTGGTCAGGGAGGAAGAAAAATGCGTCTGCTGTTTCAGTAACAGTAGCATCTAACAGATTTCTCGCAATTTGGCACTCTAGTAATATGAGAGGACACACCAAAGTTATAGTTGATGCAGAACAGGTGCGGTCATTGTAAAATTGACCAGTGCATGAAAAATCACAACAAAATGAATATTCTTGGAACAAAAAATTTATCACTTGAGGGCTAAACCTTTTGGTGTTACCACAGAAAACATAGCACTTGAGGGCTAAACCCACTAAAGCGGCAGTGACACTGTCTATTATCACAGGATCACGAGAAGTGCAAGTGTTTCTATCACAGACCATCAATCACCACAGCTCGATGGCCAGCATAAAACTTACCATAGCTCAATGACCGTGGGCACACAGTGGAGAGGTAAGGTGTCAATGGCTTACCCATGACAGACTCGTTGGTGATGCTGGGCACCTTCTTCCCCGGGTATAGCAAACGGCCTCTTGTGCACCTGTATGATGAAACCACACCAGGGGAAAAGAGAAACAATGCAAATATATATGTTTTGGATGATGAGAATACTCAAGTATCAAACAACATGAGTAGATAGTAATCAATTACAAAGCATGCATATATATCAGTATACAATGTGTCTATATGCAGATAGCCTCATCGTCTTCTTCCTATAAACCCCAACGCAGTGACGCATCATGATATTAACATTCAATCTGGTAACAAGGCCAGAACACAGGGACACTACTTGCTAGCTTCTCACCATGATCTCTGTCATTTTACTTAACTTTTAAGCCTCCTTCACCATGTCCAGCATAAATTACCACGGCTCAATGTCCGAGGCCACACAAAGCATGAGAGAGAGAGAGAGAGAGAGAGCAAAGGAGAGGAGAGGAGCCAGTGGCTTACCTATGCTAGAAGTGAGGAAGAAGCGGACATCAGAGGGGCTAGGCATGAGGCATCCGGGTGAGCGCCTCCGGAGGAGGAGAGGTGTTGAGATGAGCGCCAACATGAGTAGATAGTAATCAACTACACAGCATGCAAATAGATAGTAATGACATGAAGAAAATAATCTGACAGCAAGTACCACATATCCTTTAGCTGGTTGTCATGAGCTAAATGAATCATGTCGAGATGGAAATACTATTAAAGTTTGAGGAAATACGTGTTTTCTCCTTCATTATTTTTTTCAATCTCCCGTTCATTTTTTTATCCATACTGATCACACCCTTTATTCTCTCCTTTCGGTATTACTCCTACATACCCATTAAAATCGATCATTCATACTCTTGCCAATCGATATAGCCCCTCTTAACATATATCAAATATATGTATAAAGAAGATATAAAAGTTATATTGTGTGTTATCATTTCCCAAAATACACCATAGCAATTAATTAGGTTAATTAAGTTTATGCCCCGAACAAAATTTTAAAGTGGTTAACTGGAAAAAATAATAGCACGGTTGGAAATTACGCATTTTTCTGATCAAATTACACATACAATTTTTTTTAATCCGAGTTACGGCTAGAAGGTTATACGATGACCAGGTTTAACATATTCTTCATAAATAATAAAAGCCAGAGACTTAACGGGCTGAAAACAGAGCAAACTGGGCCTACTGCAGCTGAACGCGAAATACTACTCGCGTCCAGGCTTGATCTTCCATTGTACTTAGAAAAAGTCAAAAATTTCTGAAATATTTTTAAAATAAAGTTGATCTTCCATTGTGCTTGTGAAAAAATTCTACAAAAAGAACACCCCCCCCCCCTTTCCGTTTGACTTCTTTTCAAAAAAAAATTGGCCAAAATAGTGTGAATAGTGACCTATAATAGAAAAAAAATTGCCCTTAAGTTAACCCTGGTTTAATAATTAATATATATTTTTCCTATATATGGTGTAGATAAAACCATGAACCAAGAGGTATTTTCCATGTAAATAAGGTCTTACATTATGGGACCGATGGAGTATGTCTGAGTTACACTAGTCGATCGTATCCAGACTTCAAGCAACACTTTTGCCAAAAGCCCCAGGTTTGGCAGTACATTGTGAAGAATTTTCTTACAGAAACGAATAGATTGAAAAAATAATACAGGTTTTGCCCCCTCATATATTGATATTTTCTCTTTAGCCCCCAACCAGTAGTGTGTAACTCCGCCACTGGTTAATAGCATGGACAGATCGATGGCTCCAACATGGCAAATTATGAGTGCATACGTACCAAGCACTGGTAGACAGATGAGATACTCAGATATTTGAATAGTACAAGTAAATTATGATGGTTTAGCTATCGATCGCTACTATTACAGAGAATAATAATAGATAGATACTCCTAGACGGTAAGTAAAATAACGAAGCCCTCCCTCCAGTTTATCAGGCGTCCTTGAGTAGCTCAGGCGGCGGATCAGTGCCAAACACCNATCTTTTTAAATATATTACGTTGAAAAAATTTATTATATTATGTGGCGGAGGGAGTAGTTAATAGCACTGGCGGAGCTACATGTAACCCTGCAGGGGCCATGGCGCCCCAGGTTTGGCAGTACATTGTGAAGAATTTTCTTACAGAAACGAATAGATTGAAAAAATAATACAGGTTTTGCCCCCTCATATATTGATATTTTCTCTTTAGCCCCCAACCAGTAGTGTGTAACTCCGCCACTGGTTAATAGCATGGACAGATCGATGGCTCCAACATGGCAAATTATGAGTGCATACGTACCAAGCACTGGTAGACAGATGAGATACTCAGATATTTGAATAGTACAAGTAAATTATGATGGTTTAGCTATCGATCGCTACTATTACAGAGAATAATAATAGATAGATACTCCTAGACGGTAAGTAAAATAACGAAGCCCTCCCTCCAGTTTATCAGGCGTCCTTGAGTAGCTCAGGCGGCGGATCAGTGCCAAACACCGTACAGTATGCCCGCTTGTATCCCTCAAGTCTGATATCTGCCGCCTGTTCCTCGTAGTTGTCGGCGACCTCCACATAGCCCTTCTCCTTGATCTCGTTCCAGATATACTGTTGGAAGTCGGCCACCCTGTCGTTCAGCTCTTTGAAGAAGTTATCGTCCTCGTCCTCTGAGTCTGAGTCGAGGGGGGCGGGCTTCTCCCAGGACAGGATGCTTTCGATCCTCCCCAAAGACCCGTGGCTTGAGTCGATTTAGATTTTGGGGGAGGTGATGGCAGATCGCATCGCTCGATGTGTAGGCAGTTTGGGGTGTTTTTGATTTGGAGCCGCATCTTATATATAGTCGGCGTAAGAGACCCAGCGATCGATGGAGTCTCTCCTGGTTCCAACTCTCCTTCTGGCCGAGCCTACTTTGGCAAACCGGCTCATCACACACGTCACCGAGCGCCATCTATGAGGATCCATCAATGAAAGGACATACTCGTATATACTAGTAATTGAAGATGCAGGGCGGATTACATTGAATTGGATTGGTGTGGTGTGGATGCAAGGCACCTGCGCTCCTGCAGCTCCGGCTGGATCATATCATCCCGTTGACGGCGGTGAATTCGCCAAGGAGGCCTGTGACAGATCTTCTTGCAACCAAATTAAGGAGATGAAGCAGACTCGTTGCTTGATATATTTGATAAGTCTATATGGTGGGCTAAACTTGCATCGGCACTTTGACGCTTCTTTCTTGATAACAACTTGTGAAATTAAACCATTACCAATTTATTACTACACCAGGAGATGGTCAGCAATGGTGGTTCAGCGTCATGACGTAAAGGATGGATGGTCGACTTGATGTCCTCTACGTACCTCTCTAGCTCCGGGATGTTCTCGCCACCAACGACTTCACAAGGAAAGCATCGCCTCATCTCCTCTCCGCCTCGCAGCCGCCATTGCCAAGCATCCAAAGTCTCAAGTCGCACGCGCACCCTGCATGCGGATGAATGACTATCTCTTGTATATATAGAGACGGTGGCATGATGAAGATCAACAAGGAGGGGTCCATGGCCGTGCCGCGGATCAGCGAGGTGGCACAATTCCGACCCTCCCTTGCTGACTGGTGGACATCCCTAGGCGTGCATTCACATCTACATTTACTAGAAAGGAAATTACAGTGGCACGGGTCTCTTATGGGTATTGTCGTTTAATGTGGTTCTTTTTTCCAAGATAGCACTGACAAATCAAAGAAATTAGTGTCATCCTTCGTATTAAACAGGCCGCCGGCGCTCCGTCTCCTCCTTGATACCACTACTACTATTGGATGAGCGGTACGTGAGCTCAGCTGGTCCCCTAATTAATTGCTAGTACTTGTTATTACTCTAGTAGAATGTAAATAAAGGCCAAAAGAAAAAAATAGTACAAATCAATTCAATAAATTCATGCCACTGAAAAGACTCTTCTGCTTCATAGACTGGTCGCTACTTGCTTGCCTTTGCATCCCGCGTCACGTTCGACCCTACTTAACTCGCCAATTTGTTTGCCTTCAAGCCCAGCATGGCTTTACACCGCCATGCTAAAAGTCAGCCAGCATATACCAAAAGCCCTGAACAACTAGTCAAACATACAAAATCTGAAGTTTGGACATTTTGCCTCCAAGCCCGGCATCGCTTCACACCGCCATCCTAAAATGTCGCCTCAAAATAGACCATTACAACGCGATTATACATCTATTATGCTCGCTCCACCCATATGATTGCCAATTCGTGGATTGTACCCCTTTTCCTCGTCAAATACTTGCTTTCATTTCTATAAGGTCCATAAAACTGAACAAGGATGGTAGATAAGGAGAAAAACATACAAAAATAATGATCTATCAAATCTACATCAAGCCACTTGTTCTCCTGCAAACAAGAAATGCGCCTTTATTAGCTTCTAAATAAGGCTAAGAACCGCTCAAAAAAAGTCTATGAAAATGCTCCAGTCAAAGCTCCCTCCCTGCGAGCCTCTAGGATCTACTCCCTCAGTTCGGAATTACTTGTCTCAGAAATGGATGCATCTAGAACTAAAATATGTTTAGATACATCCATTTCTGTGACAAGTAATTTCGAACGGAGGGAGTATCTATCTATGAGCTTGCAAGACAACCATCAATGATTTCACAAACAATATATCGGTGAAGATGAATGTCACAATCACAACCAGAAAATTAGGCAAGGAGCTCCAAACCACAGCAGGCGTGCACTTGCCCTGGACTCAATGCATCAATCAAACAAAGGAATTTTTATATCACTTTGATTGTACTCAACACAAGACATTTTTTAGGCTCAATCTAAACCTCAAAAACGTCTTATATTTCGATGTGGAGGGAGTATGTTCCAAAGGCACATCAAAATGGCTGCTCATACACTGATCAGAAGTTTCATGCCTCCAAAGCTATATTATGTCTGCTCATCACCAAACAGACCACCTTGCCAAATTTATACACATGTCCACAACACAAAACAAATGGGAAAAACAAAGGGAACCGGTCAACTAGTGTTCATTTAAAAGTCCACTCAATCCCTCACTCAGATATCTTGTTCGTTTAACCTCTCCCGGCCGACGCATATGTACACCACTCAGCATGCACGGCACCATGCAGCAAGATAGAAATCAATCAAGTACGTACCTTTCAGTGTGTACAACGGAAATGGTCTCGCGTACAAGTGAAGCGTCAACTATTTTGTGAACCATCAGCTTTCAGGCCATCTTCTCTGACCACAAAATGCAAAGTAATTTGGATAGCTAATCGCCATCATCATCTGTGCAAAATTTGAACAAAGTTTCAATGAGCACTACTACATTATAAGAAAGAGTGCCATATATGTAGCTATTGCTATCAGTTGGCATAAAATCAAGCAAATGGTTCATTTGAAAAATCAACCATGCCAGGGTAAAATACCATCGCAAACCAATAATCTTGCACAGTGAGCACAAACCTAATACTTGTACTGTTATGCAGTGCCTACAATACTCTTCTTTGATCCCTGTTCAAGCAGGCAATACAAGAAAATACAGTTTGCCGCGATGAGTAAGTAGGCGTTGAGATGTTGTCTATGAAATACAAACGCTGTTTTTCAGACCAAAGACTATTAACATGTATAACTCTATTGTTCTTCAGAAACCTGGATGCAAACATAATAGGACAACTAAGATCCAGTATAGCTACGTCCAGTGAGAGAGAAGTACAGGTTAAAAAGGCAGTGCAAATTGACCATCATCTAGTATATTTTAGCTTAAAACTATTAGGAGAACAAGGATGAACCACAATCATCGAGAAATTCCCAACTGGACAGAAAACAAACAAATGCTCATAGCATCTAGTTTTGTTAATTTTCCTGTATGAACATGGCTTGCAAGATTAGGTCATTTTCATGCATGGACCACAACTCTCTAGTTTGGTTGATGAAACTGGGACCTTATGTTCCTTTCATCAGGAACTAAAAATTTCACTATAACATAATCACTAGATCCACAAAAACAATAACAGGCCACTGTTCAACTGACTGAGCAGCAGGCTAAACAAAATAGAAGACAGAGTTTCTTTGCTACAAAAACTAGTACACTTGCATGTAGGGCCAAATGACCACAGCTCGAAAGCTTGTTCCCACAGCAGACAGAGTAGGGCGACTCACCTAAGTAGTTGCTGATGAGAAGGCAGTCCTGAGGGCACAGATCATCACACCATGTATGCACTGCTGGATGGTCTCGATCTCGAGCCACTTCAGCTTTACAACCGACTCCATGTGGTCCTTGAGTGTATCAAGTTCCCTCAGCCTGTAACAAGCATGACTTCCAGGTTATTTTTTTTTCTACCTATGTTCGCGTGTAATATTCAAACAATTGAGTCGAGTCTCTTGGATGGACACAACACAATATAACAACATGAAATATTTGAGAGTAATCAACACATAACCATGCTACAGGAACATCATTCCATCATGAACCCAGATAAGCTAGACCAAAACCACACATAACAAACCTGTCATCAACAATCTGTTCTAAAACCCTATTAGTCTCTAAATCCTATCAATTCAAAATCAGTAGCATGATTAAAGGCTTTGATATGAATTTTCTAAAAACAACTAGGAATCACCACAATCACAAGCTTGTGCTGGCTGGAAGACAACCACCATAGACAGCATGACCAAATAACCAAACCCAAAATCATTGGCTTCATGGTCAGCACAAGAACTGGCCCCGGCTCGATGGTCGGACCATCTCAGGGCACAGGAACAAAGAGAGGAGACCAAGGGCTCACCGGAACTGAGGAAGGGGCGGCCAACATCGTCGAACCGCTGTCATCGTGCTGCAGGGGAAGCCGAGGTAGTGGACGAGGAGGTAGTCCGCCCAGCCATAGTAGTCGCACATGGAGGTTTACATGCGTATATTAATGAACGAAATGGCATTTCAAACATGGCGCACATCTGGCTATAATTAAATTAATTTGCTCAGAAAAGTTCCAAAAGTTGCTCGAACCAAGTAAATGTAGGCTAGCATTTCATTCTACATCCAGGAAATATAATCTGACCTTACTGACTGATAAAAGCATGGGCCAAAATAACCAAGTAGCGTCTTAGATGTTCACAGCCAATATAACAACTGTTCATGGGCCAAAATATGGCGGCAACAGCATTGTGTCAGCACATTTAAATTTCCATTTTAAAAAATCAGTGTCACTATAGCTAATACTTGGCTTTAGCGGCTCGGTTGCACCATAGGAGAACAAACAAGGGTGTAAAACCAAAAGAAACTCTACAGCTAGTAAATTTAGCAGCTCATTGGCACCACAGGAGAACAAGGATATGGAAAAAAATCCCTAACATTTAATAACAGGCCACAACTTACGAGATGATGATAAGCATTGCACGAACCTCCTAGAGTCAACCTTGAGTTACTACTATTTACTCTGTTGGTAGAATGAAAAACAAAACTTTCTAGCACTTAACATATGCACCATCAGGAGATAAAATCAGGGTTATTAAACGCCATAACAGGTTTCTGTTCAATCCACAATTACTCATCGAAAGTAAAAAAAATGTCTACTTCCACAAAAACCACAACTTAATTCAAATGCCTGCACAACAAGTGCTCATTTCCCAAACAGAAATGTAATCATTCTCTTTAATTATCAACAATGTGCACCAGTTATGTCCTCTCACACTTTCACCACTAAACATTTTGGATACCAATCAAAGAAACATATAACTCAGGAAAGTTTGAAATATATCAATCAAGGCCCACAAATCCCGGCCCAAAATCTACAGGGGGAAGAGCGAGGATCTTCAGCTTTGGGACATTGAAACTGGAACGAAAAGAGTACCTGCTGTGGCGCAGGCAACCCCATGGGTTTCAAGTGCACCATCCTCCAGGAGCAACATCAAAGAACATACAAGTCCCTGCATGCGGCAATGGCATTCTGTCAGGTGTACAAATTTCCAAAGAAGAAAAATAAAATTTAAAGACACACTCGGTGTCCCTACAACAAATACTTTTAGGATTTAGCAGCTCGGTTGCACCGCAGGAGAAGGATATGAAAGACATTCAAGAAAATCCCTAACATTTAATAGCAGGCCACAAATTTGAGCTCTAAGACCTTGAAACTGGACAGTGGGGAGATGGGACCATATACTAACAAAGCATCTTATATATGAACTAATCTTGAGGTAACATAGAAATCTTGACTCCAGACTTGCAGTGCACACACTAAGGGGAAAACATGACTCAACAGGAATGCAGCAGCACATAGAATAAATTAGATATAGAAATTGCAGTCATCTTCGTTGTATCGGTTGTTGCAAAAGAGGAGGCATGGAGCTTTAAGCTATGCAATGTGGCTGCCTGCTCTTCCATGTGGACAAGTTTTATGAGGCATGATAAATAAAACATGAAGCAACTTTGTTTGTTCCACACATAACAAATTCCTTGCCGTCTCTATTGTGTTGAGTGTTCCAAAATAATTTGTATATATAGAGACACCCCAGTAAGTGGAAGATGATCAGTAAAATGAAGCACATCACATCCATGGTGCCTTGATGTTTGTATTTTTTATCTGATTTGAATATGACTTATGGAAGTAGTAAAAGGTTAATCACAAGTTACATAGGCCTTGGGAAAGTGAAACTGGAGTGGAAGGGTACCCGCTGAGGCGCAGGTGACGGGGTTTCAGGTGCATCATCCTCAAGGAGCAACCCGGAGAGCCTAGTCCCTGCATGCAGCAGTGGCAATCTGTCAGCTACAACTTATACTTATAGGGTTTAGCAGCTTGGTTGCACCACAGTAGAAGAAACAAGGGTATATAAAACTAAAAGAAACTCAGTGCCTCAAAGGCTACTACTTTCAGCAGCTCGGTTGCACCACAGGAGAATAAGGATATGGAAGCCAGTCGAGAGAAGCTCTAACATTTAATAAAAGGCCGCAACTTTCGACGCAATGGTAAACACTACACCAACCTCCTACAGTCCATCTTGAGTCACTATTTATTGTCTTGGTAGACCAAACACAGGACTTTCTAGCACTCAAAACCAAACACATTTTGGCTTAATTAACCCTGACATAAATCAGGAAAGAACAAATCAACCAAACATAAAAGGCAATGCAACAAACCCCAAGAAAAGTAAGTTACCATCAGGAATGTCTTTGGGATCCCTGATCATCTAAGAAGTACACACTGCACAGCACCTACACATGGCTTAGTTAAAGAATTATGCTTCAAATGCCATTGAGTGGCAATAACATCATTTTAACAGAAAGGAAATCATGTGTAACCAGATCAAGGACATGAACTTAAGGCAGAATTAATTCATACACAATAATACCAAACCTACACTACCACAGGATAAAAAACAGTAGCATTATGTTGATCACACAACTAATGTACAAGCGATATACTCCAAATTATGAAACCTGTGAGAAATTACTTCTCAGCAACTATTTATTGTATCCATGGTAAGAGCAAACTAGCAGGACTCCCACGAGAATAAAGCACCAACTTCCGTTTGAATTTTAGGAAACATGTGTAGCCAACAAATACACAATGACATGACAGAAAAAAAAAGGTTTGGAATTAGAAGAACTTAAGATCATAGTCTGATCAGAGAGGAGGAAAAACGTGTGTGTTGTTTCAATAACAGCAACAACTAATAGATTTCTCGTCACTTTCGCAGTCTAGTAACATACTGCGAACACAGAACAAGTGCAAGTGGTTGTAAAACTGACCAAGCAAAAATTAATCTCGGTGTACTGCTGCACGGTAATATAATCAGAAAGATCTAAATTTGCTGAAAACATAGTAATCATTCCTCCTGTACATTGAAAGTGTTGAATATGCAATAAAACTAGTAAAACCACCCAAAGATTGAATAAGGGGAAAATGTGAAAGTACAGGTGAATGACTCAATACATACATATCTTTCAGGTACTATAAAAGAAGACCAAACTTTGGGTGTTATCAAAGAATCAGAGCTAACCTAGCACTTGAGGCCTAAATCCAGATGACACTGGTTATTATCATAGAATCACGAGAAGTTCACGTGTTGCCATCACAGACCATCAATAACCACAGCAAGAAAACTAGGAACATACCACGACTTGATGTCCGTGGGCACACAGTGGAGAGGAGTCAGTGGCTTACCTATGACGGACTCGTTGGTGATGTTGGTGGGTGCCTTCTTCCCTGCGCACAGCTAATGGTCTCTTGTGCACCTGCGTGAGGAAACCACATCAAGATCTGCATGCTTTGGATGATGAAAATACTTAAGTATCAAACTGCATAAGTAGATAGAAATCAAGTACACAATGTGCATATATATAAAAGGTGTTTGTTTTACTTAATTTATATGAGTATACAGAATGTGCCTATATACGGATAGCCTCGTCTTCTTCCAGTCAAGCCCCACTCAGTGACACCTCATGATATTAACTTTCAATCTGGTAACAAGGCCAGAGCTGTGGTGGCTTTTCTATCCATCCTATTGTGAGCTGATGATATGTAACTCATAGGAATCCGAACTAAACGATGAAACACATATATGATTCGGCATCCAGCATCCGCGCATGGAACCACACCTTCCAAATCAAATGGAACAGAAAGAGAGAGAGAGAGAGGGGCAAGAGAGGGGGGAGGGTACCTTGAAGAGCTCCATGGCATCGGCGATGGCAGGGTCGGTGTCGAAGGTCACCCACCACCATGACCGCATCGTCGCCCGAGTGAACGCCAGCACAGTCCAATGGACTCACTGGTGATGCTGGTCACCTTCCTTCCCGCACATAGCAGACGGTATATTGTGCACCTGCGTAAGAAAACTGTATTATCAGGAAAAATAAAAGACACAGGCCCGCAACATGCCAAAACTGAACCGCATTGGACGAAGGACATGTACCAGCTAGACTCAAGCACGCACCACAGATCGCCGGGACACCAGCATCTCTTGCACATGTAGTATGCAGTGTCAGCATTCATCACCGCCATACCTTGATTCAGAAGCTTATCAGCAGCTTCACAGGGAGATGGCTTGGGTGCACCTGACTGCATGTTTGCCAAATACATCAGCAATGCACAGCCGATGAACATGATCACAAAAGGGAACTTAAAAATCTAATGTAGAACTTATTCGTAAAAGCATGTAGTACTGTACAGTACTTAGAATTATGAAACCTGTGAGAAATTAATTATCAGCGCCTATTTCTTGCATCCATGGTAAGAGCAATTAGCACGACTCCCAGGAAAATAAAGCACCAAAGTTATGTCTTTTAGAAAACATGTGTAGCCACCAAATATGCAATGATGTGACAAAAGAAAGGTTTGGAATTAGAAAAACTCATGATCAGAGTCTGATCGAGTGGAAGAAAAACTCGTGCGTTGTTTCAGTAACAGTAGCAACGAATAGATTTCTCGGAACTTTGGCAGTCTAGTAACATGAGACGACACACCAAATTTATCACTGACACAGAACAAGCGCAGTCATTGAAAAACTAAACCGTGAATGACAAATCACAGTAAAATCAATTTTCATGGAACCACATATTATTCTTGTTGTACTGCTGCACAGTAATACAATCAGGAAGATCAAAATATGTTGAACACACAGTAACCATGCCTCCTGTACTGTTAAAGTATTGAACACGCAAAAACCACCCAAAGTTTGGAGGGGAAAAAGCGAAAGTTCAGATGCATGCATGATTGGCTAGGCTTATTTACATATCTTTCGGGTACTATAAAAGGAGATCTAACTTTGGGTGTCATCACAGAATCAGAGCCATCTTAGCACTTGAGGGCTAAATGCGCCAAAAGAGATGTGGCACTGGTTATTATCACTGAATCATGAGAAGTGCAAGTGTTGTCATCACAGGCCATGAATCACAACATCAATAAACCCAAGAAATTGCCATGCGACATGGCTAGTTTAAAACTCACCACGCTCAATGGCCGTGGGCGCACAGAGCATGGGAGAGAGCAGACGAGAGGAGTCAGCAGCTTACCTATGCTGGAGTTGAAGAAGCAACCACCAGAGGAGGAGGGGCGGGGCAAGAGGCGTTGGGATGAGCACCAGCGCAGTCCAACGGACTCACTGGTGATGTTGGGCGCCTTCTTCCCCGCACACAACAAACGGTCTCTTGGGCACCTGCGTGAGGAGACCACATCAGCTAAATAATCAGGGAGGAAGGAAACTTCTGTGTTGTTTCAGTAACAGTAGCAACTACTCCCTCCGTCCCATAATGTAAGACGTTTTTGCAAACTAACATAACCTGAAAAAAACGTCTTAAATTGTGGGACGGAGGGAGTAATAGATTTGTCGGCACCTTGGCAGTCTAGTAACATGAGACTCCAGAGCAACAAATTTATTGCAAACACAGAACAAGTGCAGTCATTGTAAAACAGACTCATGCATGACAAATCTCAGCAAAATAATTTTTCTTGGAACCACAAATTAATCTCGCTGTACTACTGCACGGTAATACAATAACAAAGATCTAATTAAGTTGAAAACATGGTAATCATGCCTCATGTGCACTTAAAAATATTGAACACGCAACAGTCCTAGTAAAATCACCCAAAGTTTCAAGGGGGAAATTAGAAAGTACAGATGCATGGCTCTATAGGCTTATTTACATAGTATCTTTCAGGTACTATGAAAAAGACCTAGCTTTGGGTGTTATCGCAGAATCAGAGCTAACTTAGCACTTGAGGGCTAAACCCACTAAAGAGGTGACGCTGGCTGTTATCACAGGATCACGAAAAGTGGAAGTGTTGCCATCACAGAAAATCAATCACCACAGCAAGAAAAGCACAAACTTACTGCAGCTCGATGGCCAGTATAAAACTTGCCACAGTCGATGGCCGTGGGGCGTGGGCACACAGTGGAGAGGAGTCAGTGGCTTACCTATGACAAACACATAGGTGATGCTGGGCTCCTTCCCCGCAGGAGCATATAAAAAAACTAGCAATTACACTTTGATAACAGGCACTATCAAGTGAGAACAGGCACGCCCTGGTGCTTCAGTGACCATTTTAGGGACCAATTCTCGGTCCAATATGTTACTATGAATATATCATACCGGATATGGAACAAATCAAAAGCTCAAAGTAAGAACATATATACCTTCAGTAGGAGCTCCTCAAAGCACTCTCCATATCCATATTCCCTGGCAAAAGATCAAAGCATTCCTTTTCGCAGCAGCTCTCTCGCTTTCCTGCCAGACCAAGCATCTACATTAAGACATCTCTAAAGACAGGTACAAGAAAGTAGTACTCGCAAAGTGTAGATAATCGACAAAATCTAGAAGTGCGGATAGAAATACCTTGTCCACTTTGTTTCCAACAAGCATCTTTATACAATCCTAGTTGGTCAAATATAGATCAATTTCCATGGATCATATATTAGAAAGAGTTGTGAATATTTCTTGGTGACTAACAGGATACACTGAAAAACACACAAGACATTCACTAAGATGGACCTCTCAAAATAAGATAAGCATCAGAACCCAGGAAGAAGCGCACAAATGAAATATTATAGTGGCTTTACTACCCCATGTAATGACTCCTAAGTTATCCAAAGCCAGAAAGTCGTCTCTTGTTTTTGTACGATGAGGATGGTCTATAGACACAGTAATTTTCTTCCACAAAAGTCAAGTTGTTCTACTTAACACTCATTTATACTTGAAAGCACAACCATTTTAATCTAGAGTGCCTTTAGGTTCGTATATACAAGGCAATTGCCAGACTAGTTTACTCTCAAGACTATCCTAGTTAATGTGTCACCTGGTTCCACAAATATGATGAGGATGCAGTAGGCTCAAAGCAATGAATGATTCCTGAGTTATCCCAAAGCCAGAAAGACTGTTCCTACTTCTCTATGATGAGAATACAGTAGGCTCAGCAGTTCTAAAAAAATCCTGAAAGGATGCTATATAAATGCAGTGATTTTCTTTGAGAAAGTCAAGCTTGTCTATGTAATCATCAATAACTAAAAACACAACCATCTTAAGCCGATGTGTACTTCATGCATAAGGCAATTGAAAGAATAGTTTACACTCAGGACTACCCTGGTTAATGTGATGTGCCATCAAGTTCACCAATATACAACAAGGAGAAAAAAGGAGTATGACACAGTAAGCATTCCTTCAACAGTGCAAACAGAAGTAGGCATCTGAAGAGCAGTGGATGGAAGTAATTACCCATAACAACCCCTTGCGCCCCTCTATATCGTTAGCTGGTCAAAGTCCAAAATCTTCACTGTCCAGCTACAGAACAAGTAGGCAATGTCAGCTAAATCAGGACTCAAAAGGCCGAACTGAAGCATGTTAAAAAAAACACTCTCCATTACACTGCAGATATATTTAATCTACTCAGAAATCATGGAGAAATTTAGTTGGCAGATAAGGAACAACACATCATTTTCTATGAGGATACAGAAGACTAAAAAGTTAGTAACAAGCCTGAAAGGATGCTCTATACACGCAGTAATTTTCTTTCACAAAAATCAAGCTGTTCTACTAAATCATTTAGACTTGAAACTACAACCATTTTAATCCAGAGTACACCTCATATAGAAGGCAACCGCTGAATTGTTCACTCTAAAGTCTACCCTAGTTAATGTGCAAGTAATTAACGAGGAGAAACAAAGTATGACATGGTGATCATTCCCGTGGATCAAACTATGCCAGTCAAGATAAGCACAATTGCGCAAGATATTATAAAGATCCTACCTTGCCTTGTGGTGTTGAGTAAAGTAAATGGAGATAGAGCTTTGATAGGTTTGGGAAACCTATGAGCTAGGTTTGAAACACAGAAAGCAAAGAAAAGCTAGGTTGACATGGTCCTTCCTACAGATTCACATGGTCCCTCAGCTAGCTACATAATAGATCCACTGAGACATCATCGTTCAGCCATACAAAAAAAACACTCACTAGTAAGCACAATAATGTCAAACTTCACTTATTAACAATCACCTATATATAAAACAAGGTCTGGTCTACTTTCTGTTGGGACTTGTCTACAATTCAAGAACACAACACAGTGCCTTCCAGTTAGAAATTTGATTACTGTTACAGTAGCACATAACAGATTGAATGAAAGAATATGTACCCTCTGCATAGAATTCTACATTAACACCCACAATTGTAGAAGGATTATTAGCATCATCAGCATTTCATTCTCAAGAATTTTAGGTCCTAGAGATGTAAATGAACATGTGCAAAGCTAGTAATAAATAAAAACTCATTGGTTTGCATCTTCCAGGAAACACACTAGTTCACCTTGTGGCTGCTATTACAAAAGCAAAATGATGGTGGAACTAGTATTCAGAGGCTGATGTCTTATTACCGGTGAAGAGCTTGAAGGCTGTTGGCACGCTCCAGCACTGTGCTATCCAGAACACGTTCGCCTTCTTCATGTAGACCCCTAGGTCAATGATGACCAGTTTTGCCTTCTGAAACCTACACGTACGGGTTCACAATTCCATCAGTGTCCATTCAGCCACAACGCGCAAAAAAGTCAAGAGTTCAGGGCTAGGAAATACCTACTCCTTCCATCCGATATTGCTGGTGTGGCCAATGAAGTTGAGATCAAGCGGCAGCTTGGAGAAGACATGCATCAGATCTGCAGCAAGCAAGCTCACAAAGTCAATTAACCGGAACCAATAGACACGATATCTGGTATATATGTGCACTGGCACCAAGTCACCGTGTCCCACCAATATAGTAAGCATTTCACTTAAACAATCAAAATATGTAATCAGTTGCTAGCCATGGCAAGCGAAACTGAGCGATGATGTGCATGATGCACTAATATGTTGTTTCTGAAGCCTGAACTTTCTGTCATGTCGAAACTAGAGGCCATCTCAATTATTAACAAGGAAAATAACATCATTGTCCAGGAGAAAACTTTAATCAACTTCTTTTAGGAAAGTTTAAAATGATATCGACAAGTTAACGTCATCCCAAGATAGACACTAGTTCGGCTTTCAGTGAAAGTGACTCAGAATTACAAGTGAAAGAAATAGACTGCAGTGCACCAACTAATCAACTATGACAAGTAGGTTAGGAAACAATTTCCAGAAGAAAAAAACAGAAACTACGCCCATGACTGTCGGTAAGTCTTTATGTCATTTTCCTGTTCTATAGATCTCATCACATCTAAGACAACATGTGCTCAGCTGCAAATGATCAGTGACAGAGATCTTTTTTTCTCGCCGCAATAGCAGCTCGCCAGAAAGTGGGAGGGAAAAAGACAGCAAGGTGGAGAAATTTGGATTGCTGGTCTGTTTGTAGGGGCGATTAACCGAAGTGTGATAAAGGTAAGAAGTTGGCGGAGACAACGCTGCATGCAAGGTAACCAGCAATTTCCTCTGGTAAAACTCGCAAAAAAAATTCTCATCTCGGTAGGGCCTAGCTACCACAGTGCCATTGGTAAAACAACCGACCTCTTGAGTCGTTGCCAAGAAACTCCAAGCCAGTGTATGTGTGAGACAACACAGCATTTTCTTGGAAAATTACCTAGCACCACATGCACGGAAAAGATGCCAACTTTAGTTAGCTAGCTAGGGTCCGTGGCCAAAAAACTTCAAGGCNCCAAGTCACCGTGTCCCACCAATATAGTAAGCATTTCACTTAAACAATCAAAATATGTAATCAGTTGCTAGCCATGGCAAGCGAAACTGAGCGATGATGTGCATGATGCACTAATATGTTGTTTCTGAAGCCTGAACTTTCTGTCATGTCGAAACTAGAGGCCATCTCAATTATTAACAAGGAAAATAACATCATTGTCCAGGAGAAAACTTTAATCAACTTCTTTTAGGAAAGTTTAAAATGATATCGACAAGTTAACGTCATCCCAAGATAGACACTAGTTCGGCTTTCAGTGAAAGTGACTCAGAATTACAAGTGAAAGAAATAGACTGCAGTGCACCAACTAATCAACTATGACAAGTAGGTTAGGAAACAATTTCCAGAAGAAAAAAACAGAAACTACGCCCATGACTGTCGGTAAGTCTTTATGTCATTTTCCTGTTCTATAGATCTCATCACATCTAAGACAACATGTGCTCAGCTGCAAATGATCAGTGACAGAGATCTTTTTTTCTCGCCGCAATAGCAGCTCGCCAGAAAGTGGGAGGGAAAAAGACAGCAAGGTGGAGAAATTTGGATTGCTGGTCTGTTTGTAGGGGCGATTAACCGAAGTGTGATAAAGGTAAGAAGTTGGCGGAGACAACGCTGCATGCAAGGTAACCAGCAATTTCCTCTGGTAAAACTCGCAAAAAAAATCTCATTTCGGTAGGGCCTAGCTACCACAGTGCCATTGGTAAAACAACCGACCTCTTGAGTCGTTGCCAAGAAACTCCAAGGCAGTGTGTGTGTGAGACAACACAACATTTGCTTGGCAAATTACCTAGCACCACATGCACGGAAAAGATCCCAACTTTAGTTAGCTAGCTAGGGTCCGTGGCCAAGAAACTTCAAGGCAGTGTGTCTGCGAGACAAGGAAAACATTTTCTTGGCAGATTACCTAGCACCACATGCATGGAAAAACTCCCTACTTTAGTTCGATAGCTAGGGTACATGGCTACCACGTAACCACAATAATCAACTCGCCTAGCAGCAATTCCTTGACGGAAAGATGCTACAATGTGTAGACCAACAAGATGGAATTGGTGCCGTTGCACCCGAACAAACCTGAATTTGTGATTCAGGGAAAGGAACCGAACCTAAAGGAAGGAAGGAGAAGAGAGCAGGAGGTCGCAGCGCTCACCCATGCGTTGGAGTTGGAGGGTGCTCTCCTCGAGCTTGTTGCAGCTGAGGTCCGCGAGAGAGTGGGAGCAGCCAGCCACGCATCTTCATGTAGAGCCCTGGGTCAATGATGACAGGTTTTGCCCTCTGAAATCTACACGTACAGATTCACAATACCATCAGCGTCCATTCCGCCACAGCTCGCAAAAAAGTCAAGAGTTCAGGGCTAGGAAACACCTACACCGGACCCCACATGTCAGTGACACAAAGGGGGGCTTATGATCGAAGGCGCACGAACTGGGGGGGTTATCATCAATTCTCCCATGAAGTTGAGATCAAGCGGCAGCTTGGAGAAGACATGCATCAGATCTGCAGCAAGCAAGCCCACAAGGTCAAT
Organism: Aegilops sharonensis; assembly: GCA_904067115.1. Classification (NCBI taxonomy): domain Eukaryota; kingdom Viridiplantae; phylum Streptophyta; class Magnoliopsida; order Poales; family Poaceae; genus Aegilops; species Aegilops sharonensis. Next base: position 43,729,778 of record LR880970.1, on the reverse strand, counting down.
TAACCGGAACCAACGGACACAATACCTGGTATGTCAGTGCACAGGAACCAAGTCACCCTGCCCCACCAATATAGTAAGCAGTTCATTTAAACGATGAAAATATGTAATCAATTGCGAGCCATGGCAAGTGAAAGTAATCGATGATGTGCATGATGCACAAATATCTAGTTTCTGAAGCCTGAACTTTTCTGGCATGTCCAAATTAGAGGCCATCTCGATTATTAACAAGGAAAACAACATCACTGTCCAGGAGAAAATATTAATCAACTTCATTAGAAAAGTTCCAAACTATATCAACAAGTTAATGTCACCCCAAGGATAGACACTAGTTCAGCTTTCACTGAAAGTGATTCAAAAATTTAAGGTTAAGGAAATACACTGCAGTGCACAAACTAATCAACTACCACAGGTAGGTTAGAAAACACTAGTGCAGAACCGGGCAATAACACCAGTTCGTAAGGCCCTTTAGTGCCGGTTCCACAACCAGCACTAAAGTGTGGTCACTAAAGCCCCCCCCCCCCCCCTTAGTACCGGTTCAGCACGAACCGGTGCTAAAGGCCAACCACGTGGCACGAGCCAGCTCCGGGGGCCGGGAGCCCTGTAGTACCGGTTGGTAACACCAACCGGTACTAAATGTTTGTGGGTTTTTGTTTTATTTTTTATTTTTCAATTAAATTTGTGTTATCAATTTAATTCTTTTTC
>LR880970.1:43649329-43672269 GCA_904067115.1 Aegilops sharonensis | reverse complement strand
TCTTCCCAATCCGCGGTGCATAGGACGCGATCAAGGTGAACCAGAGTTGGCGGGGTCTGCTCGTTCGACCAAGTGTAGCGCCGGCCGTTTAGATATATCTCCTTGAGAGCAAGGTCGTTGATGACCCGTCGGAAGCGCCCCATCATGCGGCGGTTTAGGTTTCCGTTGTTCTTATCCTCGTCGCGATAAATCAGGTTGAAGTCACCGCAAAGCATCCATGGGCCAGCAGAGTTGGCACGGACATCACGTATTTCCTGGAGGAACGCGATCTTGTCGTTCTCATGTTGCGGCCCATAGACGATAGTGAGCCACCAGGGGTTGGCGCCGTGGGGGGGCTTCACCAGGGCGGATAGTGTGTTTGTGGTGAGCGAGGGGTTGCTGATCATCACCAAGCTGCGCTTCCAGGCCAGCAGAATACCGCCGCGGGTGCCGATCGCAGGCAAGTACGCGTAGTCGTCGAAGTCTGAGCCAAGTGTCTCGAGGACAGTGGACAAGCCGATCAACTCCATTTTCGTTTCTTGGAGGCAGACAACAGATGCGTTCGTGGGTACAATGAGCGACCGGATAGCGGTGCGCCGGGCGCGAGCGTTGAGGCCGCGCACATTCCACACAATGATCTTCGGGGCGTGATCCATGAAAACATGGTTGACGAGGGAGGAGCGGGGCACTCGCTCAGACCTCGCTCGGGCTGCCGTTGATCACCGTGGTGATCGGCGCTGTTGATGGGTCAGCGGGGAGCTCGCGACCGACCAGGGCAGCGATGGCTGCAAGGACTGTCTTGGGGATCGGTGCGGCGAACAGGTTGTCGTAGGCCTTCATTGCTTCCGGTGTGATTGGCTCATCAACACCAACGATGCCCAGAGTGCGCAGTAGTTGGACCTGCGCGCGACGTTCGGCAGTGGGTGGCGCAGCCGCCTTGACTTCGCTGTGGTCGCAGATCGCCCACGCCGTGGCGGCGCGAAGTTGAGAGGCTGCCTGCGTTGCTTGCGGCCTGGGGCGGGAAGAACAGGGTTGAGCTGCCGGGTGGCCGCGGCAAGGAAATCGCCCAGGGTCCAGTTTCCCGTCGGGGTGGTTCTCGACCGGCAGCGGCGTAGCGTGACTGGAGGCGAGGCAAAGCGGGTCGCGCACCGAACGGCTGGTGTGGGCGGTGCGGGACGCACATCCTCGATGGCCGGGCCGGCGGTAGCTGTATCCAAGACGGGAGGTGGCCTGGGCAGGGTCGGCATGGGGTCATGGGCCGTCGAAGCGGCAGCGACTGGGCTTTATTTTATTTATGAATGACATCAGTGCTTTCAGGATTTATATGGCCTCTCCGCTTACTAATTAAGACCAACAAAGGTATTATAATTTGCAATCCAATATGATACAATTCCTTTTCTTTTTTACTTTGTAGGTTGATTGGTGTAGAGTATGTAGGATGTGCTTGACGAGCTTGAATGCGACCAAACCGTGTTGGATTCGACATCAAACATTTATATCTTACTATGTAGGAGTACTTTGTTATGGTTTCGTTGCAATGCTTGTGGCCAGTAAGATGTTTTCTTATAACACAGGTCTGGGGCTGGCAGATTGTTGGGTGAGATGTTTGTGGACTTTGTACAAGAAATAATAGAGAGAAGTAAGATTAGAGAGTTTTTACGGTGCATCATACTCCTGTAAATAGTGGGTAGTATATAATTGATCCAATGGTCATTATTAATCCCAGTTTTTTTCTCTTGAGGACATTTAAGTAATTGGTTGTAAGGTAGATTAGTCATTTCTTAATCATAATGTTATTAATTAATAATATGGGTAATTGCAATGATTAACAACGTAAGTAATCACAGCTGGAAAAGAATTGCCCTGTCTTAGTTCGTAGGTTTCCCTCGTCATTTGTTCTTCATTTTTTTGCCGCCGCCTAGGTGCCCGGCGGCCGTCACCTGAGTCGCACAGGGGCAGCCTCTACTTCTCCCGCCCTGCGGTCACCGTCGCCTGAGTCGCACAGGGGCGGCTGCTCCGTCTCCCGCCCTGTGGTCGCCGCCGCAAGATCTGGACGGGGCCCCAAGATTTTCAACGGCGCAGCAGGCCCGCGCCGCCCGGCGGCCCTCTCTCTCCATCGCAGGATCTTCGGACGGCGCCCGAGATCGGTTCCTCTGCGCGTCGTGGTTAAGATCCCTCGCATAGGTACGTTGCCTTTGGTGCTTCCCAAACACCTAGCTGGGCGCACATGGATGCTGGCTGTGCACGCAATACGTATTCGAAAATGGCTGCTGGGTTTTGTGTGCGTGTGGATGCTGGATTAGTAGTGTGTGAGAGGTTTCTAGTTCTTCTCATTTTTCCTAGCAACGAATAGTAGTGCGTGAGAACTGAGAACAGACAATAAATTGTGATGGCTGGCAACCAAAGGGTTTGTACTGTGAGTAAAATGCTCTCAGATTATGAGTTTGATATTGTGGGATGCATGTTACTTCTTACAAGAACATAATACAGATTTCTTAGAACATGAAAACGATGGGTTAAATTACTATGGCCAGTAGGATTCTTGGCTGCTCAGAAAATTAGTAAGGATGTCAGAGATTACTGGTTTAGTTACAGATGATAATCGTTGACAATGTATAATTAATTTTTTTAGTTGCAGCGTATTTTCTTTCATGTAAATATGTAACAGGTTTTGTTGTTTCTTATGGCAGGATATCGGCATGGCTGGTGAAGGCATCTTGATAGATGAATTTATGGAGTACGACTCGATGGTCAAGCGGGCATTTAAAAGTGAGAACGAAGCGTACAAGTTCTATTTAGGGTATGTGAAAAACAAAGGGTTTGGTGTTAGAAAGGGCGATCTGAAATATAAGGGAAACAAGGAAAATGCATACCGGAGGACGTTTGTGTGCTGCAAACAAGGATATTGTGAAGTAAAGCACTTTGATGAAACCGACAAGAAAAGGACGCCAAGGGCACTCTCTCGGTGTGGTTGTCCTGCTTTTTTGCAGGTTGAGCTTCAAGCAAGCACTGGGTTGTGGTTTGTAAAGAATTTTGTGAGATTGGAATTTAGAAGATGCATCAGTGTTGACTCTTGTTGTTATCATACTGGCCTAGTCTCTACTGCATGATTACGTGCCCATCTTCTCTTTATGTTTGTGTGAATGAACATACTTGCAGTTTCTCTCGTGCTAATCCTTCTCATAGCGGCTATGCATGCCCGTGCCAATTGTACGTTACATGGAATTGATCGATCATGTTTCCATAATTGATCTGAATGTTCATACGCTTCCTGATGGACCATAAGCACATGATGAATCAGTAAGAGCAAGAAAACCACCATGATCCAGTACGTTCATTCAGTTCAGCGTAGTTGTTGAGGAGGTCTTCCCGAATGAACAACTTGCAACCCTGCGTATATTAATAACATGGGGAGAAGTATAGGTCAATAATAAAACACTAGGAAATTCGTTGACAACAGTGCATGCGGGTGACAACAGACCTCATGCATGTTGCATTTTAGGTAGCAACACCGCGTGTTATTATCAGTGTAATAGATGTCTCGGACTGCTGGCTCGTGACAAGCCCATAGCAACTCAGGCAAATCAGAATCATCTACAATACAGTGTGAAGCCAATCAGTACCGAACGCTGACACTGGGAATCAGCGACATTTTAGGTCTAGGAACGCATAGCAACTCAGGCTGAAACAGATAGGTTAATGCTGTCATGTTTTATTCTGCTAAACAGTCCCCTTGTAGCATTGGCACGTTGTTTAACTTTCAGTCTGAATATGTACCTCACCTCATCTCATAGCACTTTTTCATGGAGCAGGGGTAAGCCACCCTCCCATGTCCAGGCCAAGTGCACTCCAAATTAAACCACTAGCCACTCAAGTTTCAAAACAGTATATGTTTTATCATGATACAAGGCTCTGAATTGAGAAATTATTAAACAGGTTTGTATCTATTACCTGGATGTCTAACCGCATGTGCAAATTTCTGTATATTACACAATAACTGCTCGATTTTGCAGTGTCTGCGCCTACAGAACCTATTCATTATGGTGTAGAACCTATCCATTATGGTGCATATTTGGGTTTGTGTCGTTCTGTACTGCAGCTCCTGAATTCAGAACATGTAAATTCAGAGAAGCTAATTGCAGGGCATTATCAACCAGCAAAAACAACTTGTATCATGATTCCTCACAATAATAATAACAATGATTTCAGCTTCTATAGATGTGCAATTTCAACGACTACAAACCCGAATTACAGACCCAAATATCATCCAATGCGGCAAATCATATCAATCGGCGAGTGAGATCTGTAAGAAGCTAGTACAACTCCAACTCGGCGGCGCGCAGGGCCGTCACGGCGATGGGGCATGCCGCCGCCCCCTCTCTCCCTCGGCCACCAGCGCCAGAACACGAATGGCCATCTCGCCGACGACGACTGTGACACCATGGGGGCAACGTCGCTGCGCCCGCTCATCCGGCCGAAGGCGGGCCACCAAACCCTAGCGCCTGCACTGACTGCGCGGAGGGCCGTCACAGCGACCGGGGCTCGCCATTGTCTTCTCGCCCTAGCGCGGCCAGCGTTTGATTGGATTTTCTTTCTTTCTCATTCGAGGTCTGGTGCCTAAACAGTCGGCCACATTTCCGTCAGGGAGCGGACGGCGATGGCCGATGAAAAAAAAGACGAATACATGAAATTCCACAAATGCCCGTCACTCGTTTTTTGAAGGAACCAGCCCGCGTTTTTGGTAAACAGTGAACTACCCAAACTACCCCTGATCGGAAAATATACTACCGTAAATCTGCAGTAGTATTTCCACATCTGGACCGTCCAAATGAAAAAATAAACGGTCAATATTGATCTGATGCACCGTAAAAGGTGTTGGCAGTGACTGCAATGATCTTGTTAATCTGCTACGGAGAGGTGGAGAAGGCGTCCATGTTCTTTTCGCCATAGTTGGAACTGTTGGAGTTGGTAAGAGTACTCTTGCACTCAAGATATACCATGAGATGAGAGGTAGGTTTAGAACCAGGTTATGGGTAAATATCTCCAACGACTCCAGATGCATCACAATATGGTCTGGTGACACATTTAAGAGAAGGGCAAGAATGTCGGAGCAACGTGAGGTGTTACGCCGCTATCTGAATGGTTCTACCAGGAACCTGCTCTTGGTCATTGATAATGTGCGGAAAGCAGATGATTGGAACCAGTTGCTGGCTGCAAATGAAGCATTCCGCCGTTGTGGCTGCAAAGTCATTGTAACAACACGTGACGAGAATGTCTTGCGACGATGGGGGTGACCCATTTTCACCGTGTCAAGTGTTTGAATGGGGATGATGGCTGGTTGTTGCTCCACAAAACCGCTAATCTGGGAGGGACTGTAACCACTGGGAATATTCAGGATGTTGGAAGAGGTATCGTGCAAAAGTGCAGTGGCGTTCCCATGGCGATTAAAACAATTGGATGGAATCTAAGGGGCAGATCCCGGGAAGATGAATGGGAGAGCATACATTCACAAGATATCATTTCCTCATATCCAGGGATAAGGGACACCATTGATACAACGTACATGGAGTTGAAGTATCACGTCAAGCGCTGTTTCCTCTACTGCTCTTTATACCCGGAGCAATTTGTGATCAAGCAACAGTGTGCCACGCAGCAGTGGATTGCAGAGGGGTTCTTTGAGGGCAGTCCAAATTTAGAAGAGGCGGCTGAAAGTTGTTACCAGGAATTAATAGAGAGGGGTCTTCTTCTGCCTGAGCATGAAGCTAAAGGTGTGGTGGGAGCAAAGATGCCTACTCTACTGAGATCATTTGCACTCTATCGGTCAGGTGACGAGAACTGTGTGGATAATCCTAGTCGTATCAGTAGTACCAGTAAACCATGGCGCCTATGCATCACAGATGAAGAAGCAATAGAGGCCATCCCGGTTTATGTCACTCGTTTGAGGACACTCTTTGTGTCTGCAAGCCCACTCAGAAGAAGCAGCTTGGACCTTATCATTGAAAGGTTTCCAAACCTAAGAGTACTGGACCTTAGAGACACAAAAGTTGAGACCATTCCCAAAATGCTGGGAAAATTGCTGCAACTTAGGTATCTGAATCTTTCGAATACTAAAATAAGAAAGCTTCCTCGGAGTATTGGGAATCTGATGCTGCAGTTTCTGATCCTCCAAAACTGTCCTTGCCTCACACAAATAACCAGTCATGTTGGCCGTCTGGAAAATTTGAGGGGCCTCGACTTCTCGGGGGCACCAGAGCTAAATGATGTCCGTTCCAAACTAGTCAAACTGACAGAACTCAACTGCTTGCATGGTTTTTTTCCAGCTAACCATGGTCGGACACTTAAAGAATTACATGCACTGTGCAACCTTACAAGCCTCCAGATACTAAGGCTTGGTAGGGCATCAAGCATAGAAGATGCACACCAATCAAGATTGCAGGAAATGGATCATCTCAGAGAGCTCGAGCTGTGCTGTAGTTCTGTCGACCGACCACCAGTTGATATTCAAGAGCATATGAAAGATGTGTTCGATGCACTCAGACCTCCTCAAAGTTTGACTTCTCTCAAGATAGATGGTTATTATGGCAATGGATTTCCATCTTGGTTCTCAGTTTCTCATCTTACAGTGCTGCAGCGGCTGACGCTTGATGGCTGCGTCCACTGTCAGCGCCTACCAGCTCTCGGTGAGATGACGAATCTCAGATTCCTGGCTATCATAGGCTTCAGCTTGTTGACTGAGATCAACTATGAGCTGCGTGGGGCGCCAGCAACCGGTGTGGCATTTCCACTGTTGGAGCAGCTATTCCTAGGGAGGATGCAGAGTATGGTGTCATGGTCTGGTCTTGTAGATACAGACATGCCTTTACTTGAGAGATTACAGCTTGATGGATGCCCCAGTATGATTTCTGTCCCCTCATGGCTCCAGCACTGCACAGCATTGAAAAGCTTGAAGATACACCACGCTAATGCGCTTCAAAATATCGAGAACCTGCTAGCACTTAAGGAGCTGCAAGTTCACGATAGTTCCAATCTGAAGAGGATATTTAACCTCCGTAGACTGGAGGAATTGGAAATCGTGAACTGTACACACCTGGATACTGTGCAGGATGTTCCTCTGTTGCGCCTCTTGCATTTGGACGAACCCACAGCACAGCTCCCAGAATGGCTCCAGAAGAAACAGTCATTCACTCTCAGGAGATTGGAGATTATCGGCAGTGAGGACCTACTGGACAGATGCTCCTCATCCACCGCGCGCTATGGGCGCCTCATCAAAGATGCAGCTGATCATGTTTATGCGAAATTGCATGGTGGTTCCTTGTACTTCTCGTACACCAAGAGCACTGGCATGTTCGACAGAAGCCGACGATGCAGGGATCGCTACGGTATGCAAGGCACAGCTATCCTCGCGGTGCCTGTTGCTCCTCGGCGAGTTCATGGTGGCTGGGAAACATGGATCAAGTACACACTTTGTGCCATCTTCCTCATTGTTTCCCAGTTCTTTGTTCAGTGGGCTGTTAGCTCTAGGTAAATGAGTGGAATTATGTCACCTTTATTCCATTTATTTGATGTACCTTTTGCTGTCGCCAAGTTTCTGATATGTGAAAGCTATTTGTTCTAGTGGAACAGGCGTGATCTACGATGTATACCACCTCCACATCCATTGACATAATAACCTGTCAGCAAAATTTGCCATTGGTAACAGGAGAGCTATTTGACAGTCAAATAGATTTTACATTTGTTACAGAACATCTTTTTGCTGTTTCTCTTAGGAGGGCTATCTTGTGTCAGAAGCCAAAATGGGCGCCCACCTAAGTAGCAAAGCATGCCTCGGTTGAGAGGCCACGAGGGTCTTGGGTGAAACTCTGACTGTTCTGGATAGTCGTATTGACTATTGAGCACATATATGTTCCTGCTATTTCATCAAAACTTATGTTCTAAGAATAAAATTGCATTGTTAGAAAACATTTACTTTTAAGGCAGACTTTGAGCTTCCAAAGGCTGTTAGTACGTGTTACTGACCGTGGCGGTTTTTCTCTCTCTTTTTTGCGGGGAAACAAAGTGTCTTTGAACATGCATATATATAGTGGACCGAACATCAGTTAAAGTTTGTCTCCTATACATNATGAGTGGAATTATGTCACCTTTATTCCATTTATTTGATGTACCTTTTGCTGTCGCCAAGTTTCTGATATGTGAAAGCTATTTGTTCTAGTGGAACAGGCGTGATCTACGATGTATACCACCTCCACATCCATTGACATAATAACCTGTCAGCAAAATTTGCCATTGGTAACAGGAGAGCTATTTGACAGTCAAATAGATTTTACATTTGTTACAGAACATCCTTTTGCTGTTTCTCTTAGGAGGGCTATCTTGTGTCAGAAGCCAAAATGGGCGCCCACCTAAGTAGCAAAGCATGCCTCGGTTGAGAGGCCACGAGGGTCTTGGGTGAAACTCTGACTGTTCTGGATAGTCGTATTGACTATTGAGCACATATATGTTCCTGCTATTTCATCAAAACTTATGTTCTAAGAATAAAATTGCATTGTTAGAAAACATTTACTTTTAAGGCAGACTTTGAGCTTCCAAAGGCTGTTAGTACGTGTTACTGACCGTGGCGGTTTTTCTCTCTCTTTTTTGCGGGGAAACAAAGTGTCTTTGAACATGCATATATATAGTGGACCGAACATCAGTTAAAGTTTGTCTCCTATACATGCGAACTGAGCATGGTTAGGTTTCTTATGATGGAACCACCCTATCAGAGTTCAAGTTCTATACTTGACGCTAATGGTCGGATTTTCCTGGACAAGCCTTTCAATGATACGCGTTCAGTAGAAGAAGATGTTTCCTAGACTATGAAGGTTTCCATAATGACTTCATTGGTATCTCGAAGGTATTCATAGGGGTAGACTGTGCATGCATGCGTTTATATGGTTGAGTGTATGTGAGCATTTAAATTTTTACTGTAAAGTTTGTCTCCTATGAGAAAAGCTACTATCTCTTTTTTAAATAAACTAGTAAATGCACACGTGCAACGCACATGTAATCTTAATTCGGCTTGAAGATATACCTGATTTTTTTTTTTAGAAAAGTAGCGCGAAAACAATTTGTCTGGCTAACACCACCAGCGGTAGGTCCATCTCTTCCTACAAATGGATTATTAATTGTACTAAATCCGATGTAGTTAATGGTACATGCAAGTAACCAGGGAAGGGGGCTTGTCCTCAAGCCGTTAAAAGACAAATTCAAAAAATCTAAACACAATCCATTCAAATCAGCTCAACCGATCCACTACCCAGCTGCTACCAAATGTTCCATATCACTGTACAACATAGTTGTTTCATAGCACATCATCCAGGAGATGCCACTAATTCCACAGCCGTCGTCCCCTTCCACGTCCAACTAATTAGTCTAATGCTGCACAAAATACGATTCAGATCAACTCTAAACATGCTAAAATAAAAACTGAGCACACCTCCAGATCACATCCAGTCAATCAAATAAATATACTACCCAAATAAGCTTGTAGAGTAGTCATGCATAATGCAAAATATTCAACGGAAAGAGATGAAGGGTGAAAAAGGATGGACCTCGATGTAGCCGAGCTAGTCGGGGCCGAGCTCCTCCATGATCAACGCCGTGTACTCCTCAACATGCTCAAGGATCTTGGTGAGCCTGTTTGCAAAGGCCGTTAGAGTGAGGACCGGACAACGCAAGAGAAATTCAGAAGCATTCAAATGACTGGTTCTGAACAAACAAGACAGCATATGTAGCTTCGACTGTCATGACTCGTGAAGGCATAACCTGAAGGCAATGAATCTAGCAGATAGGTGATATTACCTGTGGAAACCCGAGGAGCAGGGGATTGAGGTACATCAAGACTATCAATTTTTGCTGTAGCTTCTGCAGGTGTTCTGCTTTCTTGTTTTGGGACAGTCGGGCATACCACCCTGCCCACTCTGTTTTTTGCATTGAACATTGCTCTCTGCAGGTTGATGAGCAGTATTCCGAGAGCTTGAAGCTGTACTCAGTATCTATATTATTATACTGATTTTGTGCACACCTCAGTCAGATGGAAAATAGTGTGATTCACGATCAGGAAACGAAACAGAACAATCATGAGTAGAGCATCCATGAACAAATGAAGTAAAGCTCTTGCGTTTAGGAATGTACCATTTTTGTGTGTGTTGGTTATATTGCTCAAAGTTCAAGTTGCAGAGACAAAAGTGAAGAAGGATGGTCTTGAGATACTTGCTGACACTTGGCAGTAATAAGAGTTGCAGCCTTCTTTTCAGCGCGTGCCTGACGGCGCTTCGCCTTCTTATCATCAGACATTCGTGCATAACATCCTTGTTTGCCCTGCGGCTGCTGTTTTATATCGTGCAGATTCTCATCCGGGTGATTTTTATTCCCGGTTGGAGTTCTTTTTGTAAGGTCCCCGAACTGGGAACGGGAACGATTTGCTGATCATGAATCACTATTTTCCATCTGACTGAGGTGTGCACAGAATCAGTATAATATGAATCAGATTGGTAACGAAGCTTAAGTGTTGAATGTGTGCATTGAAATAACAAGCTTTTTTTGGCTGGCTTCAGTTTTACACTGAAAAAAGTGAAGCAGCAGTACACTGAAAATATGAAGCATGAATCAGGCAGTACACTGGAAATATCAAATGTGAAGTAGCAGTACACTGAAATAATTAAGCAGCAGAGATGAAAGACCTGGGGCACGACGGCGTGTTTGAAGGCGGCGCGTCCCCTGACTGTGCGAGCGGGGATATGTGAACTGACGCCAGCCAGTCGGTGTAGGCGGCGTCCCCGCCGGCAATTCAGGCGATGTAGAAGGAGGCGCTGTCCCAGACGGCCGGCCAGGAGGTGTATTAGAAGGCGGCGTCCCGCCAGCCGCTCAGGTGGCGTAGGAGGAGGCGCGTCCACGACGGCCGACGTCCGAGGCGGTTGAGGTGAAGCGATGTCCTTCAAGGTGCGGCGGCTCGAGGCGTTAAGGTCCGGCGGGCGGAGGCGATTTGGGCGGAGCGAGACGGCGTCCCCGATGGTGCGTGCGTGCGTGCGGCAGTTAGTTTCCTAATCGTGTGCTGGGACGTACTCCCTCCTTCCCAAAATATAAGGCACGATTGACTTTGCACGGTCTTTGATGCACGGCTTTGACCACTAATATATATCAAAGTACATGAAATTGAATGTCTATAAATGGCATCGTTGTATTTGTCTTACAAAACAATTTTATTCCGTACGTCCATATACTAATTTCATAGAGATGCAATACGTAAAAATTACAGTTAAAGTTGTGCAACAAAGACCAAAAAAATCACCACGCTTTATATTTTGGGAAGGAGGAAGTACTTTTCTTTCGTGGGAAAGGAATCAGGATGAGATAGATTTGTTTAACGCTAAACGTGTTTAGTTAACTCACCATTGAAACAATAATGACTGTTCAATTAACGCTAATGGATGGTCAAGATTGGTATATAGATTGAAGTTCTAATTTTTTTATTACAATATGTTTGATTAAGTTTGTTTTCCCTTACAAACTGAAATTTCATTAAGTCTACGTAAAAAAAATCCGTAAACCAAATCAGGGCTGATGCTGGCAACAAGTTTTTTTTCCGAATGCGAACGGCCATCATACCAACACGATAGTTATGTGTCACTCATACTAAATACGAAATCGGCAACACACTAGCGGGCCGGCCCATTTAGCACGATAGTCGTTGTGCTCGTAGTGATCATTGTTTAGATCCCTCCAATATTTTTGCATATATCAAGGTTTGAGATTGCTTACCGGGTCTGCCACCCGGTAGATCCCTCCAATATAACACTTTGACGTAGAGGAATAGTTGTGCAGCTAGGTGGTCACACATCACATGTATCTGCTGCAATCAAGGAAAAGTGATGGCGACAACACATGAATGACGTGCTATTGAGTATTCGGTCTCGAGCTCCGGGGTGAAAGCCTATGTCTGACCTGTGTCAGCTATACCTAGCAATGGAGAGGTTTTTACGTCGTTACCTTATTGAAGGCATTACTCGGATATGTTCAGACTGGTTCTTTGGTGTGAAAATCCGATTCTAGCCTTCGATGGTTGAATCCGATGACGGCGGCTATTAGGCACAGCTTCTTTCCTGAAGGCTTTGCTATTGAAAAACCTCATCGTCCGTGTGATGTCATAGGATGGTCGGTGCAAACATGGTCATTGTTGTAGTTTGTCGATCACGGATCCAATCACTTTGGGGGTTCTTTTTTCCTTCTTTTTCTTGTCCCAACATAGCATTGGTCTTACAAGACTTTGCTATTCGCGGGCAAGTTTGCATATGTTGGCAATTGACTATGTGCATTCTAATTATGCTGAGACTGGGGGTGTGCTCATTGTGTTTGTATTCGTTTGATGCTTCAGTTTGAGTCAATAAAATTCACCGTTTATAAAAAAAAAGATACTTTGACAATGAGCAATGTCAGATTCTTAAGCTTGGTAAAACGAAAGGTTTCCTATGGCAAATTATATTGTTGCGAGGAGGCCAATTTTCTTTAGCTAGTATGGCAAAACTAACAGTTTTTGTGATAAAGTTTTGTTGTCGCAAGGATTGCTTGCTAAAAGAAAGGGAAACGTTTGGGGCCGGGGCACCGGTCGAAGCTTCGGCCGGTCCAGTCCACGCGCGCACGATGCGACCCACTCGCGAGCAACCACGTGGCGCGATGGACCCGAGACGACTAGTCCTCCTCCCTTTTCTCTTCTTCCTCTCGCGCATCTCTCTCTTTCTCTCTCCCCGCTGCCATGGTCAACGCATCGCCCCGCGCCCGCAGGCCTCTCAGGCGCGCCGCCGTTCAGCAGATCTGGCCGCCCTCGACCAGATCCACGCAGATCCGCGTGCATCGGAGCTCTCCCTACCTCGCCGGACCAGGCCACACCGGAGCTGCAACCAGCCATGGCAGGACTGCACCCCGCGGCGCAAATTTTGCTGGAACCTCGATGTCACGGCGAGATGGCAGATGACCGTTTTTTGCTACAACTGTGTTTTGGTTTTGCTACTACCATAGAGATTTTTTGCTGGAACCCATGGTATTTTTTGCTTCAATCAGAGATGTGCGATAGCTGGGGAGGCTGGCGAGTGCTGCAACCGTTGACAGGAAAGCTTCAACCCAAGATTAAAAATGCTTCAACCGTATATACAGAAAGCTGTAAGCGTTCAGTGCTATCGAGGAAAGCTACAACCGTGTATATAAAATGCTACAACCTTTGATGAAAAAAGCTTCAACCGAATGATAGAGAAAAGCTACATCATTCATGAAGAAGATGCAACCCTTTGACAGCCACGACAACGTTTTTGCTGCAACCACACAGAATGTTTGCTACTACCATAGACAGTAATTGTACCACCATTTCACGGCGGTGACCGGTGACTGGAAATCAGAAAGGTTGCAACCGGCGACGAAAAAAGCTTCAACCGGCTAGAAAAAAAGCTTCAACCGGCGATATAGAATGCTTCAACCGGTGACAGGAAACGCAAAAAGCTACAATCGTTAACACAAAAGCTTCAACCATATATTTCAAAAGCTTCAACCAGAGATCGGCGACGAAAAAGCTGCAGCGGCGAGCCGTTAATGCACATGACAGTTTTTCTATGCACCAATGGTGCTGCGACGGATGCTGGAACCGGCGGCCCCGACATTGTTGGACCTGGCGGCCGCCATCACCGCTTGTTTTTGATGCATCTGGTACCTTTTTTGCTGCAGCGGAGACGGCGAGCGGCGGCGAGTGGCGACGGCGAGCGGCAGCCATGGCGAGCCACCGATGCAGCAAGCCACGAGGAATGCGGGGTGTGGCAGACGACGACGGCGGCCAGAGTCAACGATGCGTGGCGGATGAGGAAGACGACGACCGGGTCCCCATCGAGCCCGTCCGATACGTGTGTGATCGAGCGATTCCGCGCGCTCCATGTTAGACAGATCCAATGGCCCGTGCGGGACCGGCCGAAAGTTTCGGCCGGTGCGCCGGCGCCTATTAGCGCCCTAAAAGAAATGGGGCTTTTGCGCGTCGGCCAACTGATCTTTCTAAAAGATCTGCCGTCTTGCGAGTCGTTGGATCTGACGCAATCTGATTGTCTTCTTGTACTTTACAACAAAGATTTTGTTGCAGAAACATTTACAACAAAGGTTGTGTTGTGTTTTTTTTGCAATATAGTTTCTGTTGCGGTTTTTTTTTTGCAACATAGGTCATGTTGCAGATTTCTTTCCGTCTTTACCTTTTTTTGTAACAGCAGTTATGTTGTGTAAGAACTTTGTAAAATAGATAATGTTGAAAAAAAAATTGCAAGGAAAAATAATGTGCAAAAACGTGTTCACAAGAGATAAGTCTCTTGTTTCCTTGACTGGGACCTTGAGGGCACCTGGCGCCTAAAGGAGGCGGCAGATGTGCCTTTTGGCTAAGGTGAAACTTTTTTCAAAAGAAATTTGATTCGCCATGCTTAACCAGCGAATGCCAGATTTTTAATATTTCCGTACAACAAAAGTTTCAGAAAAAATCTCATATAACAAATATGGTACGCTCCTAAATTGTTTTGGTTTGTTCTTTTTTTCATGATAATACATGCCTCATTTATGTCATATAAGAATCATAGTACAAGCCTTTGCACAAAGGGATTTCAACCAAGAAGGGAAATTACAATTAAGATCGAAGAAATCTCTGAGCTTGACACCAACATCCGTTACCTGCTTCTAGCACCACAACAACCACCAAAGGAAAAAATGATGGGTCACCTGCTGACCTGTGCTCGACACGGCTCCATCGCTGATATGCAGCTTTGCGGACCTCCAAGGTGGCTCACCAAAGTCGAAACCATTATCGTTGAACGAATCAGATCGG
Source organism: Aegilops sharonensis (assembly GCA_904067115.1). NCBI lineage: Eukaryota > Viridiplantae > Streptophyta > Magnoliopsida > Poales > Poaceae > Aegilops > Aegilops sharonensis. The sequence goes on along the minus strand of LR880970.1, from coordinate 43,657,415 downwards.
GGCAACTCCTCAGATATGCCATTGACCTCCAGATCTTGCAGCCCATACGACTAAGACGTTAGAGGAGAAAACCATACCTGGCATCCGTGAACCACGACACAGCACACGATCCACCATCTTCCAGATGTCATCAATGCAGACCACAGTTTGCACCCGTTCCTGGACTACCTTCCAAGCTCCTCATCGATGCTGGAGCAAATGTCGTCGCAACGGCGGGGCCTGAGGACACAAATCCACCATGAGGATGCCGCCGCCATGCCATCTTTGCTTGAACATACTGGTTTCTAAACCCACCCAACTAGCTGATCGCCTCGTCGGGGAAGGATCTGAAGATTCTTTATTCAGCACCGCTGAAGTCAAGACGATGAACACCTAAAAATCTAAGCTAGTAAAGCCTAAAATGAATTAATGATTGAGGTCGCTACTGGAGGGGAGATTGCCTCTCCTTTCTTCTTCAAGAAAGAAATGAAAGCGAAAACTGGAGCGCTCTACGCGTCGGCCGACGGATAAATAGAAAAGATTTGCCGGCTCACTGACCATTGGATGTACACGTTAACGGTTGTTCGATCTACCCCGTACGTAAGCAACCACTTCTTTGCAACAAGAGTGGTGCCGTAGAAGGCCCTTCGCAACAACCAGCTTGTTGTAATCATCCAAGTATGTACTTCTTTATTTTTTGTCTTGCTGCAGAAATTTGTCGCAACAAAGGTCTTGTTGCAGATTTTTTTGCAACAAAGATCTAGTTAGAGAATTTTTTTCGTAACAACAGTTTTGTTGCAGAAATTTTAGATATCGATTGCAGAAACCCTTTTGCAACAACGTTGTAGATTTTTGTGCAACAGAGTACATGTTACTGTTTTTTTGCTAATAGAGACCGTGGCGTGAAGGGGATGGTGCTGACGGCAGGAGGAGCTTGAGGTGGTGGTGGCCATGGCCGGCCACGGCTAAGGCGGGCGTTGCTGCAGGAGCTTGAGGTGGTCGCGGGCACGACCGAGGCGGGCGTTGCTGCAGGAGCTTGAGATGGTGGCGGCCATGGCGGGCTTTCCTGAAGGAGATGGTGGTGGACGAGGCGGGCGTTGTTGCATATGGGACAGAGGTTGAGGAAGAGAGGTAGTCCAGTAGGCACGTGGCGCGCAACCAAGACGGCGGACGTGAGCGCTATAGTCCGCCTATTGATGTTAATCACTAGTGGTTGGGGCACCACCCGGTGGCGCCGCTTGAGACGTGCTTGTGCGGTGTCTGGTTTGCTGCCGCCCATTCAGCTAGCTTATTTGGTCCTTGTTGTGTGCATGAGTATTTCTAGAAAGCTTAGCATATATAGATGATATTCATACATGAGAACTTCTAATAAGCATAGCAGATAAATGTTATTCATGTGCATCATAAGTCACATGGATAAGTCTCTACAAACAATCAAGTTATACGAGCTGATGTTCACCAGTATTTGTTAGGAAAGCTACATGAGGAAATTTTCAATATTCTTGCTCATGTACACAATAAAGAGTCATGTAGATGAGTCGTTGTGACCTTGCCATTTCGATGAGATCGATCTGCCGCCTCCGGTGTCGAGGCAAAAATCGCAGATCGAAACCGTCGTCGCCGCCTAATACTCGCGCCCACTCCTCCCTCGAGGCGACGACGTTGGTGTGGCTGCGTGGGAGAGCAGAGCCAGTTCCTCTCCCTCTATTTCTAACTGTAGATTATCCCTAGGGAGCACTTCATAAAGAATGTTCATGATATTCCAAAACAAGAGATGTTTTTATCATATAATCCAAAGGAACTGGATACCTCGTATAGCACAGAAAGAGTTTGAGCAGTTGGATTTTTTATCTCACCTATATGTCAAAGTAGTCCAGCTACCTGATATTTATATTTCTCTAACTACTGCCAAATCTAAGTGTAAGGCCATTCTCCCACGTAGTGCATAATTATTCCTGATGAAACCAATGTACATGTAGTAGGCAGGAGCAAGATGTTAGTTCTAGGTTGCAGACTTCCCATAGATAGATTCAGTAGCATACTTTAAGAAGGTACTAACTTGCAAGCCCTATTCTGTGAGAGAAGCGAATAAGAAAACAGTAAGTAAACTATACTGTGTGACTTTTATGTTTTAACAAACAACAATAATTCAAGAAATGATGTGCTGAGCTTCCAGAAAGAAAGTATTCATGCATTTGTAAAGGTTCATGATTGAATGAGCTTTCATCCGAAGTGAACAGTGTTTTGCTAACTCTGGACAAAGAATAAATCAAGAAAAGATGTGTTGGATTTCCAGAAAGAACATATTCATGCATTTATATAGTGCAAAAGAGAACCTCCACTGCAATTGCAAATTCTAACGAGCCTATCCATACCATGTTATCCCATTTTTAAAAGAGTAAACACCATTTAGAACCCCAGAAATTCCACGACAGAATCTCAAAGGCAAAGGAAAAGGTTTACTTGTCTGAAGATAATACGTTCAGAGTTTGTTCTCGACAAACTGATCTATGACCCATAGAAACTCACACAGATGACTGCGTGAGTTGGAATATTTGGATCTAGATAAACACTTAGTGTGGGTAAGGTGCGCTACTAATTAGGCTACTATACTTGTTATTTCTTTTTGGCGATGTTGGTATAGCATGTGCATAGCAGTGTTACTGAACTTATTTTAGCGACAAGACAAGCAGTACAGACGAGTGACAGGTCCATGTTGCTGGTTAAAAATATAAGACACGGAACCAGTGCACATTGAAAAACCAGAGCAAGTGTATGGGTTTCATAGATATTAATAGGTTGCATAAACAGAGAAGCAACAGTTTTATAGGGTAGAAGACTAATCACAGAGACACGAAAAGTGGTTCTATCTAAGGGGTATCAGTCACTTAATTATAGCAAGTATTTTCCCTAACATGGGAATCTGCTAAGAGTATAGATTAACCCTGAAGCAAATCGATGGTTAGCTTAACTAAAGCTAGCTCCTATTTTTCTGATCCTATTTTTCTGAACTAAATATCAAGTAAAAAGTAGCAGTCACTCATAAATTATTTGACTAAGATTTCTTCATGGGATCCCCTAGTCCAGGGTTGTACCTGATGTTGATGGGGATTGAATTTGGTTTGTGTAGCTCCGTGCATCGATCTAGACAGCGGGTGGCGATAGTCTAAATATGGCGTGCCAACCCTATGTGCCCGTGGCAAAGAAGACGCCTGCGAGATTGCCGGAGATGCTCTGCTCCTGCCGGAAGCGCCGGTGGAGTCGAAAAATGCCTTCATCTGCGCCTCCATCATGCCGAACCGCGTCAAGAAGCTGAACTCAATGCCAGCTTGCTTGCCGTGATAACGGCGTCGTCACCTTTGTTACTTTGGGGCTGAAATTATTTTCGGAGGTCTTCCCGTGTAGCTTTTTGACTTTCCAACAACAACCTGTAGTGATATATGATCAAAAGCAAAATTAAATTATTAGCCAAAGATAGCAGAGTGATAGTGCTTTAGGATTTAACATTTTCATGAACATTGGGTAAGTATGCTTGTAACCCAAAAAGGGATCAAAGTGAAAGTGTGAAACACTTCTTCATATAGTTATGAATTGTAAGAATGTGGTCAGCATTCACTAAACTCACTTAGATTGTTCTGGACAATATTTTATCCTTCCTTCCCTAACCGAAAATTCAGCTAATGAAGGGAAGAAAGAAAATCAGTACTGAAAGACTGAAACTTCCAATCCATTTCCTACATCAAATCAGAGAAATAAACCGGACTGTCAACTATAACAATCAGTGAAATAGGAATTTTCTGTTGTTCCTCTTGCAAGACAACATAAGGACATTCAAGTTTAGTAATTTGCGTAGNGCGAGATTGCCGGAGATGCTCTGCTCCTGCCGGAGGCGCCGGTGGAGTCGAAAAATGCCTTCATCTGCGCCTCCATCATGCCGAACCGCGTCAAGAAGCTGAACTCAATGCCAGCTTGCTTGCCGTGATAACGGCGTCGTCACCTTTGTTACTTTGGGGCTGAAATTATTTTCGGAGGTCTTCCCGTGTAGCTTTTTGACTTTCCAACAACAACCTGTAGTGATATATGATCAAAAGCAAAATTAAATTATTAGCCAAAGATAGCAGAGTGATAGTGCTTTAGGATTTAACATTTTCATGAACATTGGGTAAGTATGCTTGTAACCCAAAAAGGGATCAAAGTGAAAGTGTGAAACACTTCTTCATATAGTTATGAATTGTAAGAATGTGGTCAGCATTCACTAAACTCACTTAGATTGTTCTGGACAATATTTTATCCTTCCTTCCCTAACCGAAAATTCAGCTAATGAAGGGAAGAAAGAAAATCAGTACTGAAAGACTGAAACTTCCAATCCATTTCCTACATCAAATCAGAGAAATAAACCGGACTGTCAACTATAACAATCAGTGAAATAGGAATTTTCTGTTGTTCCTCTTGCAAGACAACATAAGGACATTCAAGTTTAGTAATTTGCGTAGCTAAACAGGAAAGCACGTGATGTCCATCTGGTATCTTCTTGATAGAAAGCTTAATAACCCGCAACCTTACAACAATCAGATAGCAACAACTCACAAAAGAGTTAAGAGGAATTTCCACCCTACCTTGATAAGATTGGTGTAGGAGTCAAATCCGTTGTCGGCGTCCTGGCCGGTCTCAGCCGGCAGCAACTGCAGGTTTTGGCCGCTGTAGTGGAGGAAGAGGAAGTCCAGATCAAGTGACCTCCCTAGAATTATTTAAGCAAAGACCTTTGAGCAGGTAAATACAGACGAACTGCAGCGCATCGATACATGAGAACTACACATTTGCATAATCTGCAAGACAGCCATGCTAGCATATCTACGAAGCATGGAACACAATATGTGAAATCAAAACTCTTTCTACTGCGCCCTTTCTTCTGTTCTTCCACAGGTAAGCGAATAACCACCACTCATTTCAATTTTCCCAATATTCTAGTAGGAAACTATTCATAGTTCATGGAGAATTTTTTTAAAAACTAAGCAAAGCCAACTCTGTATAATAAACTATGAATTAAAGACATGTATACCAGTGGGAGATAGAAACGATAGCAATCACTTGTTCTGTTATCAGGCACTGGAGCTGCTACTGCTGATTGTTGGAAGACCAGTTGGCCAAGTTGCCAAAATAAAATTCCAAGATGCCCAATCAACACGAGAGAGGCTGAGCAACGACACAGTTTGCTCACCAAAGCCTTGATGGAGCTCCCATATTTGCCCTGGTTCTGCAAACAACAACAATAAAGTTCAGAATCACAGCTCTGTGATTGCATTTGCGATATGATTCATAAGGAACAACACCTCCTTTGTCTGCTCACTGCAACACGCATCAATAACACACTACTCCACTATTCGTACAACTGAACTACAGAGTTGCAGAAATTTGAGCATAAATTTCACACCCAACTGAACTGAACTGGACTGAACATGTGTGGTATAATGCTATGAATCAACCAACCAATTCGGCTTTTCCTTGTCCTTTCTGTAGAACACGATGGGGACATTTGATGAAGTTGGAAAGCAGAGTTCAGAGTTCATTCTGTAGGTTTAGTATAACATATCAAGATGCAAATGCAATCACATCAATCGCAAAGATAATATGAGTACGATATTTCCTTATGAATAGGAAAAATCAATTACTATGAGTTGTTGTTCAAGCAAATTTTCACTATGGGCAAAACAATGTGCAGGGCAAAATAATGTGCAAGCAAAATAGAGTTACGTGAACATACCATGAAGGCTACAAGTGTAAGGATAGGATATGCTGTTTACCTTGGCTATGACGGAGGCTAGGCTCCGTGGCGGTCCGGGCGTGGTAGGACGGCGGGGGAATGCTGGTCGGGATGGCGGCGGCGCCCTCCTGCAGGAGGCGTCCTTGGGCGTGCCCGGCTGGAGTGTTAATCTCAGATCATTAACATTTTTTCTGCTTTACAACATGAAGTGGTATCTAACTTTCAAGGCAAAACTTACTTGGGAAGGCCTTATCCATGCNCCATATTTGCCCTGGTTCTGCAAACAACAACAATAAAGTTCAGAATCACAGCTCTGTGATTGCATTTGCGATATGATTCATAAGGAACAACACCTCCTTTGTCTGCTCACTGCAACACGCATCAATAACACACTACTCCACTATTCGTACAACTGAACTACAGAGTTGCAGAAATTTGAGCATAAATTTCACACCCAACTGAACTGAACTGGACTGAACATGTGTGGTATAATGCTATGAATCAACCAACCAATTCGGCTTTTCCTTGTCCTTTCTGTAGAACACGATGGGGACATTTGATGAAGTTGGAAAGCAGAGTTCAGAGTTCATTCTGTAGGTTTAGTATAACATATCAAGATGCAAATGCAATCACATCAGTCGCACAGATAATATGAGTACGATATTTCCTTATGAATAGGAAAAATCAATTACTATGAGTTGTTGTTCAAGCAAATTTTCACTATGGGCAAAACAATGTGCAGGGCAAAATAATGTGCAAGCAAAATAGAGTTACGTGAACATACCATGAAGGCTACAAGTGTAAGGATAGGATATGCTGTTTACCTTGGCTATGACGGAGGCTAGGCTCCGTGGCGGTCCGGGCGTGGTAGGACGGCGGGGGAATGCTGGTCGGGATGGCGGCGGCGCCCTCCTGCAGGAGGCGTCCTTGGGCGTGCCCGGCTGGAGTGTTAATCTCAGATCATTAACATTTTTTCTGCTTTACAACATGAAGTGGTATCTAACTTTCAAGGCAAAACTTACTTGGGAAGGCCTTATCCATGCAACTACTCGTTACGTAATGCATCATTCCGTAACTAACTCATTAGCTACATTGCTTGCAAGGCTTATAGTGATGTGCATTACCGAGAGGGCCTAGAGATACCTCTCCGACAATCGGAGTGACAAAACCTAATCTCGAAATACGCCAACCCAACATGTACCTTTGGAGACACCTGTAGTACTCCTTTATAATCACCCAGTTACGTTGTGACGTTTGGTAGCACCCAAAGTGTTCCTCCGGTAAACGGGAGTTGCATAATCTCATAGTTACAGGAACATGTATAAGTCATGAAGAAAGCAATAGCAATGTACTAAACGATCAAGTGCTAGGCTAACAGAATGGGTCATGTCAATCACATCATTCTCCTAATGATGTGATCCCATTAATCAAATGACAACACATTTCTATGGTTAGGAAACATAACCATCTTTGATTAATGAGCTAGTCAAGTAGAGGCATACTAGTGACACTATGTTTGTCTATGTATTCACACATGTATTATGTTTCCGGTTAATACAATTCTAGCATGAATAATAAACATTTATCATGAAATAAGGAAATAAATAATAACTTTATTATTGCGTCTAGGGCATATTTCCTTCAGTCTCCCACTTGCACTAGAGTCAATAATCTAGTTCACATCATCATGTGATTCAACACTAATATTCACATCTGTATGTGATTAACACCCATAGTTCACATCGTCATGTGACCAACACCCAAAGGGTTTACTAGAGTCAATAATCTAGTTCACATTGCAATGTGATTAACACCCAAAGAGTACTAAGGTGTGATCATGTTTTGCTCGTGAGAGAAGTTTAGCAACGGGTCTGTCACATTCAGAGCCGTATGTATTTTGCAAATATTCTATGTCTACAATGCTCTGCACGGAGCTACTCTAGCTAATTGCTCCCACTTTCAATATGTATCCAGATTAAGACTTAGAGTCATCTGGATCGGTGTAAAAAGCTTGCATCGATGTAACTTTACGACAGGCTCTTTTATCACCTCCATAATCGAGAAATATTTCCTTAGTCCTCACTAAGGATGTTCTTGACCAATGTCCAGTGATCTACTCCTAGATCACTATTGTACTCCCTTCCCAAGTTCAGAGCAAGGTATACAATAGGTCTGGTACATAGCATACTTTATAGAACCTATGACTGAGGTATAGGGAATGACTTTCATTCTCTTTTCTATTTTCTGCCGTGGTCGGGATTTGAGTCTTTACTCAATTTCACACCTTTGCAACACATGCAAGAACTCTTTCTTTGACTGTTCCATTTTGAACTATTTCAAAATCTT
>LR880970.1:43615205-43642684 GCA_904067115.1 Aegilops sharonensis | reverse complement strand
AAGTTAGACGTCCTCTACTTTGTTGTTGCAAGTTTTACGTGGCTGCTACGGGCTGAGCAAGAACCGTTCTTACCTACGCATCAAAACCACAACGATAGTTTGTCAAGTTGGTGCTGTTTTAACCTTCGCAAGGACCGGGCGTAGCCACAATCGGTTCAACTAAAGTGAGAGAGACAGCCACCCGCCAGTCACCTTTAAGCACGAGTGCTCGCAATGGTGAAACCAGTCTCGCGTAAGCATACGCGTAATGTCGGTCCGGGCCACTTCATCTCACAATACCGCCGAACCAAAGTATGACATGCTGGTAAGCAGTATGACTTGTATCGTCCACAACTCACTTGTTTTCTACTCGTGCATATGACATCTACGCATAAAACCTGGCTCGGATGCCACTGTTGGGGAACGTAGTAATTTCAAAAAAAATTCCTACGCACACGCAAGGATCATGGTGATGCATAGCAACGAGAGGGGAGAGTATTGTCCACGTACCCTCGTAGACCGTAAGCGGAAGCGTTATAACAACGTGGTTGATGTAGTCGTACGTCTTCACGATCCGACCGATGCAAGTACCGAACGTACGGCACCTCCGAGTTCAGCACACGTTCAGCTCGATGACGATCCCCGGACTCCGATCCAGCAAAGTGTCGGGGATGAGTTCCGTCAGCACGACGGCGTGGTGACGATGATGATGTTCTACCGGCGCAGGGCTTCGCCTAAACTCCGTGACGATATGACCGAGGTAGAATATGGTGGAGGGGGGCACCGCACACGGCTAAGGAACGATCACGAAGATCAACTTGTGTGTCATGGGGTGCCCCCCTGCCTCCGTATATAAAGGAGCAAGGGGGGAGGAGGCCGGCCCTAGGAGGGGGCGCGCCAAGTGTGGAGTCCTACTAGGACTCCCTAGTCCTAGTAGGATTGCACCTCCCTTGTTGGAGTAGGAGAAGGGGAAAGAGGGGGAGAGGAAGAAGGAAAGGGGGGCTGCGCCCCTTGTCCAATTCGGACCAGAGGGGGGGCGCAGGCCTCCTTCCTTTTGGCCTCTCTCCTCTATTCCCGTATGGCCCAATAAGGCCCATATACTCCCGGCGAATTTCCATAACTCTCCGGTACTCCGAAAAATACCCGAATCACTCGGAACCTTTCCGAACTCCGAATATAGTCGTCCAATATATCGATCTTTATGTCTCGACCATTTCGAGACTCCTCGTCATGTCCCCGATCTCATGTGGGACTCCGAACTCCTTAGGTACATCAAAACTCATAAACTCATAATATATCTGTCATCGAAACCTTAAGCGTGCGGACCCTACGGGTTCGAGAACTATGTAGACATGACCTAGAACTATTCTTGGTCAATAACCAATAGCGGAACCTGGATGCCCATATTGGCTCCTACATATTCTACGAAGATCTTTATCGGTCAAACCGCATAACAACATACGTTGTTCCCTTTGTCATCGGTATGTTACTTGTCCGAGATCGAGTAAGGCCACGAACACGTTCTCCAGCCTGTAAGTATATTATATGCTCGATCATTAGGAGTTTATGAGTTTTGATTTGTCAGGGCATCATAAGAACTTGCCTTTCTGAACCGGCAATAGTTGGAGGTGTTGTCTACTTTACCCAGTGGATGTGATTTCCCCCCAACAGGAACTTGTTATAATCCCTTCACTTGTAAACACGACCATTAGGGGATGTTGACTTGTAAGCTCAGAATTAAAGTAACCAATGTGCTACTTCCTGTTAGAAAAATTACCAACAGCGTCGCCCCCAACACGATGCCAATTAGAACTCAACTCAACCGTGTTTACCGAACACCAACAGCATACATACGTGTCCCCAGCCTCATTACACCCGCTATTAGGGAGAAAGAATTATCGCGATCCACGAGACGGAGCCGCCGTCACCTCCTGTTCTTCATCGGGAGGCCAGATCTGGAGTCCGTTCGGGGCTTCAGAGAGGGGGATCTTCGTTCTTCGTCATCACCAACCCTTCTCATCGCCAATTCCATGATGCTCCCCACCGGGAGTGAGTAATTCCTTCGTAGGCTTGCTGGTCGGTGAGGAGTTGGATGAGATTCATCATGAAATCGAGTTAGTTTTGTTAGGGCTTGATCCCTAGTATCCACTATGTTCTAAGATAGATGTTGATATGACTTTGCCATGCTTAATGCTTGTCACTTTGGGCCCAGGTGCCATGAACTCAGATCTGAAACGTTTATGTTATCATCATTATATCCATGTTCTAGATCCAGTCTTGCAAGTTATAGTCACCTACTACGTGTTATGATCCGGCTACCCCGGAGTGACAATAGTCAAGACCACTCCCGGTGATGACCTCGGTTTGAGGATTTCATGTATTCACTATGTGTTAATGCTTTGTTCCGGTTCTATATTAAAAGGAGGCCTTAATATCGCTTAGTTTCCAATAGGACCCGTTGCCACGGGAGGGTAGGACAAAAGATGTCATGCAAGTTCTTTCCATAAGCACGTATGACTATTTATGGAATACATGCCTACATTATATTGATGAACTGGAGCTAGTGCCGTATCGCCCTAGGTTATAACTGTCTCATGGTGAATATCATCCAACAAGTCACCGATCCAATGCCTATGAATTTATCTTATATTGTTCTTGCTAAGTTACTACTGTTATCATCACTGTTACACTTGCTACAAAATTACTGCTATCATTGTTACTGTTACCATTACTGTTGCTACTATTATCAAAAACTAGTTCGCTACTGATCACTTTGCCGTAGATAATTAATCTCCAGGTGTGGTTGAATTGACAATTCAGCTGCTAATACCTTCAAATATTCTTTGGCTCCCCTTGTGTCGAGTCTACAAATTTGGGTTGAATACTCTACCCTCGAAAACTGTTGCGATCCCCTATACTTGTGGGTTATCAGCCACCATCTCTACCATGAAGCCTGTCGGAAAGCCAACTGTGAAGCCCACGGGACTGCCGCCCCGGCATCAATGCCCCTAGTCATTGCCAGCCATCCACATCATGCCCCCAACCTCGGTAGTAGAAGCTAAAGGCACCTTTCACTCCTAGCCCGACATCAGGTGGGTCGGCGTCATCACCGTAAGAACCACCCACGCCTATGTTCCCAGCCGCTGTCGGTGGACCTGGGGATACAACCCAATGACTATTGACGGCCGCCAAACACGCTCAAACGTCGTGTCATCTCCATATCCATATTCTCGGTGCTAATTCGTCCGACGGCATAGAAATGCCTGGAGAGCCCGACTCGAACCAACACAATGAACATGCAGCAAGCAAGAAGAGCACAACACGAAGGCAACCAATGCGGACCAAATCAGCCCTATGAACCTGCAAGCCACCGGACATCGTCCACCACCACACACCTGATTCTCGGCCCCTGCCGAAGACATCAACGACCCTGTTGGTGTCAAAACCGGCGGATCAAGGGTAGGGGGTCCCGAACTGTGCATCTAAGGTGGATGGTAACAGGAGACGGGGGACACAATGTTTACCCAGGTTCGGGCCCTCTCGATGGAGGTAATACCCTACTTCCTGCTTGATTGGTCTTGATGATATGAGTATTACAAGAGTTGATCTACCACGAGATCGTAGAGGCTAAACCCTAGAAGCTAGCCTATGATTATGATTGTTCTTGTCCTACGGACTAAACCCTCTGGTTTATATAGACACGAAGGGGGCTAGGGTTACACAAAGTCGGTTACAAGGGAGGAGATCTACATATCCGTATTGCCAAGCTTGTCTTCCACGCCAAGGAGAGTCCCATCCGGACACGGGAAGTCTTCAATCTTGTATCTTCATAGTCCAACAGTCCGGCTAGAGTATATAGTCCGGCTGTCTGAGGACCCCCTAATCCAGGACTCCCTCAGTAGCCCCTGAACCAGGCTTCAATGACGATGAGTCCGACGTGCAGATTGTCTTCGGCATTGCAAGGCGGGTTCATCCTCCGAATACTCCATAGAAGATTCTGAACACAAGGATAGTGTCCGGCTCTTCAAAACAAATTCCACATACCACCGTAGAGAGAATAATATTTCCACAAATCTAATCTGCTGACACATTCTGCAGCATGACATCACACCACGACCCGGTCATTATTCGAACCGTTTTTCTCAACCAGCCACTGCACATATTGCGAGGCGGTTTTCTTGGCACGTCTTGTCGAAGCAGAGATCGTGTCCCCATATCACGGGATTCTCATCAATACGGGTGTTGGTAACCCAACCGCGCCATCAAGTACGGCGCTTGGGGAATAAGCGAGTTTACCAGGCAGGTGGGGAGGCGCATAGTTTCTTCCGCCCTTATAAAGAGACAAGGATTCATCTTTTTCACCCATGCCCTCTTCCTCCTTGCTCATCCATTCTTGCGCACTCAAGCTCCAGCACCCAAGTTCGCATTTTCTCCTCAAACCACTCCAAGCATGTCCGGAGCGGGAGGCAAGTGAATGGTCTCCTCCGTTACGGAGGAGGACATCACAAAGCTACGGGGAGCTGGATACCTGGCCGCAGATATCGCGCACCGGCTACCAGATGTGGGGCAGATCGCCCCTACTCCAGAACCACATGAGAGGGTGGTATTTCTTACCCACTTCGTCCGCGGACTGGGATTTCCCCTCCACTCGTTTGTCCGTGGGCTCATGTTCTACTACAGGCTGGACTTTCACGATCTGGCCCCCAATTTCATCCTCAACATCTCAGTGTTTATCATCGTGTGTGAGGCCTTCCTCCGCATCAAGCCCCAGTTCGGCCTGTGGCTGAAGACCTTCAACGTTAAACCGAAGTTGGTGGTCGGCCAGCAAGCGGAGTGCGGAGGCGCCATGGTGGGCAAAATGCCCAACGTCACCTGGCTCGAAGGCTCCTATGTGGAGACCGTAAAGGGGTGGCAAACGGGATGGTTCTACATCACCGAGCCGCGCGACACCAACTGGGTGGCGGCCCCCGAATTTCGATCCGGAATCCCCATGTAGCTCACCTCCTGGAAAGAGAACGGCCTATCCTGGGGTTCTTCGGTAGAGCTGACCGGACTCCAGACCTGCGTCAAAAACATGATGAGCAAGAAAATCAAGCTTGTGAACGTGGTCCAAGTCATGCCCTTCCGCTGGATCCTCCCGTGTCAAAGACGGGCATTCAATTTGTGGGAGTTTGACCCGGCCGAGCACCAGACGCTGCGAGAGCTCTTCGACACAACGCACAAGGATGTCTGGAAGGTGCTGTTCAAGGGCGCCGAGGTACCTCCTCCCCTTACCGAGGACCGCAGACTCAGCACAAAGTGCCCTGCCAATCCGGTAAGTCTTTTATATCTCATAAGATGTTCTTTTCCCCAGTAAAACCATGTGCGGGATCTAAGCCTCCACACCATTTAACATGACTGGGTAGCGACAACGGAGCAGATCGATTGTCCAGCCCCCCTGCCTGAAGATCCAGCAGATGCTCTCCTAACAGAGATGCTGGTTCCGGCGCCTTATGAGGTGCCGGAGAAGAAGGCCAAGAAGAAGGCCACGGGGACCAGGAAGGGTCTCCGGCGCAAGTTTATATCGGACTCATCGTCCGAAAACACCGAGGCGCACTCCTCCCATGAAAATGAGGAGGAGGAAGAGGAAAGTTCTCCCCCCCCAGCCGGGGGGACAGGAAAAGGAAGGCCGCCCCATCAGGGGAGGCCGAAGGGTCCAAGAAGGGAAGGACCCTCCTCTTGGACTGCTCCACGACGGCCGCTTTCAGCGACGAGGAGTGGTTACCCAGGGACAAGCCCCTGGCGAAGTCGTGAGTATCTGGATACCATAATAATTCTTGTTACGTTTTATTGTACTGTTTCTTATCATGCCGCACATGATTATGCAGTCCATCCTGAGCCCATATCGACATATCTTCGTCGGATGATTCTTTGGGCCCGCCAGATATGAACAGCGATTCACTCCCGACCGCCTCCTCCCCCCGCCCTACGGACGACGCCGAGGTGTTGTCTCAAAGGGAACTGAACCAATGGGAGATAGTTCCGGAGGTGCCCCAAGGCGACATTCCAGGCGCTGGGCGCACGAGGGGCAAGACTCCCCTGGGCCCTAACGCCGGGGGCAGCAAGTCTAGCCCCAAGCCAAATACGGCCCCGGAACCTCCAGTGGTTCCGAATTCTGTCAGACAACCCCTCGCTAAGGAGGCAAGTCGTCTGTGCCGATGGCCTATGTCCATCCAGAGGCATCGGACAACTTGTTGGAAGTGCTTCGCGGCGCTTCCATTGATGAAGAGCACTGCACTATTATGAGTGCGGTAGTCAAGAAGGTTCAGTCCGCTAAGAGCGGACTGACTGAAGCCTGTGCGAGCCTCCTAACCGGCTTTGAGGTAATTAATCAAATTGTAATTAATCAATAGACAGTAGCCCCTGATGCTCTGTTTGGCGTTGGCGTTCGCGAAGAAAGGCCGAATAGAGGATCAAATAATAATTGGAGGAGTCTAATCAGAATGTGTCTATGTGAATAAGCAGGCTTCACTGCTGGTTGCCGCCGCTCGTACTCCGGAGGTCGCCGCACTGAAGCGGGACCTTGAGCGGTCCAAGGAAGAGCTCGGCCTTACCAAGAGGCAGCTCGAAGAGAACAAAGGTAAGTGACACCCCGTCTGAATATTGATAAAGAAAAAATTTGGTTTTGGAATAATAGGATCGTCATGAATTTTGCTAGGGGCCACGACCGAAGTGTCGGCCCTGCAGAAGGCGCTATCCGAGGCCGAAGACAAAGTGGCCAAGGAGCGCATCGAGCGAGAGAAGCAAGAGGCCCGAGTGGGCGAGGTGCAGCAAGAGCTCCAGGCTCTCGTCAAGAAACACGAGTCCTTGGAGCTTGACTCTAGGATGCAAGGGTCCGAGCTTGCAAAGGCCCTCGAAAGCGCCCAACATGCCAAGGCCGAAGCCCAAAAGGCCCTCCAGGAAATTGAGGCGGTTAAGAAGATAGCAGCGGGTAAGGCATTCATTATTCAAAGCAAGCATGTGAAGGAAACTTTCTTTTTACTTACCCGAGTTTGGAGCTCTGCAGGAGCGTTAACAGATCTACCCCGCAGTGTGTCGGATGCCGCGGAGTTCTACCGTGCTGAGGAGGGGAGCTCGATAGAGAAGTTGTTCTGGCCTCAGTATACTGGGACCGAACACCCAATGCCCTTGAGCGACCAGTTGAAGCAACTGGTCGAGCTTCACAAGGCGGCCGAACAGGCCATGAAGGGTCTTATAGTCCGGATGTGGCCTGGCGAGCCCCTGCCTGGTGGCTACTTCGGTCTGGTGAGGCGGCTTGTGAATGCCTGCCCACAGTTTGAAGTCATAAAGCGGTCCGTCTGCATCGAGGGTGCGCGCAGGGCTTTTGCTTGGGCGAAGGTGCACTGGGCGAAGCTGTACGCCGAAAAGATGGTGAAGGAGCGGCCGCCGGAGGGCAAGGAGCATCGCCACCCCGAAAAGTATTATGACAGTGTCCTGAAGGGTGCTCGGCTTGTGGCGAAGGAATGTGCTAAGGATGTAATATTTGAATGAATGTACTCATGCGATCCTGTAAGATGAAACGAGTTCATTTGTGCTATGCAACACTTGTTAATTTAAAATATTACCTTCTGTGCGGCCGTTTATAAAAACTGAGAGTTGGCTAGTCATCGGCTTCTGCCCCCATGTAACTAGTACTGAGGTGTTCGGGATAAACCTGAGCACTCTTTATCCCAATTTCGGGTCCTTCGAAGGAGGTGTTCAGCACAACGAACCAGGCAATCGGACTATAAAGCTTTATCACTCTCACTTAGCCATAGAAGTCTACAATTTTAAATTTTGGCGAAGCCCCTAGTATTTGGAAGGCCGAATTTGAGGCGCTATATACGCGTAAGTTGGGCAAGGCCGACTCCTCGCCCGAAGCGGAAAAAGTCTTTGAGGACTTGAGACCTCTCGAACAGCGACCAGCTCTCGCCTCATCATGACAATCAGTTTTTGGCTTTCTCTACTGAGGTGCTCATCCGGAAGAACCGGGACACAATCGCAGTAGTTCTCCCAGTGCTACCTTAGTCGATATTGCGGAACGTAAGGTACCAAAACATGGGAGCCGGGCAAACCCAACTATTGACCCAAGACATGATTCGGAGCTGATGCATATAATGCTATAAGTTCGGGGTGCCGCACTGTCGAAAGTGTTTGGACTTCTCACGCCGTGTTATGGGGTATACTGAAGCCCCTGGCGCACTGGTCGTACCAGAATGTACGGGTGCAATTTGTCGTAAATAAGCAGACAAGGAAAAAAAGGAAAGGGGAATGCAATAATAGGCTAACGCTATGCATTGTTATTAAATAATATGTCAAAGCGTACGGATACAAGTAGTGCAATAAGCAAAAAATAGGACTATTTGACATGTCCTATACAAGGGCAAGCTGCGTATGGGTATGTAAAACAGGTATATCGATCGTTATCAGAGACCACCTGGGGATTCCCTTGTACGTCAGAGCGTCTTGCTTCCTTGCTATTTCCTTACCGCGATGGGTCTAACAATTAGACTGCCAGAAAGGGCTTACAGAGAGTAAGGTCCTGAAAGAGAGAAAATGATAAAGGTATACGGCCCCTGGGGCGGTTGAGCCGCATTGTGGGACTTCCGTAGCGGTGCCTCCGCCTATGCCCATGGTATCTTGAGTGCATAGTTATGTACGTGCGGCGCAAATTTCGCCACTTGACTGGGACTAGGACGGAGGCCGAATTGCTAGGAGAGCTCAAAACGTGCCTGGCGATCCTCCTATGGGGTACTCCGGACTCGCTTGAAGGTGTCCGAGGTCTTTTTCGCCGAATTGGCAGTTTGCCTAATAAGGCTGCTTTGTGCTTCTGCTGCGAGGGCCGCAGTGTGCTCCTCCGTGTGGAGCGAGCGCTCTGTGTTTCCATTAACTGTTATAACCCCACGTGGTCCTGGCATATTGAGTTTGAGATATGCATAATGCGGTACCGCATTGAATCTAGCAATTGCGGTTCGTCCGAGCAGTGCGTGATAGCCGCTGCGAAAGGGGACGATGTCGAAGATTAACTCCTTGCTTCGAAAGTTGTCCGGAGATCCTAAGACCACTTCCAGTGTGATTGAGCCCGTGCAACAGGCCTCTACACCTGGGATTACACCTTTAAAGGTGGTTTTGGTGGGTTTGATCCTCGAGGGGTCTAGCCCATTTTGCGCACTGTATCCTGATAGAGCAGGTTCAGGCTGTTGCCACCGTCCATCAGGACTCGAGTGAGGTGAAATCCGTCAATGATGGGGTCAAGGACCAATGCGGCAGATCCGCCATGACGGATACTAGTCGGGTGGTCCCTCGATCGAAGGTGATCGGACAAGAGGACCATGGGTTGAACTTTGGGGCGACTGGCTCCATTGCATAGATGTCCCTTAGTGCACGCTTCCGTTCCCTCTTGGGAATATGGGTTGCGTATATCATGTTCACCGTTTTCACATGTGGAGGGAACCTCTTCTGTCCTCCTGTGTTCGGCGGCCGAGGCTCCTCCTTGTCGTCGCTATGCAGCCCCTTGTCCTTGTTTTCGGCATCCAACTTGCCGGCCTGCTTGAACACCCAGCATTCTCTGTTGGTGTGATTGGCTGGCTTATCGGGGGTGCCGTGAATTTGACACGAGCGATCGAGTATGTGGTCCAAATTGGACGGGCCCGGATTGCTTCTTTTGAACGGCTTTTTCCGCTGACCGGATTTAGAGCCACTGAATCTGGCATTGACTGACGTGTCTTCGACGTTGTCGCCGTTGTTGCGGCACTTGTGTCTATTGCGACGTGGTCTGCCGTTAGTATATTTAACATCTGAATTGCCAGGATTTCTTGATGTGTTGTTGCTGTGAGCCAGCCAGCTGTCCTCGCCCGCGCAAAAGTGGGTCATGAGTGTCGTGATGGCTGCCATGGACTTCGGGTTCTCTTGGCCAAGGTGTCGGGCGAGCCACTCGTCCCGGATGTTATGTTTAAATGCCGCTAAGGCCTCGGCATCCGGATAGTCGACAATTTGGTTCTTTTTAGTTAGGAACCGAGTACAGAATTTCCTGGCCAATTCCCCTGGCTGTTGGGTTATGTGGCTCAAGTTATCAGCATCTGGTGGTCGCACATAAGTGCCCTGGAAGTTGTCAAGGATGCATCTTCCAAACTCTCCCAACTGCCAATGGAGTTTTCTGGCAGGCTATTCAGCCAATGCCGAGCTCGTCCTTTGAGTTTTAGTGGGAGGTACTTGATGGCATGTAGATCGTCACCGCAGGCCATGTGGATGTGGAGGAGGAAATCCTCGATCCATACCGTGGGGTCTGTTGTGCCATCGTATGACTCAATGTTCACGGGTTTGAATCCTTCTGGGAATTCATGTTCCATTACTTCATCGGTGAAGCATAGGGGGTGTGCGGCGCCTCTGTGCTGGGCTATGTCACGACGCAGTTCATACGAGTCTTGTCTGATGTATTCGGCCCGACCAGATTTGCTTTTAGTGTATCCGGCGTGACGATCATCGTCATGCGTTGGGGCGCGCCCCCGTGATCCGTAGATCGATCTTGTATGCCCTGCTTTGTTTTCCAATACGTCTAGCAGGTCCCGCATGTTGCCCCAGGCCTTGGTATTTTTGTTTGAATGGCGGCGGGGTGCGGGCTGGACTTCGGGCTGATATGCCACTCTGTCTCGGCCATGAGGTGGCCGATCAGCCGCATCATACGCTGGTGATGTAGGTTTTAATGCTTCCTCCTCGAGTTGGGGTAGCAACATGTGCTTTGGGTAACTCTTGGTTGGGCGTTCGAGTTCGTATTCCTCGGCCTCCAGGACCTCGGTCCATCTATCCGCTAGCAGGTCTTGGTCGGCTCGAAGCTGTTGTTGCTTTTTCTTCAGGCTATTTGTTGTGGCTATAAGCCGGCGCTTGAAGCGCTCCTGCTCGACGGGATCCTCAGGCACGATAAATTCTTCGTCGCCGAGGCTCACCTCGTCTTTGGAGAGAGGCATGTAATTTTCATCCTCTGATTCTCCGTCTGCTGCCTGTTCTTGAGGACTGGCTTGCCCATCCTCCCGCTCGAGGCCTGGCTGGAGGGAGTTGTCTTTGTCTTCGGCACTATCCGGAGCCTTATTGTCTCTTGTGCCGGTATTGCTGCCTTTGCTATGGCAGGACTTAGAGTGGCGCCGCGGATGCCGGTGCTTGGATTACTTCTTGGAGGGATTGTCCTCCGTTGCCTTATCGCCATCGCCTTCTTTGGGGGTGTCCACCATGTATATATCATATGATGAGGTGGCAGTCCAGCGCCCTGTGGGCGGTGGTTCCTGTTCGTCTCCTGCATCGTCGTCCATACCGTTGATGTCTTCGGAGCCAAAATCGAGCATGTCGGTTAAATCGTCGACAGTGTCTACTAAGTGGGTGGTGGGTGGGGAGCGAATTTCTTCGTTGCCCGCATCCCACTCTAGCCGGACATAGTTCGGCCAAGGGTCTCCTGACAAGGAGATAGACCTCAATGAGTTTAGCACGTCGCCCAGTGGTGAGTGCTGAAAGATATCCGCGAAGGAAAACTCCATGATCGGTGCCCAATCAGATTCGATGGGCACGGACGCAGGCGGTTCGGAGCCCGTGGCCGGGGACGAATCCAAGTGTCCGGCAACACGGGTCTCATAGGAAGTGAAGTCAGCGTTTGGCTCTATCGCCGCTGCATGCGCGGCCTCCGTGGCGGGGTCTATCCACCCGTCCTAGGACGGCACGATCTGCTCCGGATTGAGGGCCGGAGTAGTTGTAGGTGTGATCTCCCGAACACTGTCTGACGGCAGAGCTAAGTCATGCTCGTCGTGAGTGTGCGGCGCACCTGACATGGGCTCGAATCCGTCGAAGATCAAGTCTCCGCGGATGTCGGCAGTATAGTTCAAGTTTCCAAGCCTGACCTGATGGCCAGGGGCGTAGCTCTCGATCTGCTCCAGATGGCCAAGCGAGTTGGCCCGCAGTACGAAGCTGCCGAATACAAAGATGTGTCCGGGGTGGAAAGCCTCGCCCTGGATCGCATCATTGTCGATGATCGAAGGAGCCATCAATCCTTTATCGCGACGACACAGTGGAACTCTCAATGAAAGCTCCAATGTCGGTGTCAAAACCGGTGGATATCGGGTAGGGGGTCCCGAACTGTGCGTCTAAGGCGGATGGTAACAGGAGGCGGGGGACACAATGTTTACCCAGGTTCGGGCCCTCTCAATGGAGGTAATACCCTACTTCCTGGTTGATTGATCTTGATGATATAAGTATTACAAGAGTTGATCTACCACGAGATCGTAGAGGCTAAACCCTAGAAGCTAGCCTATGATTATGATTGTTCTTGTCCTACGGACTAAACCCTCTGGTTTATATAGACACGGAGGTGGCTAGGGTTACACAGAGTCGGTTACAAGGGAGGAGATCTACATATCCGTATTGCCAAGCTTGCCTTCCACGCCAAGGAGAGTCCCATCCGGACACGGGACGAAGTCTTCAATCTTGTATCTTCATAGTCCAACAGTCCGGCTAGAGTATATAGTCCGGCTGTCCGAGGACCCCCTAATCCAGGACTCCCTCAAACCCACATACGCTGGTACACGTCCGCCTTCCGGTGACCCACAGTGACCCAGATTGCACTGCTATGAAAACAACAACATTGTCGTCCCATCGCCGCCCGAAAGAACACGAGAAGCACCTCCGCACCGAGTCTGTGTTCCAAAACCAGATCTAGGCTGCCCACACACTCGCACCAGCACATCACCGCCGCAGCAACCAGTACCGCCCGAGTCACAGCCCATACAAAGCATGGATGAGGAAGCTGGCCCGCGCCATCCATGGCCCTCGCCGTGGGCACCTGCTGGACGCTCGAGCATGATGAAATCACACCACCACCACAGCCACCCCCGCACGCACCACACCCCGACCACCACGACACAGTCCTCATGCCCGAGCACCAAGGAAAAGACCGATGTCCACTGCCCGTGCCGCCAACCGCACCGATCACCTCTACGGCTTTGCCCCGGCAACATGCACCACCTACCACCCCGTCTGTCGCGCAGCCAGCACGCTGCTTTCACCTCCTAGCTCCAGAGCGCTGCCGCAAGCGCCGCATCCCAACATAGCCGCCAAGGCACACACCAAGGCCACCACGTAAGGAGGCGAGAAGATCCCTCTGGTTCCAGCCAGGCTTTGCCTGATCGCGCCCTCTGGCAGCAACGAGGGAGGGGAGGGGAAAGTCTTCAGTATCTTCAGGGCGATATTTTCTGTGTAGATATTGCAGCCACACTCCAAAGTCATAACATGGATGCCATCATGATAGATGTTCTTGAGATAAACAATATTTAAGAACTTCCTCCATAATATATTTTGAAACGAAAATACTAACATCCAAACATTCCCTGGGAGGGGAATGGCAAGCGAACGATTTTGAAGCATCTTTAGGTGGTAGGAGATGGGAAATTATACCCGTTTTTGCCGCAAATTATTCTTTCTTTTTCAGAAATTGCCATGTGCCCCAGAAGAAATTGCCATGCGTCTCTGAAGAAACTGCCAGCAAAAACATTCATAAATGCCACCCCTCTCAGCGAACATTCGCCAACTATTGTGGTCCTTCTGAAAATATGATGAAAGGATGCTCAGAGTGAACCTCCAATGGGGAACTATGGTTTTGCTGTTGTGGATGAAGATCACAAGTTCACGGTGTCTAAACAGCACAACTCGCCGTATCAAACTTCATATAAAGTGGCAGCAAAGGCCGCAGAGAAGTTGAAGGTCAAAGATTTTTGATCAGCTCGTGGAGCAAGTTGAGCTTCTTCTACAAGTGAAGTTACATGACAACCCTTCCTTAAGCACTATCATTAGAAGTCAACAGACAAATTTGCTTCAGAATGATACCAGCAATAGTGAACTTCGCAGAGCAAGTAGTAAAAAAATGTAGAGAATCATCGCCGGCAGCAAAGCCCTCTTGAATCAAGTAAAAAGGAAAAAGGTAGACAAAGTATGTTCCAAGGTTTTAATTTCAGAAACAAAATAATTTCGGACCTCACTGAAATATGCGAAAATTATTTCGGATTTTGAGATTTCAAATTCCACTTAATTTTAATGAATTCCGACATAATTTAAATTCATTTTAAAATTAGTTTGAAAATGCCTCAAAATTCTGGGGTTAAAAATATTTCGGACCCCACTGAAATTTGTGAAATTTCAGAAATTTCACTGAAATTTCGTTGAAAATTTAAACCCTGGTATGATGATCACCTAAGCTGCTGCTAGATTGAACGTGATTAGTGTCTGAGCTTATTTAATTATTGCAGGTCTAGTGGAGCCTGAGGATTCTCAACTCCCACTTAGGGTTCTTGCTCCCACAATATCGAATGACATCCCGAATCACATGAATACTCCAACCAACCAGTTCCTTGCCCCAAGTCATATAATGCAGGTAAAACTTATTTCCCTTCTACTTCTCTTTTCATACACCCCTGTTTTGATGAACATAGAAGATGATGAATGTTTGTAGATTGTAGTTAAGTTTGATACATTATAGCTTTACCAAAACAGGCACCATATTTTATACAGCAATTTGGTCTTAATTCTCTTCAAGGATTTTCTGGCATGTCACCATTTGGGCAGGTAATGGACATATTTTTATTTCTAGGAAAGACAATACAATCTATACTTTGTTCTCACTACAAATAGTTGTGTCTATAGATTCAGGAACAATCACCTGTTCTTCTTCAGCAACCTCATCTATAACAACCACCCTTTCATGGCGGTCCTCAAATGCACCAGGTGATTCTACATTTATGCCATTACTCTATGGTTGGTTACACCTGTCTTGTCCTTCCCAAGGGATTTTACTCCACTCATTTGGTCAGCAGTTGCTAGGGTAGGACTTTAAGTGGGCATCGAGTTAATATCCATACATACCCCTCTAGGGTAAGTCTCTTCGTAAGAAATATTCCTGTAGGTGACGTAGTCGGTCGAGTGACTGTAATCAGCATTACATAGCATGAGCTCATTCGACAACTTTCTTGTTGTCTAATTTTCTTAAGAAGGCAAAATGATGGCATCTAGTTTTCGTCGTGTTTTGGTGTTTTTGGTGCAGGCCCCCCTCCAGATATCTAGTCATTGGAATTTCTTAGCAGCAATCCTCAGCTGGGCCACCAGAGCACGGATCAAGGCCAGTACACCATCCCAATATGGGATTTCCTGTGATGTAGCATGTGTTTATGCCAGAATGTAGAAACTCCACTATTCTAGCTGTAAATTATTTAACAAAAAATAATGTAGAAACTGAGCTGTTCTCCCTGGCCCACCTAGTTTATACTCCCTCCTTTCCGGTTTATAAGGCTCAATTCAAAAATCTCACCAACCAAGGTAGATGGTGAGTGGTGGAATACTTTTTGTAGTTTGCAAAAGCACCCAATTAATGCTCTTGTTTTCCTCAAAAAAGTATGTTTACCAATGCATTAATTGCAATGCATGCATGCACATATTACATGCATTGGTCAATTTTCTTTTAATACTTGCATGCAATGATTTAATGCACCTTGGAATCTGAACATGTGATGGAAAACGACCAAATTGAGCCTTATAAAATGGAAAAACTAAAATTTTAAGATAAGCCCTATAAACCGCAAAGGAGGGAGTATTAATAAAAATATGGGGCACTAGTAAAACCTGGACCAAACCTTTATACTATGGGTGAAAAGGTTATGCCGTGTTAAAATCCAGAAAAATGCAATTATTTTAATTCTTTTTTTGAAATACTTGATGAGGCAAGGCCATGAGCTCCCCCCTTTACAGGAGGAAAGCTGCCTAGTGAGGGGAAACTGGGCGAAAGTAAAGCCTTAATCTTGTTCTTCGTGATCCCATCTTTGTTCATCTGCAGCATCTGAGGTTGCAGGTGGCTGCCCTCCAAAACCAAAGTGGGAGCCAGCTTTTTTAGCGGCCACCGCGGTCGCCCGCGCCTCGGGCCGCTTGATTTTTAGCGGACAGCGCAGCAGCCCGCAAAGACCCGCCGACAACCAATCTTTCTCATGACAGCAACGCTCACATGCAGAACTGCAGAAGCACCGATACTGTATGGAAAGCGTCTTTTCGATAAAGGGCGTTTTTATTAACTCATAATATAGCATCAAGTGGATACAAAATATAATGAGCGACACCCGGCCTCTGCATAATTAAGATGCACACAGCCTTAACGAAAAGTCTAGCAAAATATGTATTAAAAAACGACGAGTTGGCAACAGTAAAGCCATATGAGTCCAAAACTATGCCAATGTCGACGGGGGAGGTGGACCGATCCGGAAATTATGTTGCCACCCATGTTGGGTAAAAACCTCCCTGGCCACCCGTCCAACCGCATACACACTGCCTTGAACAGCGATTGATACTCCGTTCGCTGTAGCGTAGACCACATACGAAGCCAGTGTGTACAACGGTAAATAACCTGCATAGAAGAAGAGGTTTTGCCATTAAAAACACAATCGTTTCTACATAGCCAAAGCGACCATAATAAGGCAGACGCTTCCACCCGTATTAGTGTACTAAAAGTATTTGGTATTCCATCGAGCCAGTGACCATATACATTGGCAACACTTGTTGGTGGATACAAATTGAACGCTATTTGGATGACTGACCATATAGAACGTGCGAACTTGCATTGAAAGAAGAGGTGTTTAATTGTCTCGTCATGAGTACAAAAGCTACACTTCTTACTTCCTTGCCAGTTGCGTCGAGCGAGGTTGTCTTTTGTAAGCACAACTCCTCTTCGAAGATACCACATGAAAATCTTATTTTTTAGTGGCATCTTTGATTTCCATATTAGTTTATTATTATTCAATGGAGCCTCTAAGTGCGAGAGTGCACGGTACATAGAGTCAACTGTGTAGGACCCAGATGTAGTGAGATTTCAACGAAACACATCCCTCCCTTGTGTCAAGTTAACCGAATCCAAACGGGATAGAAGATGTTGCCATGACGCAAGGCGGAGGCCAATCAAATCCCTCCTAAATGATACATTCGGCGGGGAGGAGCTGAGCACGTGCGCAAGAGTATCATTCTTATCGCGTACAATTCGGTACAAGGCCGGATACTGTTCCTAAAGAGTGGTGTTTCCTAGCCACCTGTCCTCCCAAAAACGTATCTCAGAGTCGTCCTTTATTGCGAATGATCCAAAGCGGAATAGATGTTTCTTCTGCTAGCTCTACGGTGCTCCCTGAGGATCTCCAGACGATTCCTCTGTTTGCATCACTTGCTTCCAACCCTGTAGCTCATGAGATTCTTAATCAAGCGAGGACTGTAACTGTTAATTTTGCGAACACTGTTATACATGCAACTTTTTCTGTCCAACCCCTTTAACTCTGTTTTCTCAGCCTGCCCTCTGCCCCCGCTGAATGTTGCCAATCCAGAAACAAGCATAGCACTGCCCACCCAGCCTCCTCCCCGCTCGGGATTTCTGGCCGTCGGATCAGTTTTTTGATGAATTCTGGGCCGTCCGATCACGCCCTCAGATGATATCGGCCGTCGGATCAAGCCCGGATCGCTGCTACAATGAATAGTGATGAATAGTAGCCACCATTCGGTTTTCCTTACTGACTTTTCTTACTCTAGAATTAGTTTTCTGCCTCGCCGACGTGTGGGGTCACTCGCTAGTGGGCCACGCCGGTCAGCGACTGTAGCTGTGATCGTGGCTTGTGTGGTTCGTCGGCATCCTTTCCAGTGTGCCACCGCCTGTATTTTCGCAGCCTCGCTGAGGGCATTTTCGTCATTTCAGACCAAGGGATATAAAAGCCAGCCGCTCCCGTGGAGACGACCTAGCCGTCCTGCTCCTCCCGCACTCACACCGTCCCCTCTCCTTCCTCTCTTTCTCCTCTGCGCCTGCCTCCCTCCCTCCCCATCGACCAGCGCCCGCCTCCCTCCCCATCGGCCCCCTCCCCTCGTCGCTCATCCTCTTGCGTCACCCAAAGGGGAGCCGCCGCTTCTCGGCCCTCTCCCCCTCGGCGTCGAGCGGCTCATGGCGGTGCCGGATCCGGTGTCGGGGTCGAGGGGCACGCAGGATCCAGGCGTGATGGCTCATTGGTGAGCGCGGCGGCCGCCATGGACGAGCTCAAGCCGGGTCATGTGGGCGTGTTGGTTAGTGCGGCGGCGGCCGTGGCCGAGCTCAAGCCCGGGTGCACTGGCGAGGGTACTAGGGGGATTTCACCATGATCTCCTCCTCGTCGTCGCCAGGTGATTGTCCTCGTGATCCCGTCTTGGCTCCTTCTTGGCGTTCTTCTGACCGGTCCTCACTTCCCCTCTTTTCCTTTTTCATTAGTTGTCTTGCAGGTAGTTCAAGGGTGTGACCTCTTGGCCGTGCGGTTTGCTTGTCGTCACCTTGGCCGCCGGCATGCCGTTGAAAAGTGTATTGTTCTGGTCCCTTTCCTATCCCTGTGCTACCTTTGCTGGTTCCTTCCCTGCCCGATTCTGATGATTACCTAGGTCCATTTTTGCCTATTTGGCGGAGATGTCATTAGGATTTCTTTTGCTGGTTAGTGACCAGTAGTGTTCTTCCACTTGCAGCCAGCAGTGTTCTTCCTCTTGCAGTGGATAAGTTGTGGCTCTTCGAGGATAGCTCACATTGCTTAGTTGCGCAGGTGACTGCCTTTTTTGGATCCTACAGTTTTGGCATTATGTGGTTTTATTTTGGCATTATATCCCATCTTGTTTCTATTGTTTTGGCAAAGTGTGTGTTTACTTTGGAATTACATGCTCATAGTATTTGTATAAGAATAAAATTTGTTTTGGCGTCACATTCTCATACTGTTTGTATAAGGAACGGGTTCTCATGCATCTGTCTGTATATTTTTCAGCATTAGATGGTCTATTTTAGCATTTCTGGTTCATATTGAGAAATTGAGGACTATAACAAGCGTTGCTTATTTTTTTCACCCTGCATTTTGTAGAGAACTAGGAGATCTCATCTAACTATCTTGGCTGAGCTTGTTCAATTGACAAGGTATCTCTCTCATCCTGTATTTTTTCCGATCATCTTTGAAAGTACAGTGTACCTAACGTCCTAACCAATGCCATCCTATTCGTATAGGCGGTGGTAACTTCAGAATTTCATGAATGAGAATATTGTTTATATTGTCAGAAGTTCACATCATGTGCCTTCCCTTCAGTTTTCACATGAAACTAATTTTTCTCCCATGTTTAGAATTTATTCGTAAGTGTTGACCGACTCTTCATGTTCATTGCCTACTTTGACATTATTATTTTAAGAATGTATTTTAATGGTGTTTGATCAATCTTATCAGTTAACCACACTACATGTTCTGCATTCTTGCTTTGTTTGTTGGCTATGTTTCTTGGCTGGGTTGGTGTGCAGGATAATATGGGTGAATTAACAATCAAAAATGAAAAACAGTGCAGGGCTAGGGGCTAGACAGTGGTGAATTAACACACTATTAGTGACAAAGTAAAAAAGAAACCGGTTCCGAGCATTCGGGTTGCAGGTTCTGAGGTGTGATCGTTGAGGTGGGGTAGCAAATATAGTTAGCAGTATTGTATCCTAACCTGGAGAACATCCATCTACTAATTTTGGGTCCAGAGTTCTGTTAGTGAATTAGAAAATAGTGAGCCCCTGCTCTGAGGCCAAGGTACGCCAATGATCGTCCAAGGTACGTCAATGATCAAAAGAACACCTGAATGAAAAAAAGTTCTTCCATTTGCAGCAAACTTTCAGTAGATATCGTCTCTATTTCTTTTACATGTGGATATTGTTGTTTCAAAGCAAATTTCACAGTTAAGTTTTACCAGGTTTCGTTACCTATAGTCTGTTTTTTATCAGGTTCTTTTTTTGGTTTTATCAGGTTTTGTTACCTATAATCTGTTTTTTATCAGTTTTCTTGCTTATTCTCTCTAATCAGAAAAGGAGCCTAAAAATCTGCATTTACATTTGCAGATACGGCAGGAAAGTACAGCTTATCCAGAGACACCAATTGGGAGAGGTACAACATATGCATTTCAAAGGGAACTGGACTCTGCTATTTCTGATTTCACCAAGGTTGAAATTTTAAATTCAGAACTTCAGTGATGCTTATTATTCTCTTTCCTTGACAATGTTTGCACAATATGTATATTGTAGAGACAGTAAATATTTGTGCCTTGTGAGAATAGGTCTGCAGTCAAGTGACATCATGCAACATAGATTTAGAACAAAGATTAATATGTTTCTGTACAACGACTACTGGATCGATAGTACAAAATAAATAGCTTGAATGGATTTAGCATTAAGAACAAAATAATATACGGAAATTCTAAAGCTACCCTTCTTGTGGATCGACTGATAAATCCATGTAATATTTTGAGAAAGAGTTAAATCCGTATATCTTGTTTGAGTGCCTTTTAATTAAGATGCTGGACTATGTTGGTACACATATATTTGGATGCTTGTGATTGGCTGGAAAGAATAGAAACTTAGATTTGTTGTTGGACTAAACTGAGACTGAGTAGTCATAGCCTTTTGGTTGATGCATCCTTCAGTATACCAAAACACTTGCTATTTTTCATGTTCTTGTACGCAATGGGTTTAGGACACAAACAATTATTTGTTTTATCTATGAAAAACTTTTGCTTTAAGATTACAATGTGTTGAATGCCTTTCGTGCTTACTTAAAGTATAAGTACTGCTTATATGTGATTTCAGTTCAGCTTGACCAATTTTCTTTGCTCTGCGTTTTCCCTCCCTCGCCAATGAATATGACCATGTTCAAAATAAAATGCGCATTAACACTTATGAGAGTAACCATATTTTATTTTTGTTGGGACTCTTCTCTCTAGGTTTGCGTTGATCCGACTCTCTTGCATTTTTGATTTCACAATTACTAGGACTCCAGTAATAACCACATTATGAAATGGGCGATAATCAACGACGCTATTTACATCAGTGATGACGAAGGTATGGGTGTATATATAGATTACCAACGTCGTTGTCTCTAATTCATATTAATGATGTTGTATCCGACACTGGTTGTCTCAAATATTCAGGTAAGCGCCGCCATAAACGCCAACGTGCCAAAAAGACAATGGGTCGAGCTCCATGTAGCGAACCATGTCTTTTTGAGAGGACCTTAACAAGAGGTAGCATGCTGGCCTTATGCCATTGTTCAATACTTTGCATGTTAAATGAACTCTTACACACCATTGTTCAATAGATTGTTCTTCGCAAGTTAGACGGAACTCTTATGCATAGGACCAATATGGTGCGAACTATGGGGCAAACCATCGCTCACTATCCACAAGCAGTCAGTTAAAAGAACATAAACGTATCATCCATGATTTTTTTGGCTATGGCTTGATTGGTTAAACTAAATACTCACAGCAGGTTCATGTGACGTGCCATGTGAGAAGTCAAACGTGAAGACAATCAACTGAAGTTATCAAATAGTATGCTTTAGTTGAACTGGATAGGTGCGCTCTGGCTTGATTTTGTTGTCTAACTCTACTCTGTGTATCTAACTTAATGTGAATTGATCGTCCTGCCTTAGTTTTGGAACAAAGAAATGTTTCCCTTTTATTATGAGCCTCTAGATCATTTGTTGTACTTATTAAATATTTCCTACTCACCTTGCTTTTGGTATACCCAACATTGTTCTTGATTTACTTTTGGAACACAATATATGCTTCCCCTTATTCATGAGCTTCCAGATCAACTGTTCTACTGAATAAATATATTAGGTTTGCCTTTCTTTTGGTATATCTAATTGCTTTGGCCTTTGGCATATATAACTTTGACAAAATTGTATGTACTAGACTTGGTTATCCTGCCTTTTTTATGGTACATCCTTGATGTAGTGAGATAATCCATCCTGACCAATCTGTCTAATTCCCTTTGGGAGTACTAAACACTTTGATTAAATGCTGGGACAACGCAATGAGCCAGGCACCCTGCGCGGATATTATAACTGCTCTGTCATGTATGACATTTGTTGCCTATTTTGGTATGATCAAATTTTATGGAAAACACCGCCGTACAAAGTAATGGAAGGTTTAGATCACATGTAGTGAACCATGTCTATGTGACAGGACCTTGACAAGTGATAACACCCTAATCTCCATTACTTGCATTTAGAAATCCTTTTCCAACGTTTGACTAAACATATATAAGCAAAGATTATTTTTTTGATAAACATATAGGGCCACAGTTGGGTAGTTTCAACTTCTTAAGACACGAATGTGTCTATCTAGGTGAATTGAACATCTCCCCATTCGAAATCAAGCGACTACTGAATTCTGCCTAATAATCTCACATGCCGACGTTGAACTACATAATGTCTTCCTTGTATCACATGTGAATTTTTCTTCTTTTATTTTGTGATCATGTTTGAATGCATATGTTAAAGCTGAATTCCTACTAACTTGAGCATTAACTACTTGACCACAACGTTAGGACCGGCCCCTCGCGCCAAGGCACGCTCCCGATCTAGTCAAGTATCATATGTGCGTGTCCATCTCGCTGCTGGATGTGGACCACGGAGTCATGGTTTCGGCGTGGCCCCAATAGGATATGACACTTCAACCGTGTCTCTGAACTCCACAGTGACAGACCCTCATCACTCTGTAGTTAGAGTGAAGTGCATTGTAGATCTCTGAACTATTTCAAGGGTGTCATGTAAGTCTTTATACTATGAAAATCGGCATCCAGGTCCTCAAAGTTCAATAAGTGTGTCATTCAGGTCCAAAATTTGTCTGACCCCGCCTGACCTAGACGACCCCACCTGACCTAAAAATACATGAACATTTATTAAATTTGTGCCAAGTTTTTTCAAATTCATGATTTTTTTTGAGTGTTCATGAAAAATTGGCTTACAAAAAAAAAGTCAAAATCTACAGACTTTCGTTGAGCGGTATAGTAGCGCGTTATAGGAGTTTTTGAGTTCATGAATTTGAAAAAATTCATGACTTTGAATTTTTGCATATTTCGGTCACCGGCCGTTACTTTGCGGGACCCATGTCCGACGTGTCACGGGTAAACATGACAACTGGCCAATCATGTAGGGTCGGACAGACTTTGGACCTGAATGACACACTTACTGCACTTTAAAGACCTGAATGCCTATTTTCATAGTTTGAGGACCTACATAACACCCCTGAAATA
Organism: Aegilops sharonensis; assembly: GCA_904067115.1. Lineage (NCBI taxonomy): Eukaryota > Viridiplantae > Streptophyta > Magnoliopsida > Poales > Poaceae > Aegilops > Aegilops sharonensis. The sequence goes on along the minus strand of LR880970.1, from coordinate 43,619,580 downwards.
GTTCAAGGACCTACAATCCACTTCACTCCTGTAGTTATAACTGAAACTGGACAAGAGATGGACACTCCGATGGAACTCATATAATGCTGATCCAGCCTGATGGATGATCCTGATGTTTAGCTTATTCAGGATGGTGCTACTCATTCTTACAGGGAACTGGCCTCAGTCCAATCTGTTACATTGTTGCACCATCCTCCGGGACTGCTGAGCCCGCAGCAGTCCAGCTCCTAAGACGCGTCGCCCCAGAGCGCCGTCTCCAATTGATACAATGCACTAGTAGTTGGGCACCATCCTGTGGCGCCGCTTAAGAGGAAGATGTGTGCATGTTTTCATTTATAAAAAATACAGAGCCCTCCTCTCTGTCTAAAAAAACATCTAAAAAAATCGTCACCTTCATCTAAAAAAAGAAAAAAAAATTACCACCGCAGCCTACCAGCGAGTGCCACTATGCTTAACACTCCATATAAAAAATACCAGAGGTCCTCACCTCCATCTAAAAAGAAAAAAATACATATAAAAATAATTCACACCTTCCTCTGAAAAAAATTCCGCAAGAGTTATCACCACGGCCAACTAGATTGCGCCACGTGGCATAGCTGGTTGGCCGCCCTTCCCACGTAGCTTAATGGGTTTAATTAAAAAATACTAGAGGTCCTCACCTCCATCTAAAAAGAAAAAAATACATATAAAAAATAATTCACACCTTTATCTGAAAAAAATTCCAAAAGAGTTATCACCACGGCCAACCAGCTTGCGCCATGTGGCATAGCTGGTTGGTCGCGCTTCCCGTGTAGCTTAATGGGTTTAGTGTTGCATCAGAACCTTTTGTTTCTTCTTTGGTCAAGTTACATATGTATCAAGATGTGAGTTACTAAATGTTCATGTACGTCTCATGGATGGACACTACATTGCAGGCTTAATGGTTTTGGTTCCGGTAGAAGAGATCCATCCTTAGGCTGAATGGTTTCTTGATCTTCACTCCTATTTCTCAGCATTTTTGTTTATCCTCAAATAGTTCCTGCCTAGCTCGTTTGTACACACATGTGCTTGTTATTATTCTGAAGGTTAAGTGGGTGAAATAGTTGGTGATGTTTAGTGTGGAAGCCACTCAAAACCGTTGTATATAGTTGCATTTTAGATTTTTCGTCCAACGATGTGTTCAAATTTATACAATTGGATTTCCAAAGAAAATTCCTGAGTGTTTGTTACACAAAGACAAGATCACAAGAAAGGGACTTTTAGTCAAGTATTAGTGAATCCTATATTTGTTTTAGCCCTTCTATTGGCAGTATACTGATCTGATAACACATATGTGTGAAACAAAATTGAAATACTCAGGTTTGGTATTGTTCTCTTATTTTTTATTGGGTTTAGGATGGCTTACCGCCCTTACATATTTACTTCAGAACCTTCTGTCCGGTAGGTGTTCTTCGCAAATTTATTACGACCAATTTTCATAGCCTGCTATGGTTGCTTCATGATCCCTTGTCTTGAACTTTATTTTCCTAAATTGCTTGCTTGTGATGGATTAATATGTCATTTTGTGAGTGTTGTGTGCTTGTTTAAAATTGATTCTCTGGTTGCCGTTTTTCTTTTGAGCAGGCTGCTTGAATTTTAGGGGACCTGACAGGGACCACAAGATCGATGTTGCATTCATGAATCTCTCATACACAGGTAAGAAATATTCTCCCTCAAATCATTTTAGTGCATGATGGAGGTTTGCTCATGTCCTTTCTATTTCTGTTGGTTAGAAAATATTTTCCATTGTTGGGTATTCACAGAAATTTAGGGAATATTTGTTGTCAATGATTTTGTTGCGGTCCACACTCCAAAGCTGATTTAAGGATCAAGTGAAGGTGGAGCGGCATATTCAAACTTGCATATCATGGCCCAACCCGCTCTCGAGCAATCCGACATTGTTTACTCTTCGTTAGGTTTGCCTCTGTTTTTTTGTTTTCCAACTTTGCTTCTTTTGTACTTCTTTGTTTTCTTATATGTTTTTCACAGCTCTTGGCAGCAATACCTCGCGCAAATATATATTTTAGAGTTAATGAAAATCTCAGTTACTCTTGGCTCACTGCAATATAGCAAGTATATCTTTAAGATGGAAATTTATCTAACATTTCAGTTTATTTTACTGCAGGTCTACTAACACTCTTGATCCTCATAGGATCATGGATGTTGCTTCGGATAAGACCAATTAAAGAAATTATAGGCCCTGTTATTTAAAGAAGCGTTACAATAGCTACCCGAACTACTAAGGAGTTTACTCTTAAGGTGAATGCTATGGACTATTTCCCTAGCTGTACATGTTCATTAGCCATTTTTCTTGCTGTAGTCAAAATGTTTCTAACATGCTGTCATATTTTCCGGTAGGATTTGGCAATATAATCTGATGATAGTGTTTTATCTCACGCTGCACATTTGATGGTTGGCATGCTAGCTGTGAGTCTAGCTCATGTAACTTCCAAGGTATTTTTGCATAAGTCTCTTAGAGATAGTTTTGTAGTTGTAGTTACAGACCCGGCGCATTTATTATTAGAGTCATTTAGGTTTAAATTTGATGTATGATGCTATATTCAATTGTCCTGTCTTCTGCGCAGGAGCCTCTTTGTGTTGTTTTGTCATCTCATCATCGAAGTCTCATTTAGAACTTGAACAATAACAGTGAAACCGCCGAGCAGATTGTTCATATTATGATAATAAATGACAATCTAGATCATGGATGTGTGCTAATAGAGATTGTTGCAACACACAAGGTATCTCTTCACGTTTTATTTGTTTTGCTTATATACCTGGCAATCGTTATGGTGGGAAGTACCCAATGGTAGAGTGTTGCTTCGCTTACTATGTTGTCAGCCATTGCTGGATTTTTTAACGTGTTGCCAAAGGTATACGTAAGCATTAGATATACACATTATAGCAGAAAAACGGAATATCTATTAAAGTGTCACAACATCTTGAATCTTGCAGGCTTTTGAGATGACCGATGTAGAAATGAAGCAACCTTTTCCTTATAACTTGTTGTTGTCCATTTCCAATTTGACGTCGGCTGTCACTGAACAGCATGTTGCTTAGGTGCTAATCTTGGGAAAACTAATCATGGGAAACATCTCTTTGAATACCAGTAGAGACCTGTTCAATTTTTTAGATTGATGTTTCCTATTGCTCATTAATATAGGTTGCTTTGCCTCTGTCTATGGTCTCTTTTTCTTCACGTGATTGAAACTAACACTGGTGGAAAAAAGGCCTTTGGTCGCGGTTCGCAACTGCCATTAGTCGCGGTTGCGCAACCGCGACCAAATAAGCGCGACTAAAGCCCCCCACCTTTAGTCGCGGCTGCTTAAGAACCGCGACTAACGGCCCGTCCACGTGGGCGCCAGGCGGCCGTCGGGGCGGAGGACCTTTAGTCGCGGTTCTTCTGGCCAACCGCGACTAAAGGGTTTAGGGTTGTTGCCCCCCCCCCCCCCCGGGGGGGGGGGCGGCCCCCCCAAAAACCCTAAACCCTTTAGTCGCGGTTCTTCTAGCCAACCGCGACTAAAGGGTTTAGGGTTGTTGCCCCCCCCCCCCCCCGGGGGGGGGGGCGGCCCCCCCAAAAACCCTAAACCCTTTAGTCGCGGTTCTTCTAGCCAACCGCGACTAAAGGGTTTAGGGTTGTTGCCCCCCCCCCCCCCCGGGGGGGGGGGGGGGCCCCCCCCCCCCCCCGGGGGGGGGGGGGGGCCCCCCCCCCCCCCCTAAACCTGTTTTCTGTTTAATTTGTATTGTTTTATTTCTTTTGTGCTTTATTTTAATTTTGAAGGAGTTTCATATATTCTACGGTACTACATACATGCATATGAATGTACAATTTCAAATAAATTTAAAATTAGAACCAAAAAGAATTTAAGAGGAATATACAATATATATTCAATATCATCGGATGACCATATACAATTTTGAACAAGTTTCCATACATGATTTAATCCATATAAAGTTCTACGTCCTCGTAATAGTGTTCTCCTTTAGGATGGAGGACTTCCCTGCTGAACCATCCAGCTAGTTCCTCTTGAAGTGGTCGGAAGCGAGCTTCTAGACTAAGCATCATCCGGAGGTTATTCCTCTGAGCATTGGTATCACTCGGAACCCGCTCAGAGGTGTATCTCCGGATCCTCTCACAGACATAGTATCCACATAGATTGGTCAACGGTGGCTGAATATCCCCAGCATTCTTAGGCTTTAACATTTTGAATTCTAGCTCTTTTTTGAATTCACCGACCTTTGTATCTACGAACCGTCTCCAAACCCTACGAGGCAAAGAAAATTAAATGAACAAGAGAGTTATTAGTTACTTGATATTAGGAAATGAACGAAATAGGCCGATCGATATAGAGCGCAA
>LR880970.1:43578165-43592170 GCA_904067115.1 Aegilops sharonensis | reverse complement strand
CTTCCATAAATTCCACAATGGAAAATGTCGTACTACACAACAAATGCAGGGAGATTATCTCCAATTTATTATAAACGTATCCAAATTCAAGTGGCACCTGCTGAGAAGCTTCACTGCACACTGTGTGCTCCCTTGGAAGCTGCAAAACTACGTCCTCCGCCGATCTTTTTTTTTTTGCGGGAACTCCGCCGATCTTCTATCCAGCTATCAACCAAACCATTAGCCCTATTTTGAACAAAAGGATGATCTTATATGATGTTGACTCCATATTTCCCTCCACAAAGCTAATGAGAGCGTCCAAATTTTTGCAGCTCCAAGCAGCTTCCTCAGACTGGCCACATCGCACGATCACAAAAGAAAGCCCTGTCACACTAAACAAAGCCGCTTACATCTCTCCCATACCATGCATCCACGGCTATGTCATCACCATTATCTACAATCACAAACTTTAGCTAATATAAATCATGGTCAATTGACTTTCCCTCAAGATATTGGTTAAGTACCAAAGTGTACATTTGTTTTATTGATGGCTAGCTTTATCTGGCGCGTTTAGAAGTACTGCTGAGCCCATACCTAACCCTAGAATTTGTATGTTTTCTATTTTGTTCTCATCCTTGAGGCCAAAAGCTGCAGTTCACATCACACACTAGCCTTGATTTCTTTGCACCTAATATTCCCAGCCGTCCTAACTCTTTAGCTGGTTTCTACAGATTCTTGCGCGTCCCGGAAGAAACATTACACAACAAGAACGAACGCGTTCGAGAAGCTAGAGCACAAAGTTTTCATTTACAGATCACCTGCAAGGAGGCCGGCCGGTGCATGCATGCATATGCAAGTACGCTTCCATTTGCAACACGGGGTATCTACATTTTTAATTCCTTTATAACTTAGCAATAGATTTTTCACAAGTTTATATGCATTCATATGTCCCGCATTGAATCTTGCATGAAAAAAAAGCTCACCAAATTAATGCATGTTGTAGCGGTTTGTCGCGGTATGTTTAGTTTTGTATGTCTTTGGTTGTGTGCTTGAACGCTTTGTATTTGTATCAACTAGATACATTACATTTTGTCCCGAAAAAAAAACTAGATACATTATGTGGAATCGATGCAAGTCTTCCATTTCTTCCAATAGAAAAACACACAGTTGCTCGCATGATTCCAGGTTAATGAAGGACTAATTTATGCATGCCAAAGCTTTATTGGCTTCCTTCATGGCATTAATATGGTATATTGTGAAGACTTGTGGAGCGATTTTCTCAAATAAATACAACTAAAATCATAAGTGCAATCATACGGTTGGTGTGCCAAAGATCTTCCAACAGGTGTCGATCGAGCTAGCTTACGGTCCATGAACTTGCATTGATCACCATGCTTAATCTACATCAAGAGAGGTCCCCATGTAGTACCCACGATCTTATTAGACAAAACTAAACAACATTAACCAAATGCAATGTAGGTACGCTTTCGGCCTCAATACACAGTTACCAATCTGCTCGATCGAGGTTAGCACCTCCTAGATCCCATCTTTTTTCACCTCGGTTTTTTTTATGGTCGCGTCGAGTGAAAGGAGAAGGGTAGACAAACATATGAAACCCAGTGCACAGGTGTGCATGCATGAGCCATGCATGCATATACATTTGCTTGGATACAACAAAATTAACCATGTACTTGTCATCGATCCAATGTATGTGCACCAGATGAACAAATGCATCTCAGTGTGAGAGGGGAGCATGTGCAAGGGACCTTGTTTCTCTACACTCACACTCCTTTCCATGACTCAAAAGGAGATAGCTAGCTAGCTAGCATGCACGCACAATTGTTTTAGCTACCTAAGCTCTTCATTCTAGAAAGCCAGCCGCCCCTTTTGCAAACCCTAGAAGAGAGAACACGTAGAGCCTACCCTTGCCAATAGCATGGCCAATTTTATAACCTGATCTGACACCTCATCGATATCTGCAAATTGGCAAGTTGATGCAAGATTAACATTAACAATCGTTGGTTTCGATGCTTAATCAGCCTACCCCCTCTATCTCCAGCCATGAAAAGTGGGCTCAAAGCCAATGGGTTTCAGCACGCCCTAGGTCACCACGTATGTACTTACACAGCTAGCTCGGCGTGGTCGGTGACTGCCTCAGAAACCATGCTAAGCTGTTGATTGCGCTTAGCCTTTTGAGCTAGCCGTCCTTAAAGCTTGTGTTAGGGTATATAACTAAACCCTGGCCAGCTAGGGTTTTAGCGCCGTTCGTGAGAGTTCCGACTATAGAGCACGCGTTAAAAGTCCTGTGGAATGATTGCCGAGAATCGCCGACCTATACGGATAGAAGTATATGTTACTCGCCCGATGAAGCTTTCTACTCTAGGGAACATCATTGCAAAAATTCATTTGGTGTTGGAACTTCCGAGTAGTACTTTGTATATTGTTCCTAGGGAATGAGATCCTTTGTACTATCAGTGAAGAAGAACTAATGGTTCTTAGCATTCTTACTCTTTGTACATGTACAAGCTAGTATATATCCTAACCTGCACCTGACTCCTGCAATGAATGCAGAAAATTCTTACTAATGCAAGAATGCTGATATTAATTTGAATTCCCATCTTTTATTTTTTTCATTTTTAAATCATATGTTCTTCACATGTACAAGAAACACAAAATAACCATATATAAGTTCCACATATAGTTGGGTAATAAATGAAGTCGTCGGGATATGGAATACGCTCTTAACTCAAATAGGGAAATATTTTCTCCATTGTAGTGGTACGAACCTTCTATAATGTATTGTAACATATCTTCCTGATGAAGTAACTCCCATCGCCCATAACCAAAAAAAAAAAGCGCCGCCGTCCATGTAACGCGAGATGAGCTTCTTTGAGCCTTCATAGCTCACATGGCAATTGCTACGTGCTTGCCCTGGTATGGGTATGAGATTAGCTCAAAAGTTCAAATCACCTATGAGAGAGTCTTTATGATAAAATAAAACACTTAATTGAATAGCCTTTTCAAAAGTGCAATCGCGCCAATGTTTTTTAGGGACTTCGTGATGCGCGTTTGCTACTTGTTTTATGAGAAGCTTTGCATATAGACAATTTTTAATCCTTGTTCAATATTCTGTGGGGCATCAAGGCCAAAAAAGTATGATTGCATACTAATTCTACTACTCATAATTAGAGGGAGACTGGCCCTTTTCATGGAGAGTAATGCTAACTACGTAGTACTATGCAAGAACGTCTCCATCACCATTTAATTAGGTTGTGCTTGAAACATTTGATACCACAACATGTCCCCACCACATTTATGAACTTGATGATAATGATGATCATAATGAACAACTCCCCTGGTTCAAATTCAATGTATGCAACTCAAAGAACACTATTAAAATATTTATAAACCACAAGGCAAATGGTACAAGTCACGTCCTACTTTTTTATTAATTGACTTTTCCTCTGCTATAGATAATTATAACCAAAATTATAATTTTTTTGAAATGATTAATGAAACAAATTAGATTTGGTTTTTATAATCAAGATTTAGCAGCCATCATATAAGTTACCAAACTAGCTAGTTGGGAAGTCCTATAGTTATTTTCCCCACCTAGTCATTACCAGAGAAAAAAATCCTCATCTAAGATTGTTCATACTCCATCTTGTTTTTAGTTGAAAAGCCATCATTGATAGCAGTAATCACATGTTATTCCAACAAGAAGCCATTTGTGCAGACGTCTCCAGCGGTTTCCACCGAGAGCTTCTACATTTCACCACTCAATGTAGATGGCTCTTGGCAAGAACTTGCACAGATAAGATAGAAAAAAAAGGCTATTTCACAGACCCATCTACGATTGACAATGCAAAATAAATGTCACTTTTTTTTTTAGAAAAGGAGGAAGACCCCTGGCCTCTGCATCTGGAGGATGCATATAGCCATTTTATTAATTATTAACACAAGACCTTTCAAAGTCATACAACAGTAAGACTAAAGCCATCGTCTAAGCAACATCTGTCGCTACTCCTATCCAGTTGATGAAGGGGCACTGATAGTCTGAGCCTAATACCAAACAGACCTCACAGCCAAACCTAACATCTAAGACCTGAGGTCCCAACCAGGACGCCTGCTGGCTATGGGCACCCACCAGTCCGGCGCGCTCCTCAACCAGGACGCCTGCCGGGTATGAGGCCGCCGCAGCCATCTGCCACCAATCCATCTTCAGAGCTGTACTGCTGCATCTACCTTGCCCGGTCTAGCTGCCGCCGACGCCACCATGACGCCAGACAACGTCACCCTCCCACACGAGTCCATCTCCGCGCATCGGGTGCCGAGTCTCCACTGCGCCACGCCGTCGAGATCCGCCGTCATCAATGGGCAAGATAAATCAGCGCTCCTCCTCTTGTCTCCTCCAACCAGCACTTGCTCCAAAACGATGCCCCCAGGAGGGAGAACGACACCGAAGGCGCCGTCATCGTCCGATCCGGTAGACCCAGATCTAGTGTTTCCCCCAGAACTTCCCGATTAGGTTGACATGACCTGCAATGATGATGCCTCAAAAAGGGAACGACGTCCGAGATACCGCCATCGTCCGCCAAGACCGCAGCCAGGCGCGATTTTCACCGGAAGCCACGTCATCCCAATCTCGCGGCTGGCAGGAACCGAGCGGAACCTCGCCATGAAGACGTATGGTGCCGTCGGAAAGCCGGTTGAGGACCTCCTCCCGCACCACCCCGGCCCCATCACGCGCCGCCGGCCGGCCATAGCTGAACCACGACGGATCTGGCTGGGACGCCAGATCCACGACCACCGCCGCCGCCCATCGCATAGCGGAGAATCCCACCGGAGGACCTCGCCAGCCCTGAGTTCGCCGGCTGCCGCCGCACAGCCAGGACGCCGCTGTGGCTGCCGCGTGAAGACCCCGCACGAGGTACCCCAGCCGCCTGATGGGAGATCCATCGCTTCCCTCCTGCCATAGCCCTTTAGGCGTCGGGCGCCGCCACCACCGCGGCCAGTGCCGACGGTAGCGAACTGCCTCGCGGGAAGGCTGGTGGCGCGAGGAATTAGGTCCCCCTGGCGTCGCCCTGGGTGGCGGTGCGAGGGGGTCGCGAGAGGGAGGTGGTCATGAGCGCGATGAATTTCATCGTCAAGAACCCATACTGAGAGGTGGCCAAAAAACAAATGTCACTTAGATAGAACAGTATATGTATGTGGGTTTTGGGGTCCTGATTTGCAATATAACTTGCAAAGGGTAGCCCTAATTGCGCTGCCTCCCCTCTCTCATCCGCCCTCAATGGTTCCCATCTTTCCTCCTCCTACGATGGTGCCCCCATCCAACCACCATCACCACCACCCTCGTGCAAAGAAGATCAGGTGGCAGTCGTGCCCTTCTCCGCCACCTCGTATTGCCCTTACTCCCTTCTTAAGTTCTTGGTACCGTCTCGCAGGGCACACATGACTTGATTCAAGGTCGTGCACGTAGTGCAACCACTCTCACTCGGTCCTTACCTCCTCCTTTGACTTTCTTATGCATGTTTGTGTGCCGCTCGGATGTGCGCACATATTATGTTTTTACACATACATAGCTTACCATATTGTGGGCACTTTCTTGAGGTTTTCATAGCTAAAACTCATTCCGTGTATTTACATAATTATATATAATCCTGAGTATTTGCAATTTATGCAATCTGTAGTAAAGTTAAATACTCAAAATAAACATAATTACTAGAAAGTGGAACAACAAGCTTCTTGAATAAAGGCATTTTATTGACTACAAAAGGATCATATCAAGGTGACACAATAGCATAGAGTTCATACCCCAGCCTCAGCATAACTAGTTGCACATAACCTCAATCGAACAACGACGCAAACCTTAAAAAAACGTGAACTGACATAGTATAGCAAAAACAAAACACCCTAAGAGGCCAATCCAAAGACTAAATCGCCATTAACAGTGCTACAAGCTGAGCTGTGCATGACATCTCTACAAAAGACTAAACATCGATTCTCGGCTTGTGGATAACCCCATTCTTCCGGTGTTCATAATGAACCTGTAGTCTTTGATATTAGGATAAGTGCTTGTTTATTTTGGTCAATGCAATTGGTAGAATTCTCATGTGCTTGGTTCATTCCCTCTTTCCCTAATTGGGAACTGTACAATTAACCTGCAAGATATGAACTGCTTCAGAAGCTATGTGCAAAAATCTAGCATCAGATCTGCTATGTGTAAAATTCAATTGCAATTTGCACCACATTCAGATTCAAAGTCCATGCCTAGGGTTAAGAGAGAAGGATGGTGCATGAATGATACCTAGCTTGGAGACAGAAAAATCCAACGGTTGATTGTGTTCGAATTTGATCCGGTTACACAGGAAAAGTCTGAACTCAAGTTGTATTAAATCTGAAAATTTGCAGCACCAGTAGTGTACTTCTATGTAGCCTCTTCAGAGTTTGCAATACAGGGTGCTCATGGTGCCTGTCAAATTATATGACAGGACCAAAATTCCAGAAGAATAATCCAAAGATAAATGCAGTATCATTCACAGCTGGAAGCAAGTTATATTCCTGCCACTATATACATGGTGGATTCTCCACTATACCATGATCCCATTTCTTCAGAGTATATTCTGCTACTTGAGATCATCTTTGATTCATATTAGATCAGCTGACAATTTACCGGCTTCATGAGAAGGCGACACATCCTAGACCCGTGAAGTAAATGTCAAGAACATATCGACATATATAATTGATGGGATTGATGCGAAAGAGATCACTCGGCCAAAACTGGTAGGCTGGCGACGGCCTCAGTATATACTTATATATTGTATCAGAATATATGCGGCTTACAATCATTTCTGATCAAACTTTTGTACGGCTGACAATTAATATAGAAAAGCATATAATTCTGCAACGCTAGTTTGATACTATTTAGATGTATCATGAACACACTTCATGGTTCATGCTCTGTTTTATTCAAGAAAACATATTTTCACATGAACTGAGAGATAAAGTGACAGTTTCAAGACCATGTCGACATCGAAAACGACCTACAGAACGACACGCGGGGAAGCAGATATACGGAAGATCATCGTTGCGCACACACGGCAACTACGAGCTGACGAATAAGTGTGGTCGATCGCTGTGAGCCGTTGGAACAAAGTCTCCCAATGCATCAAATCAATCACAGAAAGCTAGAAGCTGTGCCCTCCCTCCAGTGGTAGTGGAAGGAGGTACACACAAGAAAAAGTGATAGGAAGTTGCTATGGTCTGGCGATCTAGCTGGTCTCAAAAGACAGGGGCAGATCATGAGTAGCAAGTTCCTTCAGCAACATCACTGTCCCCTGGATGCCAGTGCCAGGATGATCCATCAGCTCAGCTGGTACCCAGAAACTGAGCTGCTGCTTCACAGTGTTTAATTTGCAGTGGGAATTAGTGTCTAGAACAACAACTAGTGTTGTTAGTGCTCTGTCACTAGCTAGCAGGCCAGGTGCAAGCCCTGGAGGCACTGGTCAAAAATGGTCACTAGATCCTGTCAGATATTGCATCTTTTTGACTTGTCAATTGATACTTTGTGGCCTGGGGGCAAGGACAAGACATTACTACTACACACATCTTGATTTGCACTCAAGCTGATGGATGCTTACTGCATTCAACAACCTAATCACCATATATATGTACTTATTGCTTTTATACCCACATTTTCCAAAGTAAAAATAGCACTACTAATTCCATCACATCAGTCCAAAAACTCAGTGTTGAGTCAAATATGTATTGATTGTTTTTCAGTGTTGGCTAAATCACTAATTAGGGAACGTTTCGGTGTTGTCACTGTTAAAAGGGAATTGGACCCCGATGCATCCTAATTCAAGTCTGAAAACTTCTGAACCACTAAACCAGCACTTCAATTAATAACAAAGTCTGATGTAACACCACCATGGTTTTCACTTTCAGTGAGATTTCAGTGAAATTCACTGAATTTCAGTAATTTCAGCAGACACTGAAATATTACGTTTCGGTCAAAATATTTCAGCAATTTCAGTATAGCACAACAATTCCAATATTTTTCAAAATATTTTTTAAAATTTTCAAATTTTTAATTGAATTTAAGTGAATATTTCGGTCATTTGGCTGAAATGGAAACTGAAATAACTGAAATTCACTGAATTTCAGTGATTTCGGTTGGTGCTGAAATTTTTTTGAAACTGAAATTGAAAACCATGAACACCACACAAAACTTATCATCTCCTGTTTATTTTTCTCCAAAAGAAAACAGAATGGCGATCTTATTCCTCTGTATCCAAATCTTGCACAAGATCTGCTACGCCATGTTGGTTTCCCATTGACCAGCACAAATCCATGTGACAACCCACAGCAAAGAACCCTGTCATCACTAACCCAGCACTACTACTGAACCCAAAGCCACCCCAGCCCCGACGGACGGACCGGCCGATGCCCTCCACATGCGCACCGGCAGCCAAGTGGACGCCCTAGATGCGGCCCAATATATAGATTCCATTGCACATACACATAGTATATTGCCACCACTGTATGTTCCATGTGGCAGAGTCGGCTAAGCCATGCATCAGGAATCAGAAAAACCCTTCAAAAAATGCAGCAGGAATCTTAAACCCCAACCGATTATTCCCTTTTCCACAATTCTTTTGCTGGGAGTATCTCAGCACACAGATTTGCAGGAATGAGATCACAAGTAGAAGGGATCATATCCTTTCTGAATATCTACCTATGTTTGTTAACTAATTGATTCCCTAATGATAAAACTATGGGAGGAGATGATCCATGCTTGCTTGCTTCGTCGGCCCATGCATTTTGTCAGTCAAGCATATTTGCTTCCATGTTAATCTAGCTTTGGGGTTGATGCTAATCGCGTGGCGGCATGGCTCTCGTGATGTTTAAAAATTAGGGCTGAGGATATGAGCATACGTGTCACAATGGCAGCGCCGCAGAAGCGAGGGTTCAGATGTTGACGGCCGGTCAAAATGAGTATCTGAATGTGTCGTCGAAATCAACGACATTTAGTCACTGCCTCAGGTGATCAAAGTCCAAAAGAGTTGGATTAATCTAGTTTTCAGTGAATGTTCAGTAACAATCACCGGCCAATGTTTCATTCCAAACAAAGTGTCGTCGAAATCAACGACATTTAGTCACTGCCTGGCTCAGGTGATCAAAGTCCAAAAGAGTTGGATTAATGTAGTTTCCAGTGAATGTTCAGTAACAATCACCGGCCAAATGTTTCATTCTGACTTGTGAATATTTTTGCACACACAACAGCATCATAGGTATCTGGGCTTGGTCGTTTGACTACAAGACACTGCACTGCATCATCACTTGAAAGACACCATAATTTTGATGGACTTCTGTTTGAATCTATACGATTCTCAGAATGGAGGAGTTATCCGTCCCCGCTTTTTGGATGCTTCACATAAAAGTTATGTGATTTTATAGAGAGTAATAAGTTTTCGCGTTGTCCAGTGACATTTCAGCTTTATTTCCCTTTAAATTTTAAATGTTAAATATGGTTTCGCAGGAGGTTTTTTCTTTGTTCCAAGTGGACAACATAGAAAATCTCGCCGTGCTGCTCGGATTCTACAAGAAAAGAATCTCCGTTCAAATGGGCCTTAATCGAGGCTGAAATTAATTTTGAAGTAATTGCTCATATGTCAGTCACTTAATCATTTCAGGGGCATTTGGCCAGGAAATCCCTCTTTGACGCTTATTGTTTCAAATTGTCTGCAGCTTGCTCAGGGCACTGGCACATATGCCATTCTTTTCAATGTCTTGTTTGTTTGGTTCTGAAAGCTTTTCTTTGGGGCTTTTGTAGTTTTATCCTTTTTGGTTTTATTCCCAGCTTTTTCACTTCCAGTTTTTAGTTTTCCTTTTGGTTTTTCATTTTCTACTTTTCTTTCCTTTCTCCTTTTTCATCTTTTCTTTTTCTACTTTTTACCTTTTAAAACTCATAACATTTCAAAATTTGCGAACATTTCCTAAAAAAATTCAAGAATATTTTAAAATCTGTGAACATTTTATAAAATACACAGGCATTTGGAAAATTCTTGAAGATTTTTTAAAATACCCGAACATCTTCAAAAAAATGTGAAAAAATTCAATTTCTCTACATTTTAAATTCTTGAAGATTTCTTAATCTCACAATATATTTTTAATATGTCAAAACAAATCCAGCAGCCAGCTATTTATAGAAAACAGAATAACCAGAAAAGAACAAAATCATTGTTGGATTAATAATATATAACGTGATGGAAAACTTTTTTCTACGCATGTTCAATGGACTTTTGATGAAGTGGCATGTGTGGTGAGGTGAAAAATGTGCATGAGATCAACTAATAATGAAAACTTTTTCTCATGCATGTAGTGATGGGCCTTTGATGAGGTGGCATATGTGCATGTTGAGATAAATAGTGGGGATAACTTCTTATGTATATAGGATGTGGAGTATTGAAGTCTGCATTTGTTTTTACATTAAGGCCTTGTTCGGTTGCGTGAATCCGAGTTGATTGAAGGGGTTTGAGGAGGATTTAAACCTCCAATCCTCTTGGGGAGAGGATTAACCGAACCTCTGCTGGCCATTCAGCATAGAGCATAACACGCTGCGGCTCACATGACAATACGATGAACGCACACAAAATCTAAATACTAACATATCATTAAGTAGTAAGAACGAGAAACTGGGTGCCTATTCGGCTAAATTTCAATGGGAAGAGCTTCGGAAAAATCTCCAAAATTCCAAGGTTTCAAAGAGTTGAATGATAAAACAAGTAGCGACATAGAAATTATAGTATAATAACCATATAGTAACATATAACACTCTCAATTGACAAATAGATGCGAACACAGTGATAGCACAACTGATACTTTACAGAAACGAGTGGCACAACCCAAACAAGTACTGATATTAACATCCATCTAGGCACAACCTCACCTCACACATAGTATATAAGAATAAGCTGTATGTACTTAAAAGTATGCATATAAAAGTGGCATCCATTTTCCAACACTCCTCAAACCATCCTGCCCTGGAGCTGACCATCTCATACTCCCTCCGTCCCAAAATAAGTGTCTTGAGCTTAGTACAAATTTGTACTAGAGCTAGTACAAAGTTGAGACACTTATTTTGGGACGGAGGGAGTATCTGCGAAGTGATGTCTTTGACAGCGTCAGGTCCGTGAGGGATGAACACTGCTGAAGACTTGGAAGAGGCCCCAATGTCCTTCATGGTATCGAAGTACTGCGTCACCAAAACCATATCCATGACATCCTTCGAAGAGGTCCCAGGCACATTCTCAGAGAAGGCGAGAACACTGTCTCTCAGCCCGTCCACTATGGCCTGGCGCTGCCTTGCAATACCCACACCAGCCAAGTACTTCGATTCTGCCTCACCTTCAGCCCTCTTGATCTGGAGTATCTTCTCCGCTTCCGCTTTCTCAGTGGCTGCCAACCTCATCCTAGCAGCTGTAACATAAATTACAATATAAAAGTTAAAAGCTGCTAATCCAACATATCTGGTAATATGTGCTGCAAGGTTACAAAGCTGTACAGCACATACTTTTCATAGGGATAACATGAAACAGATATAACAATCGTGAAAAAAGTTTAACTTGTTCTTGAGTAGTAATTGACTAGGAACAGTTTGTTACGATCAAACGTAAAGTAAACTGCAGTTACATGGCCGTGCAAGCCATTCAAAACACATATGTACATATGTAACCCACTCATTTCCATACTCAACTATGACCTTTAAAACCAACATGTGAATGAAAAACTAAAAGAAATATTGCCTCGTATTTTCAATATGAAGGTAAAAAAATAAGAAAAAGAGAAATTAGAAAAAAATTAGTTTTGGGAGGAAATCAAGTACAAATGAGCCCTCTTATTAAGTTAAATCAAAATGATAGCCTTCCAAGCCATTCTCATTTCAAAAGCAAAAGATCACCATTGCAGAGACATCCTTACACACACTGCAGTTGGTTTAAGTGCATCTCTCTCCATAGAGGACGGACAACCACAGCATGAACATAACTATAATATAAGAGTAAATTCCCATAACTGATAGTTTCATATACTATAATATCAGAGCTACAAAATTTAATTTGTGTTTCACAGAATTACACATGCTTGAGGGCAACATTTCAATTTTTTTTTTTAGAAAAGAGGGATTCCCCGGCCTCTGCATCAGATCGATGCATACGGCCTCTATTATTAAAAAGTAAACAAGGTCTCAACAAGGTCTTACAGTAATGGAACAAAAGCAACATCTAGCTCACATAGAGCGTCAACTGCAAAGCAGAAACCAGAACAGCCACAACCGGCTGGCATAAAAACAGATAGGTAAACTAGATACCTATCCTATTACATGATCGCCATCCAAACCGGTTGAAAATATCCCGCGCTACCGTCTCCCACCGGACAGATCCAGTAACCAAACGCTCCCTGGCCTCCGTCGGAGTGAGTAAGGACCACGTACGGATCAGCGCAGTAGCTCGGAATAACACCTGCAAAAAATGAGTATTTGTCGTTCTGTTAAAAACCAAATCATTTCTGCAATTCCAAATTGCCCATAATAACACACAAACTCCTACACGAATATGTCTGGCTGTTTCGGACTCGATCCCAACAAGCCACGCCCCAAATAACGTGTTGACCAATCTCGGAGGAGTAATATTAAAGGCAATTTGCACGGAGCGCCACAACCCTCGTGCCAACGGACAGTCAAAAAATAAATGCTTGATAGTCTCATCCCGATCACAGAAACTACACCTAGTAGATCCTGTCCAGTTGCGCTTAACTAGATTGTCCTTTGTAAGAATAACTTGTTTATGCACAAACCACATAAACACTTTAATCTTCAAAGGTACCTTAACTTTCCAGACCTCTTTGGAAGTAGGTATCACAATAGAATTAATGATATCAGTATACATCGATTTAACCGTGAACACCCCAGTTCTAGTTAGCTTCCAACATAACTGGTCGGGCTGAGGATTTAGCTGAACGTCCATCAGCCTACGGACCAAGTGAAGCCACGCTTCTCATCGAGGCCCGACAAGCACCCTCCTGAACTGAATGTTTAGAGGGATAGACTGCATCACCGTGGCAACGAGAGCATCCCTACGCAGAACAATACGATATAGTGTGGGATATTGAATAGCCAAAGGCGCGTCACCCAGCCACGTATCCTCCCAGAATCGCGTATTATCGCCATTACCGACAATACATCTCGTTCTGTTAAAGAAAGCGGCTTTAATCTGAAGGAAATATGCCCTAGAGGCAATAATAAAGTTATTATTTATTTCCTTATTTCATGATAAATGTTTATTATTCATGCTAGAATTGTATTAACCGGAAACATAATACATGTGCGAATACATAGACAAACAGAGTGTCACTAGTATGCCTCTACTAGACTAGCTTGTTAATCAAAGATGGTTAAGTTTCCTAACCATAGACAAAGGAGTTGTCATTTGATTAACAAGGTCACATCATTAGTTGAATGATCTGATTGACATGACCCATTCCATTAGCTTAGCACCCGATCGTTTAGTATGTTGCTATTGCTTTTATCCATGACTTATACATGTTCCTATAACTATGAGATTATGCAACTCCCGTTTACCGGAGGAACACTTTGGGTACTACCAAACGTCACAGCGTAACTGGGTGATTATAAAGGAGTACTACAGGTGTCTCCAAAGGCAGATGTTGGGTTGGCGTATTTCGAGATTAGGATTTGTCACTCTGATTGTCGGAGAGGTATCTCTGGGCCCTCTCGGTAATGCACATCACTAAGCCTTGCAAGCATTACAACTAATGAGTTAGCTGTGAGATGATGTATTACGGAACGAGTAAAGAGACTTGCCAGTAACGAGATTGAACTAGGTATTGGATACCGACGATCGAATCTCGGGCAAGTAACATACCGATGACAAAGGGAACAACGTATGTTGTTATGCGGTCTGACCGATAAAGATCTTCGTAGAATATGTAGGAGCCAATATGG
>LR880970.1:43543805-43560458 GCA_904067115.1 Aegilops sharonensis | reverse complement strand
TCTCCTAATGACGTGATCCCGTTGTCAATGACATCCGATGTCCATAGTCAGGAAACCATGACTATCTGTTGACCAACGAGCTAGTCAACTAGAGGCTTACTAGGGACGTATTGTAGTCTATGTATTCACACGTGTATTACGATTTCCGGATAATACAGTTATAGCATGAATAAAAGACAATTATCATGAACAAGGAAATATAATAATAATGCTTTTATTATTGCCTCTAGGGCATATTTCCAACACCCCCCCATGGGGAGTCCGAATAGGACAAGGAAGGGGGGGCGCGGCCCCCCTTTCCCTCTCCCTCTCAATCTCTTTCCTTCCCCCTTCCTCCTTCCTAGTTGGACTAGGAAAGGGGAGTCCTACTCCCACTAGGAGGAGGACTCCCCCCTCCCTTGGCGCGCCTCCTAGGGCAGGCCGGTCCTCCCCCTTGCTCCTTTATATACGGGGGCAGGGGGGCACCCTAGAACACACAAGTTGATCCTTGAGATCGTTCCTTAGCCGTGTGCAGTGCCCCCCTCCACCATATTCCACCTCGGTCATATCGTAGCGGTGCTTAGGCGAAGCCCTGCGTCGGTAGAACATCAAGATCGTCACCACGCCGTCGTGCTGACGGAACTCTCTCTCCCCGGAGCTTTGCTGGATCGGAGCCTGAGGAGCGTCACCGAGTTGTACGTGTGTCAAGAACTCGGAGGCGCCGGAGTAACGGCGCTGGGATCTGTTGGATCGCGAGGAGAACGTACGACTACTTCCTCTACGTTGTGATCGCTTCCGCTTCGGTCTACGAGGGTACGTAGACAACACTCTCCCCTCTCGTTGCTATGCATCACCATGATCTTGCGTGTGCGTAGGAATTTTTTTGAAATTACTACGTTCCCCAACATAATCCTCATAAGCCCTTTCCAGAACGGCGAATCTGTAGGTCTCAGAGTAACCTGGGATAAAGTCTTTGAGTGCAGATATTTACTACGAAGAATCTGCGCCCAAGTTGCCTCTGTCTCAGAAGACAACTTAAACAGCCACTTACTAAGCAGGCATCTGTTCTTGACTTCAAGATTTTCAATACCAAGTCCCCCTTGGTCCTTTGGTCGACAAATAATATCCCATTTGGCCAATCTGTACTTCCTCTTAGACTCATCACTCTGCCAAAAGAAGCGAGAACGATAGAAGTCTAGCCTTTTCCTGACCCCAACCGGGACCTCGAAGAAAGATAAGAGAAACATAGGTAAACTCGTGAGCACCGAGTTAATCAGAATCAACCGGCCTCCATAAGACATGAGTTTTCCTTTCCAGGAACTTAGTTTCTTCTCAAACCAATCCTCGATGCACTTCCACTCACCATTTGTTAGCTTACGATGGTGTATAGGAATACCAAGATACGTGAAAGGTAGAGCCCCAACTTCACAGCCAAACAATTGTGTATATGCTTCTTGTTCGTCTTTGGCTCTACCAAAGCAGAACAACTCGCTTTTATGGAAATTAATCTTCAGCCCCGACAATTGTTCAAAAAGGCATAACACTAACTTCATGTTCCTCGCTTTAGCCAAATCGTGTTCCATAAAAATGATTGTATCATCAGCGTACTGCAGGATGGACAGACCACCATCAACCAGATGAGGCACCAATCCCTTCACCTGACCGGCCTCCTTGGCCCTCCCAATCAGGATCGCTAACATATCAACCACAATATTGAACAGAATAGGTGACATAGGATCACCCTGTCTCAAACCCTTGTGCGTTTGGAAATAATGACCTATGTCGTCATTAACTTTAATGCCAACACTACCTTTTTGCGTGAATGTTTCGACCTGATGTCGCCAGTTCTCATCAAAGCCCTTCATCCGTAAAGCCTGTTGGAGGAATGTCCATTTGACTTTATCATAAGCCTTCTCGAAATCCACTTTGAAAATAACACCATCTAGTTTTTTCGTATGAATTTCATGAAGCGTTTCATGAAGGACCACAACCCCTTCGAGGATGTTCCTATCCGGCATGAAAGCCGTTTGAGAAGGTTGTACTACTGCGTGCGCAATCTGTGTGAGCCTGATCGTCCCAACCTTGGTAAAGATTTTGAAACTGACATTCAGAAGGCAGATAGGCCGAAATTGCTCAATTCTCACGGCATCTGTTTTCTTAGGCAACAAAGTTATCGTTCCAAAATTAAGTTGGAAAAGCTGCAGATGTCCCGAGAACAAATCATGGAACATCGGCATCAGGTCCCCTTTGATAATATGCCAACACTTCTTGTAAAACTCAGCCGGGAAACCATCCGGCCCCGGTGCCTCGTTACACTTCATCTTTGAAACAACCTCAAAAACCTCCTTTTCCGAGAAAGGGGCAGTTAAAACCTCGTTCTCCACAGCAGTAAGTTGAGGGATATCGTGTACCCTAGACTCATCCAGGGACACACAGTTCTCCTCTGGTGGTCCGAACAAACATTTGTAGTACTCAGTAATGTAGAGCTTCAGGTTGTCCTGACCGACTATTGTACCCTCATCTTGTTCTAGCTGGAAGATTCTCTTCTTCCGGTGCTTGCCATTGGCTATCATGTGGAAGAATTGAGTGTTCGCATCCCCCTGGACAACCTTTCTCACCTTTGCCCGCAGTGCCCACTTTAATTCTTCTTCACGGAGTAACTCTTTCAGCCTCATCTCAGCCTCATGCTTGATATGAAGCTCGGTGGCTAACAGAATCGTAGATTCTGCTTTTATATCTAAGGTTTGAATAAGGGAAAGTAGTCGTTCCTTCTCCACCTTATACACTCCACCTAGATGTTTAACCCACCCACGAAGAAAACTTCTGAGATGCCTAATCTTGTTCTGCCAGCGTTCAAGGGCATTCCTACCTCCTGCATCTTTAGCCCATTCTCTAGCTACAAGATCCAAGAATCCTTCTCTTTCAAACCATGCAAGCTCAAAAGAGAATAAATTCTTGTTGCCCGCATAGGTAGCCCCACCAGAATCAAGCAACAGAGGTGTGTGATCAGAAATCCCGCGAGATAGAGCCTGAACAGTTACAAAGGGAAACTTCTGTTCCCAAGCAACACTAGCCAGAACCCGATCCAACTTCTCGAAAGTTGGATTTGGCAACGCGTTAGCCCAGGTGAACTTCCTACCTGAAAGCTCAATCTCTCTCAAATCTAAGCTTTCAATAATAGTATTAAACATAAATGACCATCTCCCATCAAAATTGTCATTATTCTTTTCATCGCGTCTTCTAATAATATTAAAATCACCCCCAACCAGAATTGGAAGCTGCTCAGACCCGCAGACTCTAACAAGATCAGCCAAAAAGTCAGGTTTGAACTCTGCCTGCGCTGCCCCGTACACCGCCACCAAAGCCCAGTCGAAACCATCATCTTTGGACCGCACCCTGAACTTAACAGCAAAATCCCCCATGACCACACTGCGAACTTCGAGAGAATCACATCTAACACCAAGTAAGATTCCACCCGACATTCCTCTCGGCGGAAGACAATGCCAGTCAAACTCAATACCCCCCGACAACGTATTGAGAAATTGAGGTGAGAAATTTGCTCTACCCGTTTCCGATAAGGCAATAAAGTCCAATCTATGCTCAATGGATGCCTCCGCAAGGAACCTCCTTTTAGCCAAGTCCTTAAGACCTCTGCTATTCCAAAAGATTCCTCTCATATCTCATCATGAAATTTTTTAGCGGTGCGGATCCTAGCGCTCCTACGGACCGCAGACATCGGGTAAATTTTGCGCTTCCACTTGCGCTTAGGGCTGGTCGGGCCCACCCGGTCCAAACTGCCCATAACTGGGGATCTAACTTCTTCCAAACCGACATTCTCGTCCTCCTCCTCCGGCTCCTGGCGGGGTGGTGCGAGATCATCACAAAAATTATCAAGTATTCGAATTCCCAAGGCATCAATCTCAGAATCGTTCATCGGTTTGACAGCAGCTAAGTTACGAATCATTTCTAAAGCCCTCTCGGCTTCTAGATCCAGTAAATCGTTAACAGAATTAGTAACTTCACCCTCATTACTACCAAGTGAAATTCCTAATTGGTTTGCCTTATCCACAATTTGATCATTCGAAAAATGCAAAATAGTATTGGAAGTATTCACGGACATACCAGTAGTGACCTGGACGTCACGAAGCTTTGCCGCCCGCACGGCACAGCGCTGCTGCATGTCGTCAACCTCCGGATAACCCTGAAGCCGACGACTCATGCGTCGGCCCTCAGACGCCTGCTCCGGGATCCCGCCAAACAGAATAACCTCCTCCCTCGAGAATTTATCCGGAGAGCAACCGCCTGTCACTCCCCGAACATCCACTCGGACGCCAGGACCAGGTGAGAGCGCCGAGTCAGCTACTGGGGAGGCAAAGGCCACCTGCCTCCGCCCCCAGCCCCTCCGGACCGCCTGTCAGGAGTGCATGTCGATGTCGCGAACGGGGCGCTCCCCTCGGGCACCGAAGGTGAAGAGAGCCTTGAGGCCGCCTGCCCCAAGCCCTCGCGCGGAACCTGTCCGGCCACCTGCAATGTCGCCGCAACAACAGGCGTAGAAGGCGCGGAGGCCACCTGCCCCGGCCCCCCTACCGTAGGCCCGTCGCCTCTCCCGGTAACCTCATCGGGAATAAGAGGAGAAGGTGTCTCCAAAGCACCCTGCCCCGAACCCCCAGACGGGCTCGGACCACCCCCTGCAACTCAGCCACGTCACCGCACACCGAGGAAGGCGAAAGCACGATCTCCAGTCTCGCAGCCATACCGGAACCCTCCACACCCATGCCCTCGAAGTCCAGCGCGGGCAAAGAGTGCTCAAACTCCTCAAGAGACTCCACCCGCTCACTCCAAAGTCTCGGAGGAGCAGACGCGGGACCAAAGGAACCAAATCTCAAAGTGGTCGACGGCACAGACGTATTAGGCGCCGTCCCTCCTCCCGCTGCCTTAGCAGTCATCTCCGATCTCTTGGCCATCTCAGACCCAGAATCATCGGCCGGTGCTTCCTTACCGGCCGTATCATCATCACCCTCGCTCATATCGTCACCAGTGGCAGCCGGAACCTCGGCAAAGAGGCTATCATCCTCAAATTCAATCTCAAGGTTGTATACCTGACCACGAAAAACCCACTTAACGACATCTGGCACGAAGTCAATGTCCAAAATACTGACTAATAGGCGAGCAATCCCATGAGCTCGAGTAAAGGCCATATCCACTCGCTTGGTCTTTCCCACCATGATACCCAGACTAGCAACAACCGTGGCATCCTGCAGGAGCTCGGACGGAGCTCCCGAAAAGCGCAGCCAGGCCTGGGTGAGGGATTTACCCTGAGGCTCAACCAGCTTCCACTCCTAGAACTCAAGAATGACCTCCGTACCTGGAACCTTACACATCCCAAAGCTCAGCAACCTCTCTAAATCCTCCACAGTCGGGAACTGAACCCTGAATAAATTGGTCTCCAGCCTGACAAGCTCCCAATGGAAGTCTCCTGGTGCCAGCTCCCGGAGGTGCTGAATAATCTGGGCCTCAGACATTTGACCTCTCGTCACTTTCACCACCCCAGTTGTCATACTGTGCACCTCTTGAGGAACCTCCCTCTCAGTTGGCGACCCAAAAAATGTGAGCTCAGAACAGAACACACCATACGTCATAAGGCTCGGTGTCTGCTCCCGCAACAGCGGACAAGCCCCAGACTCGTGCGCAGGCTTACCACAAGTATCACATAAAATAGCCACACATTCAGCAATAAAATGGCCCTTATCCCCACATCGATAACAAAGCATTCTTACCTTCTTCCTTGCGAACTTTGCAGCCCTGTCCATCTCAGATCTGTCAGAAGCCTCCACCGACATATCCTGGGCCTCAACCGCAACAGGAGCCTCCACAGCCGCCAGTTCCGTCACCACTTCCATAGCCTGGCAAGACAAACCTGTCTCCTCAGTAACAGCGTCGACCACCATCTCATCAACAGTAACATGATGCTGCCTTGGACGGTAGCGACCCCCTTGGCCACCGCGGCCCCCACGATTACCACGGAAACCGCCTCTGTTACGATGAGCCGGTCCAGAAGCCCCTTCGACAAAACCGCCTGTCGGCCCCAAGAAAGGCCTTTCGGCCGAACCATCGCTCTGCCAGGCATACCCCCGTCCACCTCCCGTAGACGAGGATCCCCGGTGGTGTCCATTTCCATACGCATTGTAGCCATCGTCACCCCACTGCCCACGAGGTGTCGAATCAACATGCACCTTGGCAGAGACCTGCGGCGCCTGTGCATGCTGCAAAACCGGCGTCGCCGAGTTGTTCGCCTGCCTTGCCACGAAGTGCGGCGGTCTAGCTCCTGCCTGAGACGCCACCGGACGCTGGCCAATAGCAGCAGGAAGAGGAGGCCTTGGGGTCGGGGCACCCCGGCCCGCGACAGCCCCCTGCGTCGGCACGGACGGCCTCAGACCACCCCGCCCCGCAGCAGGCGTCATCATCACCGGCGCGGGAGGCCGAACTCCATCCGCAGCAACCCCGCGGCCAGCCGGACCAGCCACAATGGCGCCACTCACCGGCGCTCTTTGGCCGCCGAGGACCGGTGTCGCGCGACCGGTTCCGTTCCCTAGACGCGGAGGCGCACCACCCCGGCCAGCACCGAGCGGCACACCCGCGCCGCCGCCACCCGTCCCCGCCAGCGCGCCTCCTCCGCCGCGGCCACCAGGCGCCGTCTGTGTTGGCCCTCCGCGGCCCGCAGCGCCCGGAGCAGCGGCGTTGGCAGAGGGAACACCTCGTCCCGCCATACTTCGGAGAGGAGGGATGCGCCTAGCACGCGCACCACCGCAATCACGGAAGCTCGGCCGACGCCCACCACTGCGAACCCTAGGCTGTATCGATCGACTCCAGATCGTATTGTCGATGCATGGGGGTGTAGACGTACGTGCCGGTTCGCCTCGGGCCTCATACCCGGCGATCACAGGCCCAGCAGCCGTCTGGCCAGGTTCACTCAGAACCGGCCCACCCGCAAGCAAACTGACATCGCGGCCCAAGATCCCATTCAAACGCGCGATCCGCTGATCACGGATCACAGCCGCACGGTCGATCGCCGGCGCCGGCGCCTGCGCCGCCGTCGATCGCCGGTTCTTCTTCCTCTTCACTACCTTCCATGTACCCTCAGTGATAAAATCTGACAAAGTCGGTTTTGGAAGACTAACCTTAGGGATCGGCCCCTTCCAAGGCCGGATCGCCACGGCCGTAGTCCGTCGATGAACGATGCGCCGAACTATCTCGATTTTATCTTCTGGCCGCAGTCCTTGCCGCGCCGGATCATCGACCGGCACGACGCCATCCACGATCGCCGCCACCTCCTCTTCAGAGTATCCAGGATCGAACGCCTTGCAGATAACAGACGACGGCGTCGGCGAGTAAGCCTCCGGAGAAACTCCGGCGCACTCCGCGTCATCTTCGTCCTCCGCATCCGACTCCGCTAGGACCCACAACCTCCCCCCTACGTGTCCCGCTCCATAGGCGGACGCCGGCGACAAGGCCGCGGCGGGCGTCGCGGGCGCCGCCCGAGTCGCCTGAGTCGTACGCCCCCTCATCTTGTTACCACCACCCACCCACCCCCATTCTCCGTGGCAAGCTTCCAAAGAGGTCTGGAAAGTTAAGGTATTAACTACACATCGGTTAAATTCCTATAATTGCAACAGTCTGGAATGTAAGATCTACCTGTCAATGTAATTGTGGTAGAAGGGAGTCCAAGAACAGTGAGAAACAGAGGGAGTAGGCTAGCATATTTTGTAGGGTAGGTGTTTAGATGGGAGTTCGTATTAGGAAAGGTCTAAGAAGTCCAACTGTATTAGGAAAGGTCAAGGGTGTATGCTGGTCTACCATCCACTATATAAGGATGTCATGTATCTAAGGTTAAGCCAAGAAAGAACGATCACCCTATTATTCTACCTCCCCAAGTTATTCTCTCATCTAAATACCCAATCCCTCACGGCCCAATAAAACACACTGCAACATGATAGTGGGTAGATACATGTAGCGGGGAGAAGAATCCCGGTGCCTTGACTCCAGTTAGTAGTAGTTTAGCTTATAGTTTTAATCCTCGCAGGTGTGGCACTCAGGAGAAATACCAATTACTTGCGTTTGTCGCAAATCCGGACCGGACGGAGTAGGCTCATCATCCGCACGTGCACACACGGGAGCATCCAGAATCCAGATCCAGATGCAGTAGGCTCACGTTTCCACGCTGGACACGCGCACGCAACACATAATACTAGGGGTTGGGGCGCGCCATTGCGTGCCTCCTGAGGCGTTCATCTACGGTGCAAGGTTTGCTGCCGCTCAATCGTTTGGTCCACATTATGAAATTCGCTCATTTGCTCATGGGCATGAGCATTCCTAGTAATGCTATTCATATGCATGTATCAGTAAGTCAGATGGATAAGCCCAGAAATAGTAAGATTATACAAGCTGATGTCCATCAAAGTGATTGTACTGGTGTGCGGATTGATATTTGTTAGGAAAGCAAGCATGTATATAAACACAGAGACAGCAGAGAAATTATGAGCTCAGGTCCATTATACACCCATTACAGCTTGTACAAAAGTAGTGTAGCACGTATGTTTGTATTTACAGTACAGGAAAGAAGAAGTACCGAAAACTCTTATTACTATCACAACATTAAATTGATCAGCTGATGCTCAAGAGCTTTGCATGTAAGATCAGTTCCAGCGGCGAGAGGGTCTGAGCCCTCGGTTCATACCGGAGTGTCAATGACTGGGCTTCTTTAGCATTGCATACCTGCTTCTTCCGAAACAGTTCAGAAAATTTATGAAAAACAACACAATGTCTTTGTCTTAGTAATAGATTTACTGAGATCTAATTTATTTCAGATGTTCGCTCATTTGAAGGTAACCCCACTAAAATTTCCTAGGTAGAAATCTCAGTCCCCTTTAAA
The DNA here is from genome assembly GCA_904067115.1 of Aegilops sharonensis. Taxonomy (NCBI): domain Eukaryota; kingdom Viridiplantae; phylum Streptophyta; class Magnoliopsida; order Poales; family Poaceae; genus Aegilops; species Aegilops sharonensis. Next base: position 43,551,550 of record LR880970.1, on the reverse strand, counting down.
TTAGGAGCAATAACAGCAAAGAACTCCATGCATTCAATGATATTTTTTTTCACAAATGTCAAGGGGGGGCTGATAATCCTCCTGCAAAGATGCACAAGCCATTGGCCAGAAAAAACACTGTGAATACAACAAAATAGGATGAGAGCACAATTAGGCACGCAAAGAACTTGATGAATTGAAGGCATCACCTTCATGATGGCATCTATTTCATAGATCAGAACTCGAGCGAATTGCCCCTCGCTCACATTGTCCCTACATAGAAAATAATAGTGATTAAACAAGGCGCCACCAATTATGAATTATAACATCATATTAGGAGTACATACCTGCAGAATAGTATCCTTCCGGGTTTATGATTGCTCTCCTTAAAGAATGAAAGTAGTAATTCCCTCCAAAAATGTTACGGTTTTGAAACACCGTTGACATCGACTAAACAAGCAATCTTAACACTATATCTAGCACCTCTCCAACATGTCGTTCTATGCAGTCACGAGACTTGCCGCTGCAGAGCAGCTGCTCATCCGCGCCATCGTCAAGGCTCTCCAGGCCATAGTTGCTCTGCTCACCATCATATCAGTCCTCAATGCAGCCCATGTCCATCTCACGGGCATCGTGGAAGAAGCCCAAGATGAGCAGGCGAAGGTTGTGCGCCCAGAGCACAATGAGTCACAACAGCCGCCACATGATGTGTGGTATTGTTCAACGACTTCCACTTAAGAAGTACATCAACACATATCCAGGAGATTCTATATCATCCCTTTAGATACAAAATCAAATTATGATACTAAAAAGACAAATATATGAAGGTAAGAAAAGCTTAGAAGGAATAAATGACACTACATGCCTCAAGTCTAGGTGCAGGTACCGAATAAAGGAGTACACAACAAACAGTCAAGTAAGCTTACCAATTCCAAGATGAGTGTCTACACTCGCATATCTTGATGTTCCTGTCAAGTTCTTGCTCTCTCTGGTTACTTGGTAACAGCTGAAGATTAGCGATAATTCTGACAATTTTGTGTAACTCACCCAATTCTCTTCAAGTATATATCAATAAGAGATGATAATATTACCAGTATGACTATGGAATGTGGTGGTGTGTCAATGTATCTCTGTACTTTCATTGTGTTAGATCAATGGAATGCACGAACTCAACATGACTGATCTAACAAAAACGAAGTCACTTAAAGTCCACATCATGAAATGGAAGAGATTAAAACGAAGCTGGACCAAAGTAATGAAGCCAAGGGAATATTAAGTTTTAATCATATAACATACCATTTGATCAGCAAGCATGAAAAAAAAATTTAGAGGCAACTTCCTATTAGAAAACCTGAAAAAAGTCCTCAAGGTCTGGCAACATTGTAATCACAAAAGCACTTGAAATTTCTGAATTCCAGCTGCAGAACAAAAGGGAATGTCAGTTGATTCCTTTGTGAATAAAAGAGACTGGGCTAAGCAAGCGGAAATAAAACACATGTATTGCTTCCTCCTTGGAAGTATTCTGTTTTCTGTATGGCTTTGACTCATACAACAACTGTGTATGTTTTGCCTTAGATGTGATTTCCTAGCTAAATAGCTGATGTTCCTCCTCGCTCATCTCAATCAAGAACATGAAGCAAATAAAATGTATAGATGTCAAAATAGAAATTACTTGTAAACTCATTATTGTTCAATCAAATTATGGCTCCGATAAAAGAACATGAGTAGGCCTTACTGTGTATTCAGGCAAATCAAAGAAATAGATAAGTTGTTGGATAATACTAAAGTGGAACTCAACCAATACTATAAAATAAACAAGAATTGCAGATGATAAAATGCAGATTATGCATGTGTATTTAATTTGCAGAGAAAAAAATTATAGGCGAGCAGTTCCTAGTGCCAGAATAACATCGGCAGAAGAAGCAGCTACATATCAAAACTGCTGGAGGACTTTGAGCCATAGAAGAAAGGTAAAAAATTAGTGAGCATTGGCAGCAAACCAGGCAATGGAAGGGAGAACCTTATATTACCTCCAGCAGTTTACTGCTAGCTAGGTTGCCAGAAGGATGCAACAAAAGTGGCAAGCAAGAGAACTCTGGAAGCACATACAAAGTACTTGCTGCAGTAAACTATGTTAAACAAGAACATCCTACTTCTTATCCAAACATTTAGTGTACATGATTGTGCATGATATTTAAGAGTTAATACCCCATAGGGCAATTTCGGGTTCAGATCTCCGTAACTGTAGTTGATTTGTATAGTATACTAACCATTGTTTAGGCAAATGTTGGGAGATCCATGAGAAGCAAGGTTATATGATAATGTCACGTTGAAACTGTAATCACTGCATTCAGTACTTTGTTTATTAAGTCCTTTTCAGTTTAGTGAACTGAGACCATGCAGTTCTGTCAGAAGATTGCTTTTTTCCTCAGACAAATTTGTCGCAGACAATCATTAGCTAACATAGGTGCTCTTCTGACAAATCGGCAAGAAAGAAAACATCATCTTTCGCACAGCTGGTGAGAGACAAACAATAACAGGAACTGAAGAAAGTAACATACGACAGGAACAAAGTTTTAGACTGAATATAATAATCTGAATTAGAAGAAAGATGCTACATTAATCAAACCAGATAAAGCACACTATCCGGTTTGGCAGCGACCGCTTAACCCTAGCTGGTCGCCGCAGCCAGTGGCAGCGGAGGAAGGAGCAGCTGGCAAGCACGGCTACGAATTGAGATCCAGTACATGTTGTAGTAGTGTATGAAGTAATAAGGTAGCTATTAACTGAAAGACGAGCTAAGCATATATTCCAGAACGACTATCTGAGCATAGCATAGCTTGGAAATTTCACTAATATAGAAAACTGTGAGCTACAAATTTAGATGAAGCAAGGAAAAGAAATACATGAAACATACAGTGACAAGCTCTGCTATAGTCAGAATTGAGCCCGGTATCAACCAGCTCTTCCTCGAGTGTCCTGCAAGTGAGTCCATACATGCTCGACCATTTGAGCATATGTTACCAGCAACAAATCATAGGTGCACTTTGAAGAACAAAAATGTAGTTTGGAATCATAGTGGCGAAGTTCAATAGTGCCTTGCTTCAGAACATTGATGTTTATTTTCCCTTTCTGCACAAAGTATCAGCCTGTTCCTCTGCATTTGAAGCAGAAAACTGAGAACTCATCATTTGGCAGGCAATAACTAATGACAACAAAATTGTAATAATTGCAGCAAATGAGATAAACATGACCATACAGAGGACGTTAGGCTAAAAGATAGAATAATATAAACCATGATAATAAGTGAATAACAAAGATCAGATAGAACAAGAAACTTCCATACAAGTCGAGTAGTGTAAATATTGTATCTATTGGAACTTCAATATCATTTAGTTCAAGGGATTACTCGCTTCCATATATATAACCAAACACTAAAGTATTAAACTACAGAATTGTAGCAAACCTTCCAGTTTTCTAATTAGTGGGGCTTACTGGACAAAAGAGAATATTATGATTCCCAGTTTTAGCAGACAAGAAGTACAAGATCAATATGTGTATCACACCAGGAGAAAAATGCATTTAGTATGACAGTAACTATTAGGAAAAATACTTCGCTGGTTAAATTACATTAAGTTCCTGTGAACCTCCACATGGCAGCTGATAACAAACATAGACATCACTTGCATTCGACACCCGACCTATATTATCATAGAAACATCACATATAAGAGAATTAGGCAGTTGTATATGAACATCACAGTAAACGCGACCATTAGGGGAGTAGTTTCTCAAAAAGGATCTTATTGTCCTATGGTTTCCTATGGGTGACCTGGTTATGCTGCATAGATTTGGCAGTAGTTAGAGGAATATAAATATCAGGTACCTGGACTACTTTGACACATAGGTGAGACAAAAAAATCCAACTGCTGAAACTCTTTCTGTGCTATACAAGGTATCCAGTTCCTTTGGATTATATGGTAAAAACATCTCTTGTTTTGGAATATTATGAACATTCTTTATGAAGTGCTCCCTAGGGATAATCTACAGTTAGAAATAAAGGAACTGGTTCCGCTCTCCCATGCAGCCACACCAACGTCATCGCCTCGAGGAGTGGGTGGGAGGATTAGGCGGCGACGACGGTTTCGATCTGTGATTTTTGCCTCGACGCCGGAGGCGGTGGATCGATCCCATCGAAATGGCAAGGTCACAACAACTCATCTACATGTGACGTTCTCTTTCTTGTTTACATAAGCAAGAATATCGAAATTTCCTCGTGTAGCTTTCCTAACAAATATCAGTCTGGTGAACATCAGCTCGTATAACTTGATTGTTTGTAGAGACTTATCCATGTGACTTATGATACACATGAATAGTATTTATCTGCTATGCTTATTAGAAGTGCTCATGTATGAATAGCATCTATCTGCTAAGCTTTCTAGAAATACTCATGCACACAACAAGGACCAAAAAAGCCAGCTGAATGGGCGTCAACAAACCAGGCACCTCACAAGATCCAAGGCATGTGTACATTGTTGGTCATAGCAGCCTCCTTTTTCAAGTTTAGACCCTGTGATGCTTTCCTAACTGCCTCTCGTCTATCAACGTTGTGCCATCAACTGACAAAATTGCTTCCTTGACAACCTGCGACATCCTAAAATGGTAAGAAGAATACTGACACAGAACAGGCAACAACTTTGCTGAACTAAGCATATCTGGAATTGAACCTAACATTATGTAGTGTGTTAATGAAAGGCACAATAAAAGTATAAAATGCATCACCTTTTCAAACAATTGGCCGCAGATGTCAGTATGAACACCATCAACAATTTCTTAAGGAATGCAGAGACACACTTGGAATGCCATAAAAGCTTCTGTTTCATCCTTGCTCTGCTCTCCTTCAGCTACAAACCGTTGAAGGTTATATTCCTAGTGAAAATCAATTCCTGCTCGTACAACACAAGACCAACAATGTAAAACAAGATGAAGTAAATGAAGTCAATTGCGACAATATCAGCGCTGAGCTAATGTCTGATGGTGTAGGTGTATAATGAATGATTGTGTACTAATGCATATAGGATATGCATATGACAAGGAGGGGCCGACTACGCATCTAAGAGAAAGAAAATAGTGAAGAAAATCTGGGAAAGGGGGATGACCAGGAAGCAAATTGGGCACTCCGGGAGCTGGTACACCTGTGGATGGGGTTGGAAATGAAGTTGACGACAAGAACGACCTCGATGAGGACGCCCGCCGCTACTTGGGACGAACAACTCGATCTTGAGGTCGACACCAACCAGAAAGCCGTCCACAACCTTCTTGTCCTTGGACGGCGGCGATGAGGTGAGGCGCAGCTTCTTGGGCAGCCCGGCGCCCTCCTTTGTGAGCTGACCCGCAAGAACCCATCTCCGGCGGACACCCTCTGCCGAGAGAGAGACGAGAAGCTATGGAGCTCGGCGACCTCCGCTCCATCGATCTGTCAAGGAGGGTGGACATCGATTGCGATGTGGGGGTCACGTATCTGGCCGAAGAAGCGCCTCCCCTTCCTCCTCCTCTGACATCCGTGGCGGCGGCGTCCTCCCACTGATCCTCGTCACCAGCATCCGCGCCCACACGTTGGCGGTAGGGGCCCGGACCCGACGGCGACGGAAAGAGAGAGCACCCTTCTGCCTGCCTCATTGGGGAGAAAGAGAGAGGGGAGAAAGGAGGTGACGTGTGTGGGTTGGAGCGGGGCGGCCTGGCGGGCATACCTGGCGACATGTTCCTTCTGGACGAAGGAAACGAGCAGTGGTTGGGCAGCGACGAAGCCAATCGTGCGCTGCTCTCACCTCTCGTGCAACTACCCTTCGCGGTTCGCCACGTGGATGACCCCAGATAGCCCCTTTAATGCACACCTTATTGTGATCATATTTTCCAAGCGACCTATATTATTACCAACAGGGAGTATACAAGTCAACATCACAGGAAATACATCGAATCCTCTTTCCTTTCCTCTCCTCCAACGACCCGCTCCTTTCCTGCTGCTCCGCCGGTGCTCGTGCCCTTTTCATCTCCCGTCCCGAGCTCCACCTCCTCCAGCCTCATATCCCCGATTTCAGGGGCGATTTGGATCTCGGGAACACACGGGAGGGAGGCGAGGTGCCTGTTGCTAGGAGAGGGGCGATGAGGAGTCTCGGTCCTAGGATCTTTCCCTCTCGCTAGGCTAGGCATCCCGTCCGCGCCGCGACGCCGCCGGCATGGAGGCCCTGGTTCGGGCAGCCGCCGCAGTGTCGGGTGGGCCGGCGAGGTCTCTGGGGTCCGCGCAGCGGGCGTGACCTCTCCCGGCTTCCCACCCTCGTCCGCGACGACGAGGACCAAGATGCATTTACGGTGTTGTCTGGTGCGTCGTCAGGTTTGGTTGCTCGAGGCGAGGTATGCTCCTGAGGCTGATGGATGGATGGATGTGTGCACGCATGTATGTATGTACGTATGTATATCAGGGTGCTTTCCTACTTATGTGATGTTTCTTGGGTTCATGCAGCTTGCCGTTTTGTTGAGATTTGTTAGTTCAGCAAGCAAACTTCATTTTGGCTCTGCACCACGATTTCTAAAAGGTAAGGAAATCACTTGCTTGACTGGTTCAGTACAGCTTGCTACTTTTTTTAGATTTGTTAGTTTAGTTAGTAAACTTCAGTTTGGGTTTGCACCACAACTTCTAATTTCAATGAAGGTTTGAGTTTGTTTTATCCATTTATGCTGCCTCATCTACAGTGAGTTTCAAGATATATTTGATGTGGACTGCTTCATAGCATCATTGAGAGGATAATTGAATGCGGAAAGAGTTGACTCCATTCTGCCCGTCGGTTGATATTATAATCAGCTTTGCTTCCATCTCTGAATTATACGCACAGCCAGATAAGGATTGTCAGTGTTTATTTTCGAGAAGATGGATTCAAAAGATACCAATCAGATAATGATTTATCTTTCCATGTACATATTGTTGTATGGGATTCTTTCTACGCATAATATATACTGCTTTTGGGTTTCTTACTTAGTATCTATAAACCACTCGGAATTATAGGAGTACCTCTGAGTGAACAAGTGATCATTTTAAATGTTAAACTGCTGCATACTCTGATGTCAAGATCTTACTTGTCGTTCATGCACTGAATTTAGAAACTAGAAAGTCAAAAAAAGGAAACTAATGCTATTGACCTCAGTTAGACCATTTTGCTGAAGATTCGAAGAATCTAAACTAGCTGTCACGGATGGAAGCTCTTCCTCTTTGGTGGTGGACAGGAGGAGCACGGGTGCCCGGGACGACATCAATGACGAGCCAAAGGAGACACCGTGGATTCATTGCCCGCTTCTGCTGCTGCTTGTGCGGACTCTGCACCATCTCGGCCTTGAACTACCACTGGTGGAAAAAAGGCCTTTGGTCGCGGTTCGCAACTGCCATTAGTCGCGGTTGCGCAACCGCGACCAAATAAGCGCGACTAAAGCCCCCCACCTTTAGTCGCGGCTGCTTAAGAACCGCGACTAACGGCCCGTCCACGTGGGCGCCAGGCGGCCGTCGGGGCGGAGGACCTTTAGTCGCGGTTCTTCTGGCCAACCGCGACTAAAGGGTTTAGGGTTTTAGCCCCCCCCCCCCTAAACCTGTTTTCTGTTTAATTTGTATTGTTTTATTTCTTTTGTGCTTTATTTTAATTTTGAAGGAGTTTCATATATTCTACGGTACTACATACATGCATATGAATGTACAATTTCAAATAAATTTGAAATTAGAAC
>LR880970.1:43522577-43533931 GCA_904067115.1 Aegilops sharonensis | reverse complement strand
GAGCTAGACCTGGTAGGATCCCAGATCCTATCAAGTGATCTTAATGTGAGGTGAGTGTTCTTCTCTGATGTACATGAATGAGAGTTTCTGGTTTTGGCAATGAATAATTTGTTGGGTGTCTTGATAAGAATATATGAATGTGATTTAAAAGAGCCATGACAAAGATTTTGTAGGAGCTGCTATTTTTGTTGCTATCAATAGAGTTGCGTTATATTTTTAATCATTGTAGCTTTGTCTGTGTTGTTAGGGAGCTATCTTTTCAGTTTTGTCATGTCGGTTGTATTTTGTTCTTTATGATATGAATGAGACACGTATTATCATGCAAAAAAAAACCAGGCGCCTTAAACACCCCTCAAACGCCCTGGGCGATGGTCTGAAACAACTGGGCACCAAAATCCTACCCGTCCGGTCCTCTCCTCTGGTTCGATTTGTCTACATCTATGGGGTGAAACATGAGGTAGTCGGATGCATATCATAAAATATAAGTGTAACCGGTCGGTGCCCGCGGATGCATTTGAGGGACCGGATTTGATGTCCGCGGCTCTAGAAGCTCTTGGTCAGCGGGTGAAAGAAATGTAGAGAGGTGTATAGGCACACTGGGCACATCCACACGTGAAGAAAGAAGGGAGGCAGAAGAGAAGAGGGTGGCCCTGGCCCTGGGCCTGGCCTGGCAGGTGGTCACATGGCGCCACGTGGAAGTGAGCCCCTCTGCTCTGCTCTGCTTTATTGGCCATGTGCAGATGGATCCATTGATCGAGCAGTTGTTGCTGCTTTAATAAAACTCCCTCCCTCCCTGCCTTGAAATATTTAGTAAGTGTTTTAGTTGAAACAAAGGTAGTGTAATATATAAGTAACAAGAAAAGATTTTGTTCGAGATAGCGAATTATTAGTGTGGTCACGCTCGTTGGCCCTCGACCTCACCTCACCTGAGCGGCTTACTTTGCTTGCTCCGCTAGCTAGTACAGTAGTATATCACAAGAAGAGATAGCAGAACCAGAGCCTTCTTCTTCTTCTTCTTCTTCTTCTTCTTCTTCTTCTTCTTCTTCTTCTCGAGTCGGTGGCGCATCTCATCTCATCTGTAAGGACGGAAGGAAGGAAGGAAGTAGGCTCAACTCATACTCACCCACTCATTCAGCATTGGCCTATCCTACATACCACCGCACCGCATATATAAGAGCAGAGCAGAGCAGAGCACACAAGGAAGGAAGGAAGGAAGGAAGAAGGCGACCTCCTCCACTGTCCCGTTGCTCTGCTGCGTAGCTGTATGTATGGTATGTAGGTACGTTTCCTCTTGATTCCCCTACCTTGTTAATTCCTCACCTCTGCTCTTCTCTTGAGAAAGAGAGGGAGAGAGAGAGAGAGATCCCTTGCTTTGCGTGTACGGATGGTTCCTCATTTGTTTCCTCGCTCAACATCACCTACCTACCACCTGCCAATACCAAACTACACATTAGGTTGTGTTTTTCCCATGTTCAATCTCCAATCCAATCTAATCTAATCTAATCTAGTGCACATTAGGATTTGTTTCCTTAGTTTATTATTACTAATAAGTACATTGGCTGCACTACCTACTACCTTGTGCTCTACTCATTCACCATTCCTATTCTTCTTGCACTGCAAATAATAGTTTTCTGGTGAGTGAACCAGTTAGCACTGCCACTGCCTCCCTTCTTGACAACCACCACCCTGACAACTAATCACACTCTAGCCTGCCTACCTGGCTTGCACTTGTATCCCCTCTCACTTGATTTTATCCACATGAATCGGCACTGCAAATCATAACCACCACCAGCTCATTCTTGATTTCTTCTCCTCTATCTGTATGCAAACTGTATACATGCTCTGCTGCTGCTCATTCTTGATTCACTGCTACCTAGGCTAGGCACCACTAGTACGTATGAGAGCATCAGGCCTCAGGGTCACAGAGATCACGCTACCCAATGGCGACGTCTACTCCGGCACGCTATCATCATCACTTTCACAGCAGGTGCCCGAGGGCACGGGCCGCTACGTCTGGGCCGGCGGCAGCTGCTGCGTGTACCAGGGCGGGTGGAGGAGGGGCACGAGGCACGGCCAAGGGAGGACGCTCTGGCCCTCCGGTGCCGTCTACGAGGGCGACTACTCCGCCGGGTTCATGGACGGCCAGGGGACCTACGTCGCCACCTCCTCTTCATCATCATCATCCTACAAGTACAAGGGGCAGTGGAAGCTGGATCGCAAGCACGGCCACGGGCTCCAGACCTACCCCAACGGGGACACATTCGAGGGCTCCTGGGTGCAGGGCCAGATGGAGGGCCATGGCAGCTACACTTGGGCCAACGGCAACAGCTACGCCGGCACCATGAGGAACGGCACCATGTTCGGCAAGGGGGTGCTCACATGGAGCGCCACCGGTGACTCGTTTCAGGGGAACTGGCTCGACGGCACCATGCACGGCTACGGGCTCTACACCTGGGAGGACGGCAGCTGCTACCTCGGGACGTGGACCAGAGGATTCAAGGATGGAAAAGGCACATTCTATCCTAAGAATTGCAGAGTTCCTGCCCTTCACCAGCTCTACATTCACGATCTGAGGAACAGGGGCGTGCTGCCTGACATCCCAGATGATGGTGCCCTTCAGCACTCTTCGTCCTTTGATACCAAGGCCGGCACAGATCAAGAGCCTGCTGCTGCACCAGCAGACCCTAAGAAGTCCCGGAGAAACCTGAGCTTCGAGCGGCCTCCGGCAAAGAAGCCGTCTCTGCAGAGACGCTGGAGCATCGGAGTGGCCATCGAAAAGATCATCGGCGGTTCTGAAACACAAACACAAGGGTCTGACCAAGACATGGGTGGTGGGGAGTACGCGCAGGGCGTTCTCATCAGCGAGGTCGTGCTGAACAAGAGCTGCCTGGACTCGTCCAAGAAACTGGGCCGTCGGCAGAGCAGGGCAACCAAGGATGTCAAAAGGCCCGGGGAGATGATAATCAAAGGGCACAGGAGCTATGATCTGATGCTCTGTTTACAGCTTGGAATCAGGTAATAATGCATATATATTGCAAAGCATCTGCCTAATCTGAATTTTCAACAGCTTAATTCCTTCTCTGCATTTTTAGTTCTACTAGTTGTCCCATTGTACTTATATAGTTATATGGAATGTTCTGATAGCAGGACATAGTTTGTCCATTGCCTTCATTTATTTGAACCCATATGCGGAACAGAGGATTGTGACATACATAGAGCAAGTTGCCAACATACCATACCCATATATAAGACCACCAAACTTGTTCATCTACTTTCATTGACCAAACTAGCTCTGAATTTCCAAAGTCATGGAAAGACCGCTGCTTTTCATACCCTCAAGTTAAAGGTGCCACTATGCTATAGATAGAAACCGGCAGCACATTGTTCCTTTTACCGACACCCAACAGAACAGAGTGTCTTGTTGAATACCTTACTAATTTAGTTTCTCATGGTCAGTAAAAGGTCGTTATGTGATTATACTACTCAGGTACACCGTTGGGAAGATTACGCCGATTCATAGGCGTGAAGTGCAAGCCTCTGATTTCGGCCCCAAGGCTAGCTTCTGGATGAACTTCCCCACAAAAGGAACACGGCTTACTCCTGCACACCGTGCTGTCGATTTTAAGTGGAAGGACTACTGTCCAGTGGTCTTCAGGTTTGTTGTGCTTCTGTCCCACTTTTACTTTAAGTGGAGTATATATATTGTTGGCCCTAGTATGTACTCTTCAAGTTAAAAAAAAAGTATATACCCTTGTACAGCCATACACGTAGCATAGCAAGTAAAAATAGAGATATAATTATGTCATGAAGTAACTTGAAAAGTTTCATCAGCCAAAGTATTATGCTGTTGCAGTCCCTCTGAATCTTTTTCTATGATACTATTGATTACCTAAGAACTCTAAATCTGTTCCCTGTTTAGGACTTCAGGTCAGGGTACTTTCAGTAGCTCAGTACTGTTTCTTTCCCGAGAAATACTCACAATTGGTGTTCCTTTTTATTTTGGAACATAGCAGGACTGATTTCTTGTTAGTGTTTGATTACAGAAATTTGAGGGAGATGTTCAAGCTTGATACAGCAGATTACATGATTTCCATTTCTGGAAGTGACGCACTTAGGGAGCTGTCCTCTCCTGGAAAGAGTGGAAGTATCTTTTTCTTATCGCAAGATGACCGGTTCATGATCAAGACTCTTCGGAAATCAGAAGTGCAGGTTTCTGTTTCTACTCATTCATGCCAGTTGACAACATATGTTGGTAACTTGGTATCTCTGGTACACTAACATAGACCAGGCAATGGACTCCATGTGTACCAAATCCCAGCACTTGATAAAAATAGGACATTTTCAATGATCTGGTGATTTCTTATATCGCTCAACACTCGACCAGAGATGGATATCTTCAATGATGCAGCGATTTTAGCTTAATCTCACTTTTATCATGTTCGACATGTTCTCATTAGGGAAATTATATTTCTGAACTAGTTTCCTAGTTCACTTATTGATTCGTACTGAATCATATCTGTCCTTTAGTTCTTTACATGTGCAACTTGTTTTTCCTGACATGATATTTTTCATGTAGGTTCTTTTGCGTATGCTTCGGGACTATTATCGCCATGTCCACACTTATGACAACACACTAGTGACTAAATTTTTTGGCCTTCACCGCGTGAAGCCTTCCAGCGGTCAAAAGGTAGTGACAGTACAAATGTTGTTTGTGTTTCCTTAATACTCTCTCATTTCAAAAAACATGAAAAATAACATAATTTGTGAAACTTTTTTTAACTTTGACCAATGATACATACAAAACTATGTAGATTCATCATGTCAAAATAATACTATTGGGTTTTTCATGGAAAGTATTCCGATAATATTTTGTGTACATTTTCTGGTAATCTGACACGGTTACAGTTGATTGCCAAAGGTACAGATATTGCGCAAGGCTTCAGTCCTAAAAGGATCTTAGTTGCCATATCTGATAATTCTGTTCTAGTTGCTTCTTCTGAAATAATNTAGGGAGCTGTCCTCTCCTGGAAAGAGTGGAAGTATCTTTTTCTTATCGCAAGATGACCGGTTCATGATCAAGACTCTTCGGAAATCAGAAGTGCAGGTTTCTGTTTCTACTCATTCATGCCAGTTGACAACATATGTTGGTAACTTGGTATCTCTGGTACACTAACATAGACCAGGCAATGGACTCCATGTGTACCAAATCCCAGCACTTGATAAAAATAGGACATTTTCAATGATCTGGTGATTTCTTATATCGCTCAACACTCGACCAGAGATGGATATCTTCAATGATGCAGCGATTTTAGCTTAATCTCACTTTTATCATGTTCGACATGTTCTCATTAGGGAAATTATATTTCTGAACTAGTTTCCTAGTTCACTTATTGATTCGTACTGAATCATATCTGTCCTTTAGTTCTTTACATGTGCAACTTGTTTTTCCTGACATGATATTTTTCATGTAGGTTCTTTTGCGTATGCTTCGGGACTATTATCGCCATGTCCACACTTATGACAACACACTAGTGACTAAATTTTTTGGCCTTCACCGCGTGAAGCCTTCCAGCGGTCAAAAGGTAGTGACAGTACAAATGTTGTTTGTGTTTCCTTAATACTCTCTCATTTCAAAAAACATGAAAAATAACATAATTTGTGAAACTTTTTTTAACTTTGACCAATGATACATACAAAACTATGTAGATTCATCATGTCAAAATAATACTATTGGGTTTTTCATGGAAAGTATTCCGATAATATTTTGTGTACATTTTCTGGTAATCTGACACGGTTACAGTTGATTGCCAAAGGTACAGATATTGCGCAAGGCTTCAGTCCTAAAAGGATCTTAGTTGCCATATCTGATAATTCTGTTCTAGTTGCTTCTTCTGAAATAATGATTGGTTTTGTATCTTTGCATCTGCAGTTCAGATATGTGGTGATGGGCAACATGTTCTGCACAGAACTTAGAATCCATCAAAGATTCGATTTGAAAGGTTCATCCTTAGGCAGATCTACCGACAAGGTTAAAATCGACGAGAACACGACGCTGAAAGACTTGGATCTGAACTATTCATTCTATCTCGAGCCTTCTTGGCGGGATGCTTTGCTTAAGTAAGCATGTTCTCCCCGAAAAGCATCCTATCCTCGTTACCATTTTTCCGTGTGACACCCATGTTCTGTTCTTGTTATGTGTAGGCAGATTGAGATCGACAGCGAATTTCTGAAGAACCAGGGCATAATGGACTACAGCTTGCTTCTTGGTTTCCATTACCGGGCTCGTCAAAGCCTTCTAAGAGGAGGGTCGTTGCCTGAGAGCATTTTGCCAGAGAATTAACTAGCCGTTCTTTCGGAACATGGTAAGAATGCAGCTGCATCTCCATTCCTCTGAGTAAGTTGTTCAATTAACCATTTGCAATGCCAATTTTTTGCCTGGTGTCTGCGGTAATGTAGATGCCATGGAGGATGATTCGGCCTATAACTACCGGGAAGGGCTGGTTTTGGTGCAGCGAGGCAGCAACCAAGATGGTAGAGTCGCTGTCAGCCCTCACATAAGAGGGAGCCGCCTGCGGTCGTCTTCTGCTTGTTACGAGGAAGTAGATCTCCTGCTTCCAGGCACAGCAAGGTCATCAGTTGATATTTGTTTCTGTTAGTCAATTTTCATGTTCTTCCAATGCTAATGTATGATGGTCTGGAATGACTGAATTTGTTGTTAAATCGGACAGGCTTCAGATCCATCTAGGGGTGAACATGCCGGCAAGAGCGGAGAAAGAAGAGAATGTTGGCCCAGGCCGGACGCCGAGTACTTTCCGGCGACGGCAACGACCGACGACGAACGACGAAGAAGCGAAGCTGGCTCTGATCGATCCACCCGCAGTGTAAAGCTAGCCTCAAGTAGCTAATCGATCTACCAAATCAAGTTTGCTCGGTTAAGCTTCTGACTTGATTAATTCACCGCTGGCCAAAGCTAAACATGCACATACACAAAAGCCTAATCGCTACTTAATGGATTCTGGCCGAAAACACACGCACGCACGCGAAACGCTTGGCTGATTGCCAAAGGCTCGTATCGAGCCTTGAGTTTATTTCTTCAACTCACGGTGGTGGTACAGATTACCTAGGGGTACCCAGGTATTTAAAGAAGCTAAGCTAGCCTATCTAAATCCTATTCGGTGACTATGGAGAGACCTACTCGAACACGTATATGTAAACATGCACTGAACCGGACACGGTCACATACACTCGTGTTTAACTCCAACAGAGAAACAGGAAGATGGCGGAAAATCGCTCCGTCAGGTGTACGACGTGGTGATCTACATAGGGATCATCGACATCCTGCAGGAGTACAGCATGAGGAAGAAGGTCGAGCACACACCTACAGGTCCGTCAAGTATAACCCCCAGTCGATATCAGTCGTGGAGCCCCGGTTTTACTCGGAGCGCTTCCTCAAGTTCATCCGCACCGTCTTCCCTGAAAACTCACCCAACCAATAATTCATTCATCTTTCCTTCCTTCTCCCCAGCAAGAAAAATGTAACAAAAAGGTCCAAGGAAATGTGCTCTGCTTGCTACATTGCTGTTCATGTGTGTGGTTTGAGATGGTTGGAAGCGAAAGCAGTGTGTGTATTTTGTCAAAAAAGCAGCATTGACAAAACCAGTCAGCAGTGAGTGCTCCATTATGCATGGATGTGGTTTGGGTTTTCTGCCATATTGAGATGACCAACCACCCCACTATACTACTACACATCACATATAGATATGACATGTGTCTGTTACCCAAACCCATCCATACATCTGTCATCTGCTATTGGCTTATCTACTGGCTCTTTTTTGTTGTGAACAGGAGTTTAGCTAGTGGTGACAATTAGGTGAGATGATGACATGAACTGATGATTGATATCTCATATCAATCGTGTCAAATGCCAATGGAAGTCACCACTCCCAGACTCGCCTATAAATTGTATCGATGTCTCAAGCTGATCACAACACCAAAACATAGTCACAATGGCCACCACCAGCAAGCAGGCTCTAGCTCTCGCTGCTCTCCTGGTCCTGCTCACCGGCACCCACCTCAGTGCCGCCGCAAGAGCCCCGGTGGCTGTAACCGGCATTGGTGTTGGAGGAGGTGGCTACGGCGGTGGTGGAGGTGGAGGAGAAGGCGGTGGAAGCGCCGGTCATGGTTATGGCTACGGTTCAGGCTATGGAGCCGGTCATGGCTATGGCGGCAACATTGGGGGTGGTGGCGGCGGTGGCCATGGGGGTGGCGGTGGTGGAGGTAGTGGCGACATGGGCTCAGGGTACGGCTCTGGTTATGGCAGTGGTTATGGCTCAGGTTATGGCTCTGGTGGTCAAGGTGGTGGGGGAGGTAGTGGAGGAGGAGGTGGCGGTGGATCCGGCTATGGCAGTGGCGGTGGCTATGGGTCTGGGTATGGAGAAGGGTATGGGTCAGGTGGTGGAATGAACGGTGGCGGTGGAGGAGGCGGCGGCGGAGGGGGAGGTGGTGGTGGCGGCGGCAGTGGTGGTTTTGGGCATGGAAGCGGTGGAGGCTATGGTTAT
Organism: Aegilops sharonensis; assembly: GCA_904067115.1. Lineage (NCBI taxonomy): Eukaryota > Viridiplantae > Streptophyta > Magnoliopsida > Poales > Poaceae > Aegilops > Aegilops sharonensis. Next base: position 43,525,373 of record LR880970.1, on the reverse strand, counting down.
GGCAGTGGAGGTGGCTATGGCGGCGAGCATGGTCACTGAGCATGATCTATAGAAGTTGCTACCACTGTTTATAACAGAAAGTAAGCTGGTAACAGACAATAATAAACATGGTGACTACGCTTGTGTTGTGTAGATCAGCCATCCTTACATGGAGGCTATGGTTAATGACTGTATTGATAAGATGAAATAAAGCTTATTTGGTTTGAATTGTGCTTTCTACTTTTATATCATGCATACTACTACCGGTCTACCACTACATACACCAGAGAGCTTTTCCGCTTACAAGATGCATGCAAGATCACGAGCATACCATCCATATGTAAGTCGGAACTTCACCCATTTTGCTTCAAAAAGGCTGGAAATTCACTTTTCTTTTCCATCCAGAAAGATGTATCCATCATCGCAGCCAGCTAAAATCCTCTACAAGATCCTCAGCATCACGGATTGTTGTGATCAATTTTACAAGCATCAAGCAAAGAGATTTCACAACTGAATCACCGATGGAAAAAGATTTCGAAAGCATATGTGGAGTACCTGCAGCATGCCCCAGCTATGAAGACAAAGACAGCCCTGGCCGAAATTTTAATCCATGCACCACTAACCTGCACATGAAGGCATTTTCGACAATCAGGAAAAATATACAATGGATATCTTGACAACAAAAGGAAAGCTAAGGAGGAACACTACACTCTTCCCAGGTTCTCACTGTAACTTACTTCCTCTGTAAGGAAATATAAGAGCATATAGATCAATAAAGTAGTGATCTAAACGCTCTTATATTTCTTTACGGAGGGAGCACTAACTCTACCAAAATCATGTATATTTTGCATAAACCATCTATGCCGTAACTACCATTCCCTACATTTCTGCAAGAGGCTGTTTCCAGGACTCGAACCTGTGACCTCATGGTCACAAGGCAACAGCTTTACCGCTGCGCAGCAGTACCATGTCTTATATGCTCGTTGGCAATTGCGATAGTGAAAGACTCTTGGGAAACAATGTTATCAGGGGTCATTGTGGATGTATTAAGATGAAGAATTAAAAAGGAAGAAGTTAAAGAGTCGGTGAAACAGAGCATATCAGCTTACCACAATTCATACCCAAAAACTAAAGAAAAGGATGGTTTTCACATCAGAACCATACCACTGGTTAAATGCACATGGACAATAAATATATAATGAAGCTCCCAGTACCAACTTGTGAACTAAAATAAATACAAAGCGACTAGGTTGCTAGTACGTAACAAGAGAGCAACTACAATGGCAAGTGAAATGCTGCATACCAATTAAGTATAATCCCACCAGTGTCTCATTGCCATATAAAGTTGGCTCCATACACAGCTTCTCATTGGCATATATGGCTTTCTCATTTCAATTGATTGTGCTCCAAAGAGAGATGTACCAAAGAGAGAGTGTAACGCCCCGGATTCGATGCGCCAGGTGTTTGCCAGTTATTCGCTGCCATTGCCATGTCATGTGCTTGCGTGTTGCACTTTGCCATGTCATCATCTGCATTTCATATCATGTCGTCATGTGCATCGCATTTGCATACGTGATCGTCTCATGCATCCGAGCATTTTCCCCGTTGTCCGTTTTGCGATCCGACACTCCTATATCTCCCGGCGCCCCTTTTACCTCATTTCGTGTGCGGGTGTTAAACGGTCTCGGAATGGACCGAGGTTTGTCAAGCGGCCTTGGTATAGCACCGGTAGACCGCCTGTCAAGTTTCGGATCATTTGGAGGTCGTTTGGTACTCCAACGGTTAACCGGGCAACCGTGAAAGCCTCTTTTGTTGCAGCCCAACTACCCTTTCTAAGTGGCCCAAAACCCACCTAACTCCCCTCCATGCTCTCGATCGTTCGATCACGATCGCGTGGCCGAAAACCGCACCTCATTTGGATTCTCCTACCTCCCTCTACCTATAAATCAGTCCCCTCCCCCGAAATTCGCGGATGAATTCGCCCCTAACCCTAGATCCATCCCCTCCGCGCCGCCGGACATGTCCGTCCGACGGCCGGACACGTCCACCGCCGCCCGCGCCCAATCCGGAGCCGCCACGTGGTCTCCCCGCGCCCACCTCGCCGCCGGCCCGCGGAGCCCATCGCGGGCCCGCGCGGGCCCTCGCGCCGCCGCTGCCCGGCCCGGCCGCCGGAGCCGCGCGCCCGCCGGCTTCCCGCGCCGCCGTCCCCGCCCGCGCCCGGCCGCCTCGCCACCGGCGAGCTCCGCCCCGGCTCGCCTCCGGCGTGTGGGGAACGTAGTAATTTCAAAAAAATTCGTACGATCACGCAAGACCATGGTGATGGCATAGCAACGAGAGGGGAGAGTGTCCGTCCACGTACCCTCGTAGACCGAAAGCGGAAGCGTTATAACAACGCAGTTGATGTAGTCGTACGTCTTCACGATCCGACCGATCCAAGCACCGAACGTACGGCACCTCCGAGTTCTGCACACGTTCAGCTCGATGACAATCCCCGGACTCCGATCCAGCAAAGTGTCGGGGATGAGTTCCGTCAGCACGACGGCGTGGTGACGATGTTGATGCTCCACCGACGCAGGGCTTCGCCTAAGCTCCGCGACGATATGACTTCTCCGGCGCAGGGCTTCGCCTAAGCTCCGCGACGATATGACCGAAGTGGAATATGGTGGAAGGGGGCACCGCACACGGCTAAGGAAAGATCCGTAGATCAACTTGTGTGTCATGGGGTGCCCCCTGCCCCCGTATATAAAGGAGCCAAGGGGGGGTGCGGCCAGCCTTGGGAGGCGCGCCTTGGAGGAGTCCTACTCCCACCGGGAGTAG
>LR880970.1:43487322-43506607 GCA_904067115.1 Aegilops sharonensis | reverse complement strand
TTCAACTAATGATGTGACCTTGTTAATCAAATAACAACTCCTTGTTCATGGTTAGGAAACATAACCATCTTTGATTAACAAGCTAGTCAAGTAGAGGCATACTAGTGACATACTGTTTGTCTATATATTCACACATGTATTATGTTTCCGGTTAATACAATTCTAGCATGAATAATAAACATTTATCATGAAAATAAGGAAATAAATAATAACTTTATTATTGCCTCTAGGGCATATTTCCTTCACTTAGCTCATCCGGTCGTGGCCTGAGACGAGATACGCGCGGCTACTATCAGGGTGTCGGCACGCCGGGCGGCTTTGCTGGACTTGTTTTATTACTGTCGAAATGTCTTGTAGCCGGGATTTCGAGACTGATCGGGTCTTCCCGGGGAGAAGGAATATCCTTCGTTGATCGCGAGAGCTTATCATGGGCTAAGTTGGGACACCCCTGCAGGGTTTGAACTTTCGAAAGCCGTGCCGGTGGTTATGTGGCAGATGGGAATTTGTTAATGTCCGGTTGTAGAAAACCCGAAGTTGATCTTAATTAAAATACACCAACCGTGTGCGTAACCGTGAGTGTCTCTTTTCGGGGTTGATCGAGAGGAGAACACGGTTTCTGGGTTATGTCTGACGTAAGTAGGAGTTCAGGATCACTTCTTGATCATTGCTAGTTGACGACCGTTCCTTTGTTTCTCTCCTCGCTCTCATTTGCGTAAGCTAGCCACTATATATGCTTAGTCGCTGTTGCAGCCTCACCACTTTACCGCCCCCTTCCTTTCCCTTCAAGCTTTGCTAGTCTTGATACCCATGGTAATGGGATTGCTGAGTCCTCGTGGCTCACAGATTACTACACCACCAGTTGCAGGTACAGGTTGCGATGCCCATGACGTGAGAGCGATGTTTGCTTGTATTGGAGTTCTTCTTCTGCTTCTTCTTCGATCAGGGGATAGGTTCCAGGTCGGCAGCCTGGGCTAGCAGGGTGGATGTCGTTTGAGTTCCTGTTTATGTTTCATCCGTAGTCGGATGTTGATCTTGTATATGATGTTGATGTATTCTTGTGGCATTTGTGCCTTATGTATGTATCCCCATCTATTATGTAATGTTGATGTAATGATATCCACCTTGCAAAAGCGTTTCAATATGCGGGTCTATCCTTGGTGGGACCTTCGAGTTCCTTTTGGATAGGGTCGCATATTGGGCGTGACAGAGAGCCTTCAAGTAGACAATGATTTCTACAAGGCCTACAAATGAAGAATACAGATCGGTGAAACTCAGCTCATTTTGGGCCTAAGAGCTCATTGTTGGAGAAAGAGGCAACAAAACTAAAAATAAATAAATATGATAAACCTTTACACAAAAGAAGGAAATAAACATAGCAGGGTAAAGAGATAGCCACATATCATTCTATAATTTATTTTAGACATATTGTAATAACATCTTACGAAGAAGGTTGGAGTTAAACACAAAGCTCGGTACCACACTGGAATTGCTGCAGTGGAAGGCAGAGAATGGTGTACCTGACAAAGGATTTGAGAAGCTACTGAAAATATTGAAGAAGAAGCTTCCAAAGGATAACGAATTGCCCGACAGTACGTACGCAACAAAGAAGGTTGTATGCCCTCTAGGATTGGAGGTGCAGAAGATACATGCATGCCCTAATGACTGCATCCTCTACTGTGGTGTGTACGCGGATTTGAACGCATGCCCGGTATGCGGTGCATTACGGTATAAGATCAGACGAGATGACCTTGGTGATGTTGACGGCGAGCGCCCCGAAAAGAGGGTTCCTGCCATGGTGATATGGTATGCTCATATAATACCACGGTTGAAATGTCTGTTCAGAAACAAATAGCATGCCAAGTTGATGCGATGGCACAGAAAGGACCGTAAGAAATACGGGAAGTTGAGAGCACCAGCTGACGGATCGCAGTGAAGAAAAATCGAGAGAAAGTACTGGGAGGACTTTGCAGGTGACACAAGAAACGTATGGTTTGGTTTAAGCGCTGATAGCATTAATCCTTTTGGGTAGCAGAGCAACAATCACAGCACCTGGCATGTGACCCTATGCATCTATAACCTTCCTCCTTGGCTATGCATGAAGCGGAAGTTCATTATGATGCCAGTTCTCATCCAAGGCCCTAAGCAACCCGGTAATGACATTGATGTGTATCTAAGGCCATTAGTTGAAGAACTTTTACAGCCGTGGAATGGAAACGGTGTACACGTGTGTGGAATGAGCACAACAGCAGGAATTTGACCTACATGCGTTGCTTTTTGTAACCATCAATGATTGTCTACTCTCCGTAACCTTTCAGAACAGACAAACAAGGGATACCATGCGTGCACGCACTATTTAGATGACACCGAAAGTATATATCTGACAAATGCAGGACGAATGTGTATCTGGGGCATCGTCGATTTCTTCCGACCAACCATCAATGTCGAAAGAAAGGCAAGCATTTCAAAGGCGAGGCAGATCACCGAAAGAAGCCCGCCGTACTTGTTATGGTCAATAATTTACAAGTAATCTTTGGAAAGGGTCCCGACGGACTATCTGTTCCGAATAACGCTGAGGGATGCGCACCGATGTGGAAGAAGAAATCTATATTTTGGGACCTACCCTACTGGAAAGACCTAGAGGTTCGCTCTTCAATTGACGTGATGCACGTGACGAAGAATATTTGCGTGAACCTGCTAGGCTTCTTGGGCGTGTATGGAAATACAAAAGATGCACCAGAGGGTGCAGCGGGTGTCGTCGCATTTTTTCATGAAGATGTTGCTTGGTACGCGAGTCTTCGGAGTGCTTGGCGGGCGGTGGTACTTTTTCGGAGGGTGCAGCGGGTGTCGGTCATCTTTGCTTAGTTGAGATGTCGGCGTCGGCATTTGTTTCTTTGTTCTTTCTCTCCTTTTTCTTTTGGACTTGTTTGTGATGTAGCCCTAGTAAGCTAGTTGTATCGGTTGGATGTTGCTTTATAATCTAAAGCGAGAGAAAACCTTTTTTCGTATTAACACATTGCTGAACTACCTTTGTCTTGTGCGTGTTCATTCCAGTTTCTTGCAATATTCTTTAGCATTACCACCAAAGAGAAACAAGCGGGACAGCTCAAGGTAGTGCCCTAGTAATTGAGCAGCAGCAAGACTCCAGCGAGAGGTTGAGCCGTGTTCTTATGTAGTGGTATTAGCATTGTACTTAACTTGCTCCAATATTGGTGGTTAACGCTATGCAGTGGTATTTTGAGGAGCAAATTAAATAAGGAAGAGACGGTCGACGAAGCTAGCCAGCTTGTGCGTAAGATGTGAAGGCCGGCCTACTCCCATTCATTTTGAAACTTGACATGATCCCTGCCTACCGGCCAGCTGATAAAATATAATTTGATTAATGTTTGACGGCTTTAGTGGCGCGGCATGCCTCGTGCTTTCCGACTAAATCAACACTAGGTATATAGATAGATAGATTAGTACTCCCTCCTTCCCAAAATAAGTGATTCAACTTTGTATTAGTTTTAATACAAAGTTAGTACAAAATTGAGTCGCTTATTTTGAGACGGTGGGAGTATGATCAATAGTTAGTTGGTATGGCTACTTTGCATTAGGTAGTTAGTATGCTTTCAAGAATCCATGCATAATTGAGCCATGGCAGTTAGGGTTTCAGACGGAGGGATTTTTCAAAAGCATCTTAATATTTTAAATGTATGATGAACATCTATACGACTAGTGTGTAATGCGATCGATTTGTTCCAAACACTTGTCATACGCTGGCACATGGTACCACCTCTTGTCTCCCGCAGCTCAGTATTGCTCCCAACATTTTGAGGGGAGAAGGATTGACATATTTTTGGCCTGCCATCAAAAGTTCTGAATTTAGGCGAACACCAAAAACCAAATAGTCAACAAGCCATAATAACTGAAGAATTCCGTTGAAAAGAATAGAGAAAACTTCTCCTTCACAAGGTCTGAACCTGGGTAAATAACTCTCTTGTCTCCCATTTCTCAACTCGACCCCTAACTAATATACAAAGTTATTATGGTTTAGCTAATGTGAACTCAAGCTCTACCAAAACATATATACAAGATTTGTCGCACATGATAACAATTGGTCTAGCTAATCTAAACTCAAGCTCTATCAAAACATCTCATGCAACGGCAACATCGTGCGTACTTACTAACAACTAACAAGCCGTGTGGTGTGTATGGCGTGTGCTACCAAAACTGAACCACCAACACTTATTCTGATTAGTAGTAATATAAGGAGCTGGAGGAGAAGAAACGAAGACCAACGCGGCAGCGACCACAACCATTGACCCAACCGCACACCCAACCATTGACCCAACCATTGATCAGCGACCCTTAACTAATATGCATTGAATATATAATACATATCTACTCCCCAAAACAGAACAAAGAGACTGACTGGCACTGGAAACATTAACGCCACCAAACAATTCTCACACACGGTGGAAGCGTGTCGTCCGGCCGGTGCGCTTTCTCAAAGACCTTCCCCCTCCTATATATATGGAGCCATTGCTGCAGGCTTCCTCAACCCAACCTGAGCAAAGTAAACACTATATCCACCTCTCAGCTACCACTAAAGAACAAGAATTATTAGAAGGGGAGCAGATCTTGTCATGGGCGAGCAAGCTACAAAGGTTCCCCCAAAGAATGCGAAGGCACCGTCAAGCAATACACGGTTGACAAAGACAGCGGCCTCAAGGAGGAAGTCGCTCCTGCCTCAGAAGAAGCAGATGAAGCAGACGAGGCCGTCTAAGAAGAATTAGCCTAAAAAAAGGTGACAACAGCCACACGGTGATCGACGTCCTCTAGTCATGATGAAGTTAAGTGTGTTTCTGTCGAGTAGGTCAGTTTTTGTTACAATAAGTTAATTTGTAAACTTGATTCGATCTGATCGCTCCTGTAGATTGGTCCCCAGTGTCGCTACCAAGGTATCTCGGCAAAAAATTCATAAAAAGGGGCGTCACAGAGTCCTTACAAACTGTTCTTTGTGTAGATGAGGCAGCATAAATGGATAAAACAAACTCAACCTTCATTGAAATTAGAAGTTGTGGTGCAAACCCAAACTGAAGTTTACTAACTAAACTAACAAATCTAAAAAAAGTAGCAAGCTGTACTGAACCAGTCAAGCAAGCGATTTCCTTACCTTTTAGAAATCATGGTGCAGAGCCAAAATGAAGTTTGCTTGCTGAACTAACAAATCTCAACAAAACGGCAAGCAGCATGAACCCAAGAAACATCACATAAGTAGGAAAGCACCCTGATATACATACATACATACATGCGTGCACACATCCATCCATCCATCAGCCTCAGGAGCATACCTCGCCTCGAGCAACCAAACCTGACGACGCACCAGACAACACCGTAAATGCATCTTGGTCCTCGTCGTCGCGGACGAGGGTGGGAAGCCGGGAGAGGTCACGCCCGCTGCACGGACCCCAGAGACCTCGCCGGCCCACCCGACACTGCGACGGCTGCCCGAACCAGGGCCTCCATGCCGGCGGCGTCGCGGCGCGGCGGCGCGGACGGGATGCCTAGCCCAGCGAGAGGGAAAGATCCTAGGGCCGAGACTCCTCATCGCCCCTCTCCTAGCAACAGGCACCTCGCCTCCCTCCCGTGTGTTCCCGAGATCCAAATCGCCCCTGAAATCGGGGATATGAGGCTGGAGGAGGTGGAGCTCGGGACGGGAGATGAAAAGGGCACGAGCACCGGCGGAGCAGCAGGAAAGGAGCGGGGCGTTGGAGGAGAGGAAAGGTCGGGAGCGGGACTTTGGACATGTTTCCCGCGCAGAATTCTCTTAGGCCTTCTTTGGTTCATAGGATAGGAAAATCGTAGGAATATGAAAGTCATAGGAAATGAGATGACATGTATCTCAAATCCTATGAGTAGGAATAGGAAAGAAGATGTCCTTTGATTCACATTATAGGATTTTTTTCATTGAGTCTTGGCTAATGTTTATTTTCCTATGAAATGTGGAGGATAGAAAGAATTCCTTCATAGGAATAGGATTTCATTCCTACAAACCAAAGGGCTCTAAAGGAATTTTTCCTATAGAAATCCTATCCTATGAAATTCCTACAAGATTTCTCTAAACTAAAGGAGGCCTTATACTCGCCTGAGCGGTGCGAGTTGACTTGTTGGTAATATGATGTTGATATGCTAACTCAACGGCCTTCCTGTTGGATCAAACTATTTTACCCAGTGGACACCTATATCTCCCCATCATCCGCATCCCCTTTCCGTTCTCCTCTGGCTGCATCGATGCAACAGCACGCGCCCCCGTCGCATCGACACCATCTTGCAATGTCCGGCGTGCCGCATCGCAATACTAACAGCACCGCAAAAAAGTCAATGTTGCATCGTAGCACCAGATGATCCTGCAGCGTCGCGCCCCGCCTCGCCTGTGTGCTGTGTTGCAGCACCGATGTCGAGCAGCCGGCGGCGAGCTACGTTGAAGCACCGGCGTCGAGCTGCGGGCGTCTCCGGCAACTGCGCCTCTCGGCTGCGTTGCAGCACCGCAGCGTGAAAAAAAGCTCCGACGCAGCACCGTCGGCGTCCCGGCGAAGCTCCGTTGTCGCCCCGGCCGTGCTCCATTGCAGCCACCGGCGCCGGCGTTCCGACGAAGCTTCATTGCAGCCGCAGTCGCGCTCCGTTGCAGCCACCGGCGCGCGGCGTTCCGACGAAGCTCCATTGCAGCCGCAGTCGCGCTCCATTGGAGCCAACGCGGAGCTCCATTGCAGCCACCGGCCGCGCTCCACTACAGTCGCGGCGGAGCTCCATTGCAGCCGGGCGCGCTCCATTGCAGCCCCGCGGCACGCTCCATTGCAACGCGTCCGGCGGCGGCGGGAGCTGTGATGCAGCTCCGGTGGCGCTTCAATGCAACCATGGCGGAGCTTCAACAACCTCGCTCCATTGCGGCGGCCATGGCGGGCTCTACGACACAACGCACGGCGATGACGGCGGAAGCCGCGATGCAGCTCCGGTGGCGCTTCAACACGGTCACGGCAGAGCTTAGAAGACCTCAATTGCGCTCTATCGCAGCCCCGACGGGGTGAGGATGAATCAGGCTGCTCCTCTGTGGTGGTGCCTCTCCTCTGCCGTTGAACGAGAAAAAGTGGAAAAAAGAAGCGGAAGGAGAAGATAAGGCTGGAGGGAAAAGAAAGCTACCTCCTTGCACTATAGTAGTACTATAGCCATGACAGAACCCACATGGTCGCCTCCCTGCTGAACTGCCTCCATCGCAGAACTGTTGTCCAACTTAGTACACCCGATTCCCTGCTAAGTATAATCCGTTTCTGATTGTTGTTATCTCAGCGGCATCAACATGACTGATATGTGGAAGGAACCAATTAGCTGTAGCTATAAAGTTACCTTCTCCGTCGCGGGCAATCGCGCATGTAGCACCTGAAAGTGTTCCATATTGGAACGTTGCATCTACATTAATTCCAATTACATCATGATTTAAGCAATCTGAACTATTTTATTTACCAAGCAACCATTATTTTTCTTCCAACACTATTTTTTTGTTAGTCTAAACTATTTTTAAAAATCCTTTTTAACAGGGGCCAAGGTACAAGCTTGCCTATTTTCACATGACAGTTCTTCAATGTACCAAGGGAATGATCAATTTTTGTTCCAAGCGCTCGTACTTTCAGTCTTTTGAAAATATTTCACAGTTTTAATACGTACTGGATTCGATATAAAACTTTGTTTGTAAGTTCATTTGCCATATATCAACACAGTTTGTTTAAGACTTTGGAAAATATATTCTATTTCCGTATTTGCTTTATTTCATTATTTAATTTTTTTGTTCTTCCTTCTGAAAAGGGAATAAATTAGTTCTAAATTAATTCTACCCAATATTTTTTTCCTAATTGCGTTAATTCTGCTAAAAGAAGTTAAACCTCTACTATTTTCTCGACTAGTTAAGAAAACAAGATTCGCAACCAACTACAATTCGCAAAAAAAAGTTGAAACAGTGTAGCGAGCAACTGGGCTTAGTACTTTCTGTGCATATCAACACTTTCGGGTAGTTGCTCAGCACGTTCTGGGCCTTCCTTTACTGAATCTATTAATAGTTGCACTTTTCGACATATGCCTTTATTTGGGCAATGGTTGTAGGCATCCCCTTCTTTTCAAGGAATTTCTGCGCCCGGTTCCTGATCAAGAGTTGAAAAAACCAGAATATGATGCTTGCTACTTCAGCAGTAGGGCATGTTGATCTGCACAGAACATACTAAGCCGGGCCATTGGACACTATTGGGCCGTGACACCTCCATTAAAAGGCCTGCCACGGGCGTGTATAGTACAAAAGAAAAAGAAAAACAAGTTGGAGTCGGACGGACACCTTGCCTTCCCGGGGATAAAAAGGTGAGAGCCCCTCGTCAAAAATAGAAAAAAGGAAGAAAAAAGACACAACAGATCGATTGAGCGGACGCAATAGCGGCAGGGAGGAAACCCTAAGCAAGAAACCCTGTTCGATTGAGCGGCGCGCCGGAGATGGAGCTCATCGACAGCGGGTTGGCGCTGATGGAGATCCCCATGGGCGAGTCCAGTACAAAGACGAGGATGAAGAGCATTAGAGAGGCGGAGCAAACCAATCTGAGGCGCATCAGAGAGTCGCAGGAGAGGATCCGGAGGAGGCAGGAGCAACTTGTTCGCGATCCACAGCCACCTCTGCGCTACGAGCTTGAGGAGGAAGAGGAGAAGGCTCCTACAGATGAGCAGGAGGCTGAGGACTACCGTAAAATGTGGGAGATGTGCTTTCGCCACAATTTCGGTTCAATCGACGCGGAAAGTAAGAAATTCTTCACTTGATTTTATCTCCCCATGAATTGCCTTTGCGATTTCTTGAGATCGACGCGTGAAATCGACTTCGCTATGTGATTTCTTGAGATTGATGCAGAAACATAAGAAAAGCGATATTTTTATTGAATGTTTTAACTAGGATATGTCTGAGAACTAGATCAATTTGAGAAAAGAGTCTGAGAACTAGATTTATTTCACATCCCAATTATACTGTTAGAGTAGAGACATTAATTGTGTTATATGGAATTGGATACCAATCCAACATATCGTTACCATGGATGGTTGAGCTAGTATTATATGTTTCAACTGGGATTTATTGTAGAATCAATTCTTCTGGAAAATTGACAACAAATCCAGTCCATAACATATATTGGGAGTAGAGAAACCTCATTGGCTTTGCATATCGAACTAGGAGCAGGATATCGTAGTATTACATTAAAGACCCTTGATGCATTCATATCCTATTCCTATCTTATTACCCTGGTCTCTGGATGAGATTATGTTGAACTTCTTTCCTGGCAACAAGCTAGTATTGCTATCCACTATATCTATCACTTAATTTAAATAATTTTTCAATGTTTATTAACTTAGCTTCTTCCATGCAGCTTCTCTTGGTCCCATTTGCTGTACAACCGGAACCAACCCAGCAGATGCTCTTCCGGAGAGTTGCATGCAGATCTTCTCCATCAAAGTCACTGACCTAAACAATGATCTCAGCTTGCCACTGGAGGTTCATGGCTTTGTTGCTGCCAGGGACTCGGTAGATCGTAAACGCAACTATCTCTTCAGATGCACCAGGGATAACTGCCAAACCCTCACTCCAAAGGTGAGTTAGTGCGACTATCTATGCAATGTAAACACTTTGTGTGNATTTTATCTCCCCATGAATTGCCTTTGCGATTTCTTGAGATCGACGCGTGAAATCGACTTCGCTATGTGATTTCTTGAGATTGATGCAGAAACATAAGAAAAGCGATATTTTTATTGAATGTTTTAACTAGGATATGTCTGAGAACTAGATCAATTTGAGAAAAGAGTCTGAGAACTAGATTTATTTCACATCCCAATTATACTGTTAGAGTAGAGACATTAATTGTGTTATATGGAATTGGATACCAATCCAACATATCGTTACCATGGATGGTTGAGCTAGTATTATATGTTTCAACTGGGATTTATTGTAGAATCAATTCTTCTGGAAAATTGACAACAAATCCAGTCCATAACATATATTGGGAGTAGAGAAACCTCATTGGCTTTGCATATCGAACTAGGAGCAGGATATCGTAGTATTACATTAAAGACCCTTGATGCATTCATATCCTATTCCTATCTTATTACCCTGGTCTCTGGATGAGATTATGTTGAACTTCTTTCCTGGCAACAAGCTAGTATTGCTATCCACTATATCTATCACTTAATTTAAATAATTTTTCAATGTTTGTTAACTTAGCTTCTTCCATGCAGCTTCTCTTGGTCCCATTTGCTGTACAACCGGAGCCAACCCAGCAGATGCTCTTCCGGAGAGTTGCATGCAGATCTTCTCCATCAAAGTCACTGACCTAAACAATGATCTCAGCTTGCCACTGGAGGTTCATGGCTTTGTTGCTGCCAGGGACTCGGTAGATCGTAAACGCAACTATCTCTTCAGATGCACCAGGGATAACTGCCAAACCCTCACTCCAAAGGTGAGTTAGTGCGACTATCTATGCAATGTAAACACTTTGTGTGTTTGTGTGTTTTAATTAATAGTCTGGCAGTTAAGTGATAAATTATTATTGTGATGCTTGCATTGCAGGATCCATTCTTGCACTTAACAGGCCCCTCTCGAGCGGTTCTGTTAATTGACCCTGTTGCGATTGAAGTTCAGCTAAAAGTAAAGGGCAAAAAGGAGTCTGAAGATGAAGTGTTAGCTTTCAAATGTTTTTATTTCCATGAAAGGTATCATTTAGAAGATGGGATCCGTTTTCGCATCCCCAGCAAGCGCTGCATGCTTGAGTTTGCTTTGGCAGTGCTGCCTATGTCAGTTGAGGCCATTGTGGGCATCCGAGTTGTTGATGGGTCATGGCCTGATCATTGTCCGGGGTTGGTTGTTTGCAGTACCAACAGCGTAAAAGAAGGGAAAGTGGTGCTGCTTGATTTTCAAAATGGAGAGTTGCCTACCAAGTCAGATGGTGTGGTTGAGCTTGCAAGGCGTGTTGTTTCTGTTGATTACCCAGAGGGAAAACTTACTGTTTCTGTGGAGGCCTCGCGGGGTCGATTTTCTGCACGAGGTACAGTCGACTTTGGGATGAAAGTGCCAAGGGGAAGTGCTGCTCGCACGTGTGATCTGGTTTTCTGCAAAATGCTAGTTACAGTTGCTTGGTCCCTTGTTTCTTGCTATCGGGTTTAAAATCCAAGCTTATCTGTTTGGCCATCCTTACCCGTGGTTTGCCCAGCTAAGCCGTTTGAACTATTTATGTATCTATATTGTCATGCCTTGGTACCTCCCTACCTGTTGTACTTGATTCATCATGTTTGCTCCGATGTGGTATTACTTAGGCTGCTCAGGTAATGAGCATATTAGTTGTTGCTACTAAACTTTCTCACTCCGCTGTAATGTTATATATTGTCTCTGGAAGTTTAAGCTTATTGGTAATGTTGCTGCTACATTGTTATGTAGCATCCTCCAGAACTTTGCGTGCACTTGGTACCCCAATTGTCATATTGGTTGTGTTTCTTCTTCTATTTGATCTGATGTTCCTTGTTTTCGTGTACTTGTAGTCTGGAACTATACGCACACACACACACACAACAAAAAGCCTTTTTAGGTCTCAAACAAGTTGGGGTAGGCTAGCTGAACCTGTTGCTCTTACACTATCCAAACAAAACTTAGGGTGGCAGGGATTAAGGCGTCTGGAAGGGATTGATCCCTCTGGGGATTGGGTGACAGAAGTGTGGAGTTTGCCCACTAGAGTATTTGTTCCCCTATATAACCAAACAAGCCCTGTGGTCTGGAATTTATCTTTTTTGCCAAAGTCTTGTTTGATGAGGAAAGGAAGGGCGATGTTGAAGCTGATCAGCGTTCTTGCTATTAGAAGTCATTATTTTGTATGAGTTATCTGTGAAGCCTTTTACATCGTGTTGAACCATGACTGTTATACATCAGCAAGTAGCTGCTAGTGATAGAAGTGAATTGTTCTGGTATCTCTGAAACACGCTGCCTGCAAATCTGGATGCCAGTGAAGTGGGCAGACATCTATTTTCTCCTGTCTTGAGAGTGACAATTGCTGCCAAATGATAAACCAATGAACAACAAATATAATGGCTACCATGAGTGAAGGCAAGTAAATATTTTCACCAGTTGCTGGAGACTGTTGCCATAGTAGAGGTGTTTATCATCGTTACTTGAAGCCTGGAAACTTGCCAGTGGATGAGTATGCGACCCTCAGGGTCTCTGCTTTTGGTTTAACTGTGCTAACCAAGTCAAAGTGGCGAGATGGTCTGCTCCACACCGCATGTGGAACTCCAGCATATGTTGCTTCGGAAGTGCTCAGCAGGAAAGGCTACAACGGGCAAAGGCAGATATCTTCCTTTCATGAAAGAAATCTTATTGAGTTGTATATAGAAAGATTGCTAAAGCTGAGTACAAATGCGCTCGTTATTTTTCGGCTGAGCTGAAGGGGCTCCTTAAAGTATCCTTGATTCAGATCCTAATACTAGAATGTCCATCGCAAGGATAAAACAAAGTGCTTGGTATAGGAAGCCGATTGAGAGAACACCACTGAAAAAAAGACTTATACGAGCGAATCTGCTGCGTCTGGCCTTGCATGTCGCAGTAGTTCCGATGAAAATTCGCGACCATGAATGCATTTGATATCATTTCCCTCTCTCCTGGGTTCGATCTATCTGGTTTGTTCGATGAAAGATAGCCAAATAGAAGCCTGGTTTGCTTCCAAACAGCTGCCAGCAACCGTATTTGTGAAGCTGAAGGAACTAGCCCAACGCATGAACCAAACAAACCAGCGCATGAAGCAAACAAAGCTGAAGGAACTGGCACCGGGCATATATGACAGCCATTGTCACAAGAGATGGAGTCAGACAGTACATTATGTCTGGTTTGTTTGGTTAAATGCATCTAAACTAGAGTCAAACAGTACATTATTTCTGGCCCAACTGTATTTGTGACAATCACTGTCATATATGTCTGGTTTGTTTGGTTAAATGTCTCTCCTGGGTTAGATGCACTTAACAAACAAACCAGACATAATCAGGGACTAAATAGCACTAGGTCAGACAGTACAGTACAGTACATGAATAAAGAAGTACTGTGAATTTAAACCTCACTGATAAAAATCAAGATACAAAGCACACCAACAAGACGCTCGGCTACAGATGCAGAGTTTCAGCGAAACCTCTCCAGGACCTCAGACAAAGCTGAGAATAGATCAGGACAACGCATGACACAGTCAGCTTGTCCAACGTCAATCCATGTTGTGATTAGATGATGCGAACAATGCCATCCCGAATCATTATCCTGTTTGCATCTTGCATCCTCTGTAAACACAGGGAAATGAATTTCAGTGAAGTCTAAAGAAGCAAGGTATATTGGTTACACTCACTGACGAAGTCCTGAACTGAAACGAACTTTTTCATATCTCCAGGATGAACTCTACTTGGCGTCTGGTGTAAGCAACAGCTGCATCTCTGTTGACTGTTTGCTCAACTTCATCAATGGACATTTGATCAACATGATTTGCCAGCACATGCTGTCCAAGAATTGCCTCAAATGCTTCCATTCTGCACATTTCAAAATCACAAGGGAAGCAAAACAATTCAGCCACAAAGAAGAAACAAACACAAAGGTTCAAATTTTGCAAGTTTCAGGCAGTGCACTAACCTCTGAAGAAACATCCTGATCATTTGATGCATTGCCTGAGCCTACATCCACATCCATTGGGTCGTTGCCAGATCTGGGAAGAGGAGTGCAGAAAAACACACGAGGATGGAGTGTTTGAGGCAAGCTGGAAACAATAATTTCCGGTCTTTCATGTACACACTTAGCTAAATGTGTTAATCTGTGGAAGGTGCAATATTTTGGAATACCAGGTTGTGTCAAGCCATTGGTTGGTCATAACTGTAACTGTTCCAGAGTATTCAGTAAAGCTCTATCAAAAAGTGTTGAGTACTTCGGTGAAAATTAAAGCTCTGTAAAGTAGAGCTGTTTCTATGTTCTGATTGGATTGCATGTCAACAAAAAATATCCTAATATGTGGCATTAGTTACCTTCATTTAGCATTCATTTGCTTACATCTGTGGAGCTGAATGGACTTAAATTATCTAACCAAATAATTCTGAAGAGTGTGGTTAAATAGAGACAGACTACTTTCTGGGAAAGTCCAATGGAGAGAGGACCATTCCAATATTAAAAATGATGATTCAGATCTTAATTAATAGAACACTTGATACTGCATGAAGCTGTAAACTCACCTTCCATACCCGTCTGCATAGCCACCACTTGCTCCTCCAGGCCCATCTACATTATCACCACCTGCACCTGCATCTTGTTCAGCTTGTTGTTTCTCAGTCTCCCTCTGCTCACGGTCTTCCATGCCAGTCAATTCCTTGCGGAATATTGCAAAAATCAGACTTGCAGTGCAGCCTCGACATCAGTTTTCAGAACCTGCAACAAGATACAGGTTCTGTCATTATATTTTCGCAAGGAAAAATGTCCTGTGTCTGTTATCCTTCAAAATAATGAATACAGCAATTTAAAAAATAGAGCGGCAGCATAATTTTTTAAGCAAGATCCCAAGCACTTTGCTTGTCTAGATAGTTGTTGCAGGTAACCTGCTTTGGTAACTGGATCTGTATGGAGCAAAATACCTCGTGTCTCAGTTTCATCTTTGCATGGGCAGTAGATAGACGAATTATTGTTTCCAGTGTCCTGGCAGTAATTGGAAGGGTACCTCCACCAGACTATAGAAACATAAGGACAACTATAAACACATACCATAAACAAGAAAGGGCCCAGGCTCACCTTTGCATTTGCAGTACCATCTCTGAGCTCAGCATATGTAGTTGCAATGTGGTCAGATGCCTGGAAGAGCACAAAATGTTTAGATTATATAGCCAATGAGTCATTTTTTACACACAATGTTATTTTCCTTATATGCTATGGCAGGCGACTCCTCAGATTCCAAAATATAAGGCACATTTGACTTTTCACAGTTGCCAATGCAGAACATTGACTAAAATTTCACTTATAAAATGCTTAGAAATAAGTGAACAAACATGACACCAAAGTATTTTGCAGGATAAGTAGAACAATACCCATTCTTACACTTTCATTAATACCATAAACTTGTGTGCCTTATCTTATGGAATAGCGGGAGTATTATGTTAACACATGAAAAAAATAGTTCTCATGCAATGGAAAAGGCTACTGACAAACTAACCAAAAACAGAAAGTGTTCTGAAGAGAAAAGTAATATTGTACACAGCATAATTGTAATCAGAGATTATAGTCAATGATGGAGGCAGTGGGTACTACAACTAGTTATACACATTTGAGTATACAAAGTATCAAACATGCCAAATAAACTTAGGGGTCTGTCTACATGTGCCCTAGTTATCGTACATCTAAGTGACTCAATCAAACATAAAAATACCCGCATGAATATCCACGAGTGAATTGCAGAAAACCACCACATTGAAGCCTAGGGTTGCAGAAAAGACTCTTCTACGATTTTGTTGCAGAAAACACTGATTTCGCGCCTAATCATTTGCAGAAAACACCAAACCGTCTGTTGGGGCATTTTAAGCACTATTATGACAGGTGGGGCCCGATTTTGATGACGTGGCGTCACGGTCACGAGTTCACGCCATCTAACGGTGCTACAGTGTCAACGGACGCGTCGTCTCGGTCAAAACAGCACGGGTCCCTTATCCACTTCATTTTTCCCCTTTCACCACTCTACTCTCCTCTGTATCTCTTTCTCCCCGTGCTCCATGGCGACGGCGAGCCCTGACGATGGCGTGGGAGTGGATGCCGCCGGCGGGGGAGTGGATGGAGGCTGCAGCGGAGGGTTGCTTCCTGGCGGCGAATCGATCGAAGTGGAGGAGGTGTGCGGCAGCTCAAACCCTAGTCGGGACCCGAAGAGGAGAGCGTCGTCGCCGTCACTTGAGTACCGCGCCGCCGGCGCTCTTGCCCGTGCTGTGCAAGCTACCCCGACGGGTAGCCATCAATGGGCTTCTGCGTTTGGTGGCGTTGAGTAAGTTCTCCCCCTCTTTTACTGTGGATTCTAGCGTTAGGGTTAAATTTCTCATAGTTCAATAGTTAGGCTTCGATTTGAATGAACTCCAGGTCATTATTGTTTGTAGTCTAACCTCTGATATGTATCCTATCAGTTAGATGAATTTGCTTCAGTGTATGAAGTTAAATGAATTTTCTAAGTGTACAAAAGGTTTTCAGTTTACTGAATATTGTTTAGTGTCCATAGTTAACTGAATATGCACTGTATATAGTGTATAGTGTACTAAGTTAACTGAATTTTCTCATTTGTAATATTTAACTGAATATGCACTGAATAGATAACTGAACATATTTAGTGTTCAAAAGATTTCAGTTAACTGAATATGCACTGAATAGTTAACTGAATATTGAAACTGTATGTATGAACTTAACAGAATTTTGTAGTGTGATATTTAACTAAATATGCACTGAATAGTTAACTGAATATGCACTGAATATTTAAACTGTATGAATGAACTTAACTGAATTTATTAAGTGTTCAAAAGATTTCAGTTAACTGAATATGTATCAGTTTCACCTAGTAATTTGTAATGTTTATTTGTGCACTGTATATACTTCAGTTTGTTATTGATTTTAATTATTAGAAATGTATGCATAGAAATTAATGTGTAGCTTCTTTGCTTTGTAGTTTGTGTGATGATGTGTGGGAAGTTAGGCTCCACTTTCATGACAGGGACAATTTGGAGAGGACCATGTGTGTTTCAGACATAACATTTCTGAATCTAATAGCACTAATAGAGACAGCAGGCTATGGAGAGGATGACTACATGTACTTTGTTAGGGATGCTGGCTTGGGAGTAGCTGGTTTGGAAGAGATCTGTGATGATGACAAGGTTGATGAGATGCTAGACCACATTGCCAACAGAGATCAGACCATAGTTAATCTGACAGTAGTTAGGGGTAGTGAGCCCAGACCTGGAGATTTAAACATAGGTCATGTTTGTGAGCAGCAGGTCCCTATAGGCAGTGTTGGAGAGAGGACTGTGTATGAGGTCAGTGAGAAAGGTGTGGTGTACAAGTCACCATCCAAAAAAACAAGGAGAGTTGCACAAGTTGATGAGCAGGAGGCACAAGATATGGATCAAGGAAATGCAGGAGATGATGATTTGGAGCAAGAGGGGTTGGAAAGAACTATGGAGCTTAAGAGGAGGAATAAAATACAGAGGTATAAGAAGCATAAGAAGAGTGTTGAGAGGGTGGAGGCGGTTAAAAGAAAACTTCCTGTTTTACTAACTGAAGATGACTCTGACATGGAGCAAGATGAGGATTTCATGGCTAGGATGGCTGAGATGAGGAGGCAGAGACAGGACCCATTTTTACACTTTGAAGGTGACACTGATGTTGAAGAACCTTATGAGCTAGAAGAAGAGGTAGTGAATGGGGAACATGGAGAGGATGAGGAGCATGGAGAGGATGAGGAAATTGAAGAGGAGGTGGTACCACAAGGGGAAAAGAGGAAGAAGTTGAAAATAAGAAAGGGGCCAACTACTAGATCACATGCAAGTTTGGAGCAAAAATTTGAGGATGTTTGGGTGCCATCATCTGATGAGGATCCAAATCCTGGTGATTTGAATGAGGAGGATGATGATGGGGCAGTACCCCTAGCTTTTGTGCTTGGTAATAAGAGTAAGGCCAAAAAACCCAAACCACGAATCTGGTATGCTGAGGATAGAGAGAGCCCAGAGATGTAGTTTGTGAAGAAGCTTTGTTTTGAAAGTGTTTACCAGTTTAGAAGGGCACTTCTCACATTCCACATAGCTCAAAACAGAAACTATCAGTTTCATAGGAACTGCAATGACAGAATCATAGCTATTTGCAGACATGAAGATTGCCCTTTTTTCATTGCAGCTTCTGTGTTGTCAAATGAGAGAACATTTTGCATTAGAAAGGCAATTTTTTTGCACACATGTCCTGCTGTAGCAGAGAGCACCAAGGTGACTACCAAGTGGGTCACACATCGGGTGTTAGAAGCAATAAGAACAGACTTGAACACATCAATAACTACAATAATGCAAAATCTGAAGAGCAAGTATGGAGTTGAGATCAGCACTCATATGGCCTACAGGGCTAAGAACAAAGCAGTTGAGATGGTGCAAGGAGATCAGAGGGGTCAGTATACCAGGATCAGGGATTATTTGCAGGCTGTCTTGGACACAAATCCAGGTAGTAGGTGCATTGTCACTACTAAGTTCTTGAAGGAGCATCCAAGCAAAAATCCAAGGTTCCATGGCCTGTTCATCTGTTTGAATGCTTGCAAGGAAGGATTTCTGAATGGATGTAGACCATTCATAGGTGATTATTTTACTTCGCAAGGAAGGATTTCTGAATGTTTAGTTTGCCTTGTTTCTGACTTGTGTTGTGTGCCATTGCAGGTGTGGATGGATGCTTCATCAAGCTGTCTACTGGCCAACAAATCCTGGCTGCCACAGGAAGGGATGGGAATAATAACATATATCCCATTGCTTTTGGAGTTGTGGACAAAGAAGACACAAAAAGTTGGACTTGGTTTCTATCTGAACTGAAGATAGCAATTGGTGGAGAATCAGGGAGATTTGGTTATTACACCATAATCTCTGATAGACAGAAGGTACATAATTAAGTAGTTGTTTAAGTACATAGTTGATTAAGTTGTTGTTGGTCATATACATTGCTTAGTTGCTTAAGTAGTTGTTGGTCATATACATTGCTTAAGTACATAATTGCTTAGTTGTGATTATGGTCATTTCTCCAAACAGGGCCTTCTTAAAGCTGCAAACAATGTATTCCCCAACTGCCCACATAGATTCTGCCTTAGACACATCTATCAAAACTTTCAGATTGCTGGTTTTAGGGGGTCAGAATTAAAGAAGTACATGGATAAAGCTAGTTACTCTTATACTGAACATGACCATCTTGCTGCAATGGATGCTCTTAAAAATGAGTGCAAGGCTGCTTGGGCTTGGCTTAACAAAGTTCCTAGAGCTGCTTGGGCTAGATTTGCAATGGACTTCAATTGCAAAACTGACCTAGTTGTCAACAATATTAGTGAGGTCTTTAACAAGATGATATTAGATGTGAGGGGCAAACCAATAAAGAGCATGATAGATGGAATCAGGACAAAGTTGATGGTTAGGTTCAATTGCAATAGGACTAAGACAGAGGTAGCCAAGTGGGATATATGCCCAACATATG
>LR880970.1:43472098-43486017 GCA_904067115.1 Aegilops sharonensis | reverse complement strand
CTGGCAGCATACAACCCCATCATATACCCTGTACCAGGACAAGATCTGTGGCCCAAGACCAATACCAGAGACATAGAACCTCCAGTGTTCAAGGATAAGCCAGGGAAGAAGCAAACCAAGAGGAGAAGGAGCCAGTTTGAGCCACCAGCACCCAAAGATACATCTAGGATGGCTTCAATTACATGCAGCAACTGCCAGCTTGTAGGTCACAGATACACATCATGCAAACAGACTCTAAAACCAAGCTTAGCAATGAGAAAGAACAAGCATCAGGTTTGTACAAGCATCACACATACACATCATTTTGTTTTCTAACACTTGAATGTATTAACTTGCTACAATTCTTATATGCAGTCTAGCAATACAGAGGAGGGTGGCACACAAGGAAGCAGGGCAGCTTCTTCAACAACTCCAGCACCAAGGGGATCAACAAGTGGAGCACCAAGGGCAGCTTCTTCAACTGCTCCAGCACCAAGGGCAGCTTCTTCAACTGCAGGTGCAGCAACAAGGGCAGCCAGCTCAACTGCCAGGAGAGCTTCTTGGAACCCACCAAGACAGAGAAAGCAACCCAGCAGGCTGAAAGACTATTTCTATGCTTCTGGGAACTGATGTTCAACCTTGATGATGATGTGATCTAGCTAAACTAGTAATTGCTAAGATCTATTTTGGCAACAACTTATGGTACTGTAATCCGGCTGAACTAGTAATTGCTATGTTTCATGATGGTGTTAGATGGTACTGTAATCTATGAATCTATGAATCTATATGATGCACTGTACTTAAGCCTCTCTATTTGTGTCAAGTTGGGTTGTTACAATGTTCAATAGTTTAGGCTGTTAACAGAGTGAATTGCAGAAAATGGGTTGAGTGAATCTATGAATCTATATAATAGTTTAGGCTGTTATATGATATGAGGCTAGGGGTCACCCTAGGGTCATTTTGTCGATAAGTCGATGAAATGAGGCTTGGGGTCACCCTAGGGTCATTTTGTCGATAAGTCGATGAAATGAGGCTAGGGGTCACCCTAGGGTCATTTTGTCGATAAGTCGATGAAATGAGGCTTGGGGTCACCCTAGGGTCATTTTGTCGATAAGTCGATGAAATGAGGGTTGGGGTCACCCTAGGGTCATTTTTGTCGATAAGTCGATGAAATGAGGTTGGATAAAAGTGCACTCACATTCAACAGCCCCAAATATCTTATATCAAATCCCTAAGCACATACACCAGATAACATCAAAGTGCACTCACATTCATAAAGGTTCCTCAAGGTTGGATCCAACACCTGATCTCACAAAATACATACATAAAGGTTCAGAAATAGATACTAAAGTACTTAATAGATGATTATCATCTAGATTACAACACTGCTGGATCCAACACCATAGATCACAAATTCATCACTGAAGTACTTGGGTCACAAATTCATACTAAAGTACTGGATAGAAGATTATCATCTAGAAACTGATAGATGATTATCATACTAGAAGGCACCCTACTCATCTAAGATGGCCTTCACACCTTGAAGCTTCAACTTTATCTTTTCCTCAGACTTTTGAAGCTCAGAAATGTGATGCTGCAGTTTAAGCCTCTCTTCTGTCAGCCTCTCCTTCTCCTTCAAATGATTGAACTTCAAGTTCCTAATCACATTGGCTTGAGCACCTGCCAGGTTCTTTAGAGTTTCATAGTTTTGCAGCATCTTCTTCTTCTCCTCCTCTGTCTTTGTCAGCTGTGCCTTCAAGTTCCCCACTAGAGTCTCAAGCTCAACAATCTTCACATCAACATATTCCTCCTGCTCCTTCTGATTATTTAACTCCACACCCCTCTGCTGCTGGGCATCCAAGAGGGAATTCACATCAGCATACAAACTGTCATAGTTCTCCTGTAGTTTCTTCTTCTCCTCCTCTTTCTTTGACAACTCTGCCTTCAAGTTGCCAACTACAGTTTCTAGCTCAGCAATCTTAACTTCAAGATATTGCTTCTGCTCCTTTTGATTGGCTAACTCCACACCCCTCTGCTGCTGGGCATCCAAAAGAGCATTCACATCAGCATACAAACTGTCATAATTCTCCTGTAGTTTCTTCTTCTCTTCTGTCAGGTTGTGGATTGCAAATGAACTCTCTAGATTGTCATTGGTCCTAGCTGACTTAATCTCNTTCTAGCTCAGCAATCTTAACTTCAAGATATTGCTTCTGCTCCTTTTGATTGGCTAACTCCACACCCCTCTGCTGCTGGGCATCCAAAAGAGCATTCACATCAGCATACAAACTGTCATAATTCTCCTGTAGTTTCTTCTTCTCTTCTGTCAGGTTGTGGATTGCAAATGAACTCTCTAGATTGTCATTGGTCCTAGCTGACTTAATCTCCTCATACATATCCCATAGCTTGGTCAATGCCTTCTCCATTGAGTCTGGCCATTCAAAATCAATCCATTGAACTGCTCCACAGTTTACGCCTTCCTGTATTATAAACAATAAAAGAAATAATTAATTGTGGTTCATGTATCATCAAACCAACAGGTTCAGGTATCTAATATGTGCACTGTTAAACAGACAAATAAACAAGTCACTAAGCACTGACAGGTTCCTTACCATAAAGCACACAAATAAACAATGCCCACACAAGTAAACAAGTCATTAAGCACTGACCATAATAAACAAATAACTACCATCCACTAATGAGAACACACTCCAACACACTGGCTAAAGCAAATTAAACAAAGACAAAGCACTTAACCAAGCTTAACAACTTGAGACACAAAGGAGTTAGCACTGACCAATATAAACAATGTGTACATTCCACTAATGACAAGGTATGTCAGAACAAGCTAAACAAAGACCAAGCTAAAAAAATATTAACAACTTGATAAACAAAGCATTAAGCAAACAGCTTCCTTTACACAGGATGTGAATCATACCTTCTTAGCACATCCAAGAAACCTCCTGCCCGTGTGCATCCCTTCAAATGCAACAAAGCGCTCGGCCGGCTCACCGTGTTCACACAAAACATTCACATCTGCGTCAGTGCCATTGAAATTCGGATCGTGCATCGTAGCAGGAAGCTGCGGGAGCAAGCAAAGAGAAGGCTAGGTTCAGATCGAGCTCAGTGACAAAATCCCCATTTCACTAACCCTAACCCTAGCTCTAGCTATCTAACGAACTGACCTTGATGATGCCATCGTAGGAGGAGGAGATGTTCAGCACTGAATCCTCACTGGTCTCGTCGCTCCACGACACCATGGCACCGGGGAGCAGCAGAACGGCGGTCGGCGGTGTGGCGGCGCCGGGGGAGAAGAACAGAGTGAGAACAGAGTGAGGAGAGGGCGAGGCAGAGGAGAGAGTGTGAGGAGAGAGCTGGATCGATTTGATCCAGTTTTTACCCACACGTCGGAGCAGTAGCGGCAGTCACGCCGTTAGACGGCGTCGGCTGCCGGCCGTGACGCCACGTCATCAAAATCGAGCCCCACCTGTCATAATAGTGCTTAAAATGCCCCAACAGACGGTTTGGTGTTTTCTGCAAATGATTAGGCGCGAAATCAGTGTTTTCTGCAACAAAATCGTAGAAGAGTCTTTTCTGCAACCCTAGGCTTCAATGTGGTGGTTTTCTGCAATTCACTCAATATCCACGTAAAATCAATGATGTAAGACTTGGATGTGCAAACGTAGGACACATCTAGATGTGCTTTAGCGAAACCATAAACTTATATATAAGAAGTAAAAATACAACTAAATAAAAGCGGACATGTTTCCTTTTGAATTATCTAAAATTCATGCACCTGAGCTAACCAGCTTCTGCTACTTGAACATTCGAATGAACATCTCAAACACAAGCTTCTTCAAGGGTAAGCCGCAATGGTACAAATAAATTGGATGTCATGCAAATCTGGATGCTCTACCCAAAATATAGTATGCGGCATGAGATTGTGAGCACATCTGAGGAGAGGCCCCATCCAAATGAATCTCCAAGCACAAGTAACTGAACAACAAAGACAACTGTATCAATTTAGATATACAGCCAGTCTCCTAAAAGAATCAGCAGTCAGGATCACGATTTAGTAAATGTTGGGGTTTAGAAACCCGCACTCTCAGCTTCGAGGGGCCAGATTTAGTTCTACTGCTGTTCCGGTCTTAATGGAAGCAATCACAGCATCAGCCCCGGGACCAAGACCTTTTTCCTGCCAACTAAGTGTTTCACAGAGGCAGTGCAGCCTCCATAGCCTGCTGCCGCAATAGTAATGTACACATATAGAGCTGCTGTTGTTGGTTAAAATGTGATTGTACCTGCTGAAACAACGATTTGTTTGAGTGGTGCTGCTCTTTTTCCCCTCCAGTTGCACTTTTTTTCTAAGGGCCACCTAGTTCCACACTTCTTCCACATTTAGAATAGCTGGAGATTTCGGATCCAAGCCTTTTTCCGCCAAAAATGACAGAGAAGCTCCCAAATTCCAGGTCTGGTAATCTAAACAAGTCTACTAGTAAGCTAGCACAAGCTTGAGCGTCCGTAGATGGGCTTTTTTCCACTTTGGTCTTTGTTACTCGGGCGGTGGCATGGATACTGATGTTAGCAGCCTCTTGTACGCCCGTAGTAAAAGGTCCGTGCATTGTTGCAGGGTAACGCCTTGTGGTGGCTTCTCCAGCAAAAAACAACCACCCATCTCCAACACTTTCGGCTAATATGTCATAGTCAACTCCAGATGCTCCAACAGCTACATGCGGGTATGGACCTAGACTGAAAGAGCATGTCCCTGTCATAGTCATCTCCAGATGCTCCAACTGCAATGTGCGGATATGAACCCAGACTGAAAGACTCTGTGCTCCATCTAGTACAAATGCTCTGTAGAGGATTTGGTACCTCAACCCCTTGTTGCTTCATAGATACCTGCAATACACAAGGTTCATCTTTTAGACAAAAACCGTTTTTGAGCAATTAAATCATTGGTACAACATGTTTCAGTGCAATTGCAGAGGTGAACGAAACTAAGATGTTCTAGTAATCAGTTGTGAGAGGTATTGAATACCTTATATACTCCATTATGATACAGCGATGTAAATTTTGATGATAGAAATTACCAAATTGAAGTCTTACCCCTCGGTATCTCAAGAACTGAGGTGACAGCGTCAGTTGGAGGCGTGGTTTCAAGGTAGTGGGCAGCTTCACCAGCAACCAATGCCATAAACAACGGACCACCAGCCATGCATAGCTATAGAACAGAAAGAACTCCCCTCAGCAACTCGGATTTCAGTCAGATGTCCAAAGGTATCAAGGTCGGTGCTCAAAAAACATGAGGAAACAACAATTCAACCTTGTTTAACAACCCAAAGTCTAATTTTCTCATACTATCAAGCCTCCTTTGTGGCAGCTCAGGTACAAACTTGATACCCCCTTTTTCAGAACCACAGGTGGCACAGTGCACAACGCCATGTCCCCTTCATACACCTGACCACCATTGACAACCACCTGCACACCATCCCCTCCATACCATATAGTGTGCACTGTCCTCTCATAAACAATAGGCACATTCTCTGCCAGGCATGTACAAGCCTCCCGTTGCCACCAGGCAAGAAGCAGTGATCCCCACTCCCAAAATATTTCCTTCAAATTAACTTGGCATCATGATAATTATGTTGGTCATGTATGTATGCTGCTTCAGTGTGGCGTACAGCCTTGGAGTAGCAGCGGACAGCGGTGCTGCAAACTCCAGCTCCAGTGGCATTGACAACAGCTTCCTGGGCAGTCTGTGGGCACCGTTATTCAGGAACAGCAGTAGCACCTTAAATGCCACTTCAGGGGTACATTACATGCATACATGTAGTTCTGAACTTTCTGAAATAATGCAGTTTGAACTTTCTGAAGAAATTACACTACATGTTTGCAGATGCCATAGCTTCTCCTCACCATCGACGACCTCCCCTCCTCCTCGCACCAGATTGAGCAGCAGGCTGGGCAAAGCAGAGCGGAGCGAACGGGTCGTGCCAGAACCAGCATAACACGGTCGCGGGCGGTGAGGGCGAGGCTGAGTCGCTGGACTACGGACTCGTGGAGGAGGAAATCCAGGGCTCGGGTTTCATCTACATGGTTGACTGCTCGGGTGCTGTGCAGCGGGTCAGTGCTTGGACGCTCTTCAAAGCCTTCGTCTTTATTGTCTCGTACACCTTTGGCTACACGCTCGGCAAACATGACGGCCCATGCAGCAAGGTAACTACTACCATTCGTGCTTGCACTTATATTGATACTGAATTTCATTCGTGCTTGTGCTTGTATTAATTCTGAATTATTTTAGTCCAGTTCGAGGCCGGCCGCAACCACGACATTGACGGCATCCATAACAATCATCTATCCTTCGACATCTGGATCGACCACTGCTCCCTCCTCAACTACGACGATGAGCTCATCGACATCACAGTCTCCAGGTTGTTCCCTTTTCTGTTGTTTGTCCCTGTTACTAAATCACTCACATGCTTGCTTTCTCTAAAAAAAATCGCTAATTACATTGGATCATTGTGTTGTGCTGATGAAAATAATTTTGTGTATGTGTATGTGATTGCATTTTTTGTTTGATTGATATTATTATGGTTACTCACAATGTACACCGGGCGATCAAACTAATATCCATATATCTTGCATCAATATTATAGTTACTGATGACATAACTTGTGAGGAAAGACCATGGTAAATGAAGAGACAACAGTACACTGACTTTTATCTTCGTGAGGTCTGTAGAAATATGGTCATTGATGCAACAAACAAGGGGAACGAGTCCAGGTTCATCAATCATAGTTGTGAACCAAACACAGAGATGCAGAAATGGTTAGTTCTATTGTACTTCTTATTTTATATCCATGCTGATGACCATGATATTTGCTACTGGTCTCATGTTATTTCAGGACTGTAGATGGAGAGACCAGAGTTGGAATGTTTGCTCTTCTTGACATGGAGAGAGGGGAGGAGCTGACATATGACTATAAGTATGTTCATTCAGTTTCCTGGTTACTTTTTAAGTCTTTCTTTTGGTTATAAACAAACTTGTTTCGGCATGCTTTATCGCATTGTGCACACAAAACGGTTGCTGCTTCTAATCTCTGTCCTTGTCTACAGATATGTCCAGTTTGGAGCAGATCACAATTGTCATTGGGGATCTTCAAACTGCAGAAAAATGGTTGGCATGTCTAGGTCGGTCAACTCATTTGTTCTCCCCAATGCGTCATTCCTCATTTGTATATATGTTTTTTTTTTATTCACACATTCGGTTCGTCCGTCGATCCCTTGCGTTCACAGGAAGACAGGGCTTCTGGCAGGAGGGGATCTGCTTTTCCTCCTGATCTTCTCCGTAATTGGGAGGTTAAGCCATGGCCTACCCGTGCTTCTAAGTAAGAAAATAAGGATGCACTGATTCTCTATAAGCTTGTCAAACATTCTCTATAAGCTTGTCAAACGACTTGTGGAAGACGATCCAAATGGGTGAAAATAGTAACTTAGGAAGTTGAACCAAATAATTTAAGCCCGTGAGGTACTCTGTTCATGTATTTTTTAATGGAATCCTTAAACTGATATTATTACCAGTATGTGGATTTGCATTTCTTTTTAACTATCTAGCTCCTAACCATTGTTGCTTTGTAGTGGCTGTTGATGAGAACAAATTTTAGTCAGATTTCCTATCACACACTGAACTAGTACAATGTATGCGTTTACGCCTCATCTCAACTATGTGATACCGCAAAAGTTGAGCGCCGTGGTAATTCACCATTCAGATACTTCATTGGAGAAATGTATAGCGACAATTCACTTAGGAGTACAATTTCAGTAGTAATGACAAGAAGCGACAGTGGGACTACAACACTATGTTTCATGTGCCTTGGAGATGTGAACGGGTATATATCTCACTTGCAAATATGGTCGCTTCTTTGTACCCTATACATTAGATATTTTGTTTTTTGAATTTTTGGGCCATGCTAATTATTTGAGTAATTAGGGTCATCCTAATTATTTCCAATTTTAGGCCATTCTAAATTATTTGGAATAGTCTGCCAGCATTGCTGGAGATGAATCCAATAGAAAAAAGTGTATATAACCCCCACAAGCAATATTTCTCGAACCATGTTATTACCACATATTTTAACAAAAATGAACATGATTAATTCAAATCCTTATTAAGATAGGGATAGATACAAATGTTATGATTTTGCAGTACTTAATGAATTAATAAAAATAATGTTTCAGTCAATTCCTTTGAACTTTCCTTCAAAAGGATGAATTTGATTACCATATTCAGAAGATAGCTAAATGATTCAGTTTAGTAACTCTAGATGTAGCATGTTTTGTAATAATGGGGAGATGTTTGATTGTGATCAATGCTTCAGCTAATAGTTGCAGGATTCTTTGTCTACTTGGAGTGCCCCGATGCAGGCTCAGTCCACATGAGGAGCGAGCTCGCTGTGGATCTTACCCTTGTGCCAATGCCATGGACAAGGTACCCTCTCCACCTTTTCTCTCTCTGTGTTAGTGTGTTCGATTTGAAGCTGGTGTTCTGTTTGTAAAGCTCAGGGCGGGGGCAGGAGGTCATGGCGAGCCCGACGCCCATAGGCAGAGGCAACAGGAGTTGGTGGAGTGGCAGATGCGGCCGGTGTCGGCAGTTGAGGGAGGCTTGCCGGCCGGAGTGACATGAGTAGTCCGATAATCGCGTCGCAAGAGGCTGCTCTCCTTTGCCGAGGTTGCTCTGCCTCTTTCAATTGTTTCCTTTTATGCCGTTAGATTGTTGCTCGTCACCTGTTCATACATATGCCTGTGGGCCTGTGTGTTTCTTTGTAGTCCATATCATGTGATTCACAGCCTGCTCTAAAATTTTGTTTGTGTTGGACAAGTCGGCTACTAATTCCAGTTTGTGCGCGGTTGCGTGTGTGAAGTGGCTGCCTTGTGCAGTTGAGGTGCGCATCGATTTCCTTTTCATCAAGCTTTACTAGCTTCAGTTTAGTTTCATTTCCGCATTACTTCTTTTCCGTATGGGTTGGAGTGGGAGCTATCATATTCTCTTTTGAGTTATGACTATCTGAATGGGTACTAAGCAAATAATTATATTTTTAGGAACAAAACAGAAAAAGGAAAGGAGTCAATACAGACCTGACCAGCAGGAAAGCACATGTGGTGAGATGCACTGATTCCTTTTCTTTCTGAAGTACTTGTTGAACAATTTACACTTATACATCTGGGTGTAAGAATGTGCATGTACATGTTATTCACTTATTTGGTTTATGTCAAGCTATGTGTCAGCCTACTCC
The DNA here is from genome assembly GCA_904067115.1 of Aegilops sharonensis. Taxonomy (NCBI): domain Eukaryota; kingdom Viridiplantae; phylum Streptophyta; class Magnoliopsida; order Poales; family Poaceae; genus Aegilops; species Aegilops sharonensis. The sequence goes on along the minus strand of LR880970.1, from coordinate 43,476,748 downwards.
TTACTTCTGCTTCTTCTAGAAGCATAATTTTTGCTTGCACATTATATAATTACCAAATGCATAATTTTTGCTTGCAGGCTAAATTCTGTTATATGGTATGTGATATGCAAAATCAAAACACTGTATATTGATAGTGACCCACATGTTACTTAAATCTATTTGAAGTAACATTTCCATTATTATCTCCCGTTCCCACTAAAGTGGTTTCAAAGGAAATAGAGCGAATTGACCAACTTTTTCTATACATAAGTTGATAGCTCATCCAGCATGACTGAGTAAGTTTTTTCATAGTTTTGTCAAACACTTGTTTGCAATTACATTTGATGTATACTCATGGTAGCCGTCCTTCCATTTAGAATTTCTACATTTACTCTCTAATTAGGGATATGAATCGTTCGATACTTATGGTAATAACAAGAGTGGTTTTATATGAGTCACTGTAAATAGTAATTGAATAGTTTCCAATGCTTACGTAATCGCATTCATGAAAATGTATATTGTAATCGATACATGCCATTTCGATGCAGCTGAATGTTAGCTTCAAACAACTCCATCATGCGAGCAGGTTTGTCCCCTGTCTAAATACATCATTTCGTTTACTGATTTTAGGTCTGCTATGGGTGTTGGAGGAGATAGATTTTGGTCCATCAGAGTCTACTTGGAAGCTGACAATACATGCTATGCCTCTGTTCAGACATGGGTCCTATTTGATAATAAAGCAGGAACCATGGTGGTTGGATACAATGCAATACTTTGATGGCTGGCCGAATCAATCCATCCCATGAGTGAAGAGTATACTTCTATAATTTCCTACAAAATATATGGGTAGGCATTCTCACTTCACTAGCTTGTTTATTAAGAGGTACGAGTGGGTGGCCAGCTGCATACACTAGATGGCAATGTCAAGACCTATCTTATTTAGATTTATGTTGGTTTGTTGATTTCATTTATTTTCAATGGATGGATATTAAGAAATTTTCATATCGTCATTTTGTGGCTGGATGAACAATAGCTGGAAAAAGTATTTGCAAAAATAATGGTTGCTTATTACAGGGTAAACCCAGTAAATTTGTATGTTGCATTTAGATGACCTTATCTTTGTTTCTGGATTGATTAGTTAAGCCACTAACATATCCTTATGTTATATACTCCCTCACGGAGTATCTAAATAAACTAGCATTTCTAACTTAAGCTATGGAGCGACACTGGGGACCAAACAAGGTGGCATAATGTGCTGAGAAAAGATAGGGGCCCGCCAACGTGTGGGCGCGGATGCTGGTGACGAGGATCAGTGGGAGGACGCCGCCGCCATGGATGTCAGAGGAGGAGGAACGGGAGGCGCTTCTTCGGCCAGATTCGTGACCCCCACATCGCCATCGATGTCCACCCTCCTTGACAGATCGATGGAGCGGAGGTCGCCGAGCTCCATAGCTTCTCGTCTCTTTCTCGGCAGAGGGTGTCCGCCGGAGATGGGTTCTTGCGGATCAGCTCACAAAGGAGGGCGTCGGGCTGTCCAAGAAGCTGCGCCTCACCTCATCGCCGCCGTCCAAGGACAAGAAGGCTGTGGACGGCTTTCTGGTTGGTGTCGACCTCAAGATCGAGTTGTTCGTCCCAAGTAGCGGCGGGCGTCCTCATCGAGGTCGTTCTTGTCGTCAACTTCATTTCCAACCCCATCCACAGGTGTACCAGCTCCTGGAGTGCCCAATTTGCTTCCTGGTCATCCCCCTTTTCCAGATTTTCTTCACTATTTTCTTTCTCTTAGATGCGTAGTCGGCCCCTCCTTATCATATGCATATCCTATATGCATTAGTACACAATCATTCATTATACACCTACACCATCAGACATTAGCTCAGCGCTGATATTGTCGCAATTGACTTTATTTACTTCATCTTGTTTTACATTGTTGGTCTTGTGTTGTACGAGCAGGAATTGATTTTCACTAGGAATATAACCTTCAACGGTTTGTAGCTGCGGGAGAGCAGAGCAAGGATGAAACAGAAGCTTTTATGGCATTCCAAGTGTGTCTCTGCATTCCTTAAGAAATTGTTGATGGTGTTCATACTGACATCTGCGGCCAATTGTTTGAAAAGGTGATGCATTTTATACTTTTATTGTGCCTTTCATTAACACACTACATAATGTTAGGTTCAATTCCAGATATGCTTAGTTCAGCAAAGTTGTTGCCTGTTCTGTGTCAGTATTCTTCTTACCATTTTAGGATGTCGCAGGTTGTCAAGGAAGCAATTTTGTCAGTTGATGGCACAACGCTGATAGACGAGAGGCAGTTAGGTGTAACATCCCAAATTTCCTATTTGGAATGTTTTACAATTATAGCTAAGCATCTATGCATATTGTTTGAATTTGAGTGACATTTGAAGTTTTAGAAGATTTTGAGTTGATGGAATTTGAATTCAAAATTTGGCAGTTGAAATTTATTTCAAATCAATACCTGACAAATACTTGAGAAAAAGTATGAGAGGAGTAAACATGACACTCCAAATATGTCAGAAGAAAACTTTGCCAAAAAAATTTTGAATTCAAATCTGAATTTTATTTGGAATTTTAGAAAAATGATTTTTTATAAAGTTTGAGTTTTGCCCCTGGAAAAATGTTCAAATTTTAGGGAATATTCCCCTGATCATTTTGATATATATATATGTTCTATATAAAATATTTATATTTAATTATATTTCTCTCTCTCTCTATTTCAAAAAAAAATAGAAAGGACCCTGGCGCCAGCCAGGCCAACCGGCCCAGCCAGCACCTAGGCGGCCCACCAGCGGGCCGAGGCATCCAGCAGGCCCAGCCAACGGCCGAGCCGGCCCTCGCCCGAGCCGACCGAGCAGCCGCGCCCGAAGGCCCTACCCTTCGGCCAACCGACCCGACTCCCCTCTCTCCCTCTCACCGACACCCCGGCCCCACCCCGTCTTCCTCCTCCCGCAAGACACGCCAACCGCCGCCGCCGCCGGAATCCCGGGGATTCCGGGATCGCCTCCCGATCCCCTCGCCCGATCGCCCCCTCGCCCAAGTCGGTGCCCCCCTCTATAAATACCCCCGCCCTCGACCCCTTCCCCCACTTTTCCCCCTCGCCCGACCCCTCTCCTCGCCGCAATCCCTCGCCGGACACCCGAGCCGCCGCCGCGCCATTGCGACCGCCCCGGCCACCTCCGACCACCCTCGAGCTCACCCGACTCCACCACCGGAACCCCCTTGCTCCCCCGCACCCGCCGGACACCTCCGCCGTCGTCCCCGACCACCGGAGCCACCGGAGCCGTCATCGCCCGAGCCGCCGTCGACCATCGCCGCCGCCGTCGTCGGCAAGTCGCCGGAGATCACCCCCCACCGTTAGATCTAGATCGTAGGGTCTAGATTAGATCCCCGAAGCGTTAGGTTTTAATTTAAATAAACCGGTTTTAGTTCCGGTTTATTCCGGTTCAGTTAGTGGTTAGTTGGACCGGCCCGATCGGGTTATTTCTGTTAAACCGCGTGCGTATTTTAGTTATTTTACGCCCGAGCGCTAGATAGGCCCATTAGCCGGTTTTTCCTTTTTAGTTAATTTTTTCGTTTCTGTTTTTAACAGAATAGTTTCAGTTTTGTAAAATCCATATCTTTTAATATACTTAGTATTTTTAAGTGATTCTTTTTTTGGTTTGCAAATTTATTGTAGTTTATGTAGAAAATATGTTTGGCCATGTTTAAATTATTTAAAATTGCTTTATTTTAGTTTTATACAGATTAGTAATTCTGCTATAAAATGAGTTAGGAATATTATTTTTTAGTGATTCTTTTTGTCACAACTTTTTCTTGACCTTGCCTAACCGTAGGAATTTATTTAGGTATTTTAGATCTAATAAAAAAATTAGTTTTAATCAGAATCATGTTGTTCCTATTTATTTAACTAGCTACTGTTTTCCTATTGTTTCATATAGCAACTAATTTTATTTTTCTTATGTGATAGTTTATTTTAGGTTAGTTTCTGTAACTTTAGATCAGGAACTTTTATTTACAATAAATAAAACTTTTATTTTATTTTTCTTGCTAGGAATTGTTTTAGGCATAATAAGAGTTCTATAATAGATTTTAATGTGATTCTTTTTGCTCCTAGTTGCTTGATGATTTCTTTTCTGTTAGTTAGCAAAAACCCATGTGTAGGTTCTGTTAAGAAAAATTTTGATGTGCAAAACTATTTCTTTGATTGTTGTTTGATGTGATAAAAACTTTGATTTGGATTTCTTCGAGTTTTCTTTGGGTTTTGGTTCAATTGTTTTGTGGGTTATGTTAGTATGCTATTATGTTAAGTGATCATATGTTTGTATGCTTATATGATTATTGTTTGCCTCGGTAGAATTTCCGGAGTGCGAAGCTTGCTACCACGAGTCCCTAGCTTTCGAAGATCGTCAGCAAGGCAAGTCATTGATCATATTTTCTTTTACTATGCCTATGATTTTATTGCATTAGAATTATACCTCCCCACCATGCATGCAGTAGGAAAATTTGAAGTTATGTTCTTGAGTAGTATCATGAGGTAGGATGAACCCAATTCCCCTTGTTACCATTGCCCGGGACGAAGTAGTTTATTTTTGCTATGCTCGTAGACGGGGTTGGTTGAGTGAATCATAAGGGAGATGTGAGAGTCAAGATGATGAC
>LR880970.1:43434702-43448735 GCA_904067115.1 Aegilops sharonensis | reverse complement strand
TTTGTTTTTTGCTTTATTTTTTAATTCTTTTTGCTTTTAGTTTTAGGAAAATTATAAACTTTCTGTTAGTGCCATTAGTTTTCAAATTTGAAAACACTTTTTTTGTTTTTTTTTGTTTTCTTTCTTGCTTTATTTATTTTATTTTGTTTCTACTTACAACAAAATACTTATTGTTGCTGTTTTTAATTATTACGAGGGCCGAACCATAAGACATTAAAGCATTTCAAATGAACTCTGAAAAAGTTGAAAGTTGGCATGGTATCATAAATTGACCCACATAGCATGTGCATGTACAAAAAGGACAATGGTATCATACTCGTCAGTTACAAAGTTGGCATGGTATCATCATAATAGTTGCGGGAGAAAGTCTTCACTTTTTCTTCGCTTGTGTCATTTGCTTATTGTGCCGTAACCATGGATAATCTTCATCATTTATCAGGATGCTGGGGTCAGCCTTGACTTTAAAGGGAGGAATTTCATGAAACTTTTCATAATCTTCAGACATGTCTGTCTTGTCCTCCACTCCCACGATGTCCCTTTTTCCTGAAAAAACTATGTGGCGCTTTGGCTCATCGTATGATGTATTCGCTTCCTTATCTTTTCTCTTTCTCGGTCTGGTAGACATGTCCTTCACATAGATAACCTGTGCCACATCATTGGCTAGGAAGAATGGTTCGTCAGTGTACCCAAGATTTTTCAGATCCACTGTTATCATTCCGTACTGTGGGCATGTACCCCGCCTCCTGACAGATTGACCCATTTGCACTTAAACAAAGGGACCTTAAAATCGTGTCCGTAGTCAAGTTTCCATATGTCCACTATGTAACCATAATATGTGTCCTTTCCCCTCTCGGTTGTTGCATCAAAGCGGACACCGCTGTTTTGGTTGGTGCTCTTTTGATCTTGGTCAATCGTGTAAAATGTATTCCCATTTATCTCGTATCCTTTCCAAATCAATAAAGTCAAAGATGGTCCCCTTTACAACAAGTACAGCTCATCACAAACAGTGTTGTCACCTCTGATACGTGCTTCCAACCAACTGCTGAAAGTCCTGATGTGTTCACATGTAATCCAGTCGTCGCACTGCTCCGGGTGTTTGGAGCGCAGACTGTTCTTGTGTTCATCGACATACAGGGTCACCAAGGTAGAGTTCTGTAGAACTGTGTAGTGTGCTTGAGACCAAGAATATCCGTACCTGCATATTATTGAGTCCCTTCCAAGCGTGCCTTTTCCAGTCAGTCTCCCCTCATACCGCGATTTAGGGAGACCTATCTTCTTAAGGCCAGTAATGAAGTCAAAACAAAACCTGATGACATCCTCTGTTTGATGGCCCATGGAGATGCTTCCTTCTGGCCTAGCGCGGTTACGGACATATTTCTTTAGGACTCCCATGAACCTCTCAAAGGGGTACATATTGTGTAGAAATACGGGGCCCAGAATGACAATCTCGTCAACTAGATGAACTAGGACGTGCGTCATGATATTGAAGAAGGATGGTGGGAACACCAGCTCGAAACTGACAAGACATTGCACCACATCACTCCTTAGCCTTGGTATGATTTCTGGATCGATCACCTTCTGAGAGATTGCATTGAGGAATGCACATAGCTTCACAATGGCTAATCGGACGTTTTCCGGTAGAAGCCCCCTCAATGCAACCGGAAGCAGTTGCGTCATAATCATGTGGCAGTCATGAGACTTTAGGTTCTGGAACTTTTTCTCTGGCATATTTATTATTCCCTTTATATTCGACGAGAAGCCAGTCGGGACCTTCATACTGAGCAGGCATTCAAAGAAGATTTCTTTCTCTTCTTTCGTAAGAGCGTAGCTGGCAGGACCTTCATACTGCTTCGGAGGCATGCCCTCTTTTTCGTGCAAGCGTTGCAGGTCCTCCCGTGCCTCAGGTGTATATTTTGTCTTCCCATACACGCCCAAGAAGCCTAGCAGGTTCACGCAAAGGTTCTTCGTCACGTGCATCACGTCGATCGAAGGGCGGACCTCTAGGTCTTTCCAGTAGGGTAGGTCCCAAAATATAGATTTCTTCTTCCACATGGGTGCGTAATTCTCAGCGTCATTCGGAACAGCTAGTCCGCCGGGACCCTTTCCAAAGATTACGTGTAAATCATTGACCATAGCAAGTACATGATCACCGGTACGCATGGCGGGCTTTCTTTCGACATTGATGGTTGGTCGGAAGAAATCGACGATGGCCCAGGTACACATTCTTCCTGCAGCTTGCCAGGTATATACTATCGGTGTCAAGTAAACAGTGTGTGCATGCGTGGTATCCCTTGTTTGTCTGTCCTGAAAGGTTACTGAGAGCGGGCCAATCGTTGATGGTCACGAACAGCAACACCTTTAGGTTAAATTCCTCCTGTTTGTGCTCATCCCACGTACGTACACCGTTTCCATTCCACAGCTGTAAAAGTTCTTCAACTAATGGCTTTAGGTACACATCAATGTCGTTGCCGGGTTTCTTAGGGCCTTGGATGAGAACTGGCATCATAATGAACTTCCGCTTCATGCACATCCAAGGAGGAAGGTTATACATACATAGAGTCACGGGACAGGTGCTGTGATTGCTGCTCTGCTCCCGGAAAGGATTAATGCCATCCGCGCTTAAAGCAAACCATACATTCCTTGGCTCACTTGCAAACTCATCCCAGTACTTTCTCTCGATTTTTCTCCACTGCGACCCGTCAGCGGGTGCTCTCAACTTCCCTTCTTTCTTACGGTCCTCACTGTGCCATCGCATCAACTTGACATGCTCTCCGTTTCTGAACAGACGTTTCAACCGTGGTATTATAGGAGCATACCACATCACCTTCGCGGGAACCCTCTTCCTGGGGGGCTCGCCGTCAACATCACCAGGGTCATCTCGTCTGATCTTATACCGTAATGCACCGCATACCGGGCATGCGTTCAGATCCTTGTACGCACCGCGGAAGAGGATGCAGTCATTAGGGCATGCATGTATCTTCTGCACCTCCAATCCTAGAGGGCATACGACCTTCTTTGCTGCGTATGTACTGTCGGGCAATTCGTTATCCTTTGGAAACTTCTTCTTCAATATTTTCAGTAGCTTCTCAAATCCTTTGTCAGGCACAGCATTCCAGTACGGTACCGAGCTTTGTGTTGCCATCTTCGCAAATTGGGGTACAACCCTTTTTTGTGGTCCTCTAACATGCGATTGAACTTCAGCTTCTCCTTTTGAATTTCGCATTGCGTCCTTGCATCGACAATGACCCGGCGGAGATCATCATCATCGGGCACATCGTCTGGTTCCTCTTGATCTTCAGCAGCTTCGCCCGTTGCAGCATCATCGTGCACATCGTCTGGTTCCTCTTGATGTTCAGTAGCATCACCGTATTCAGGGGCACATAGTTGTCATCGTACTCTTCTTCTTCGCCGTCTTCCATCATAACCCCTATTTCTCCGTGCCTCGTCCAAACATTATAGTGTGGCATGAAACCCTTGTAAAGCAGGTGGGTGTGGAGGATTTTCCGATCAGAGTAAGACTTCGTATTCCCACATATAGGGCATGGACAACACATAAAACCATTCTGCTTGTTTGCCTCAGCCACTTCGAGAAAATCATGCATTATATATAATTAAGTTTGCCTCAGCCACATATAGGTGTGTCTGTCACCATACATCCATTGCCGGTTCATCTGCATGCATTATATATAATTAAGTGTGTCAAAAATCATTACAGAACATCATGAATAGATAATTAAGTGACCAAATTAATAGAAGTTCATCATCACATTAAAACCAAAGTACATACATAGTTCTCATATAACAACATAAAGCTCTACAGAGCATCTAAATTAATTAAACCATACACTGAAACTATGTAAAACATTTCAATGCGAAAACAAATGCGATCATAATCGCAACCAATGTAACAACTGATCCAACGGCATAATGATACCAAGCCTCGGTATGAAAGGCATATTTTCTAATCTTTCTAATCTTCAAGCGCAGTGCATCCATCTTGATCTTGTGATCATCGATGACATCCGCAACATGCAACTCCAATATCATCTTCTCCTCCTCAATTTTTCTAATTTTTTCCTTCAACAAATTGTTTTCTTCTTCAACTAAATTTAACCTCTCGACAATAGGGTCGGTTGGAATTTCCGGTTCAACAACCTCCTAGATAAATAAAATCTATGTCACGTTGGTCGGCATAATTGTCATAAACAATAAATGAACCAATAGTTATGAAAAGGTAATATATACCACATCCGAATCATAGACAGGACGAGGGCCGACGGGGGCGGATACCAAAGCCATCGCACTATATAAGATGCAATAATAAAAGTAATAAAATTATACAAGTATCTATATAAACATACAAGTAAGAATTTTTTTTCTTTTCAGAAAGAAGATAAGAACAAGAGGCTCGCCACGGTGGTGCTGGCGACGAGATCGGCGCGGGCGATCGACGGCGGTGAAGACGGGGACGGGACGTGACGGACCACTAAACCTAGACAAATATTAAGGAAAATGGAGCTTGGAGGTCGAGCTTTGAGAGGAGAAAGCTTAAATAGTGTGGCTCGGGCATTCCATCGAACACCTCGTGTGCATAGGAGGTGAGCTAGAGCACCACAAAGCTCTCCCCTCGCCGGCCACGAAAAATAGAGCACTGGGAGTGCTCTGCTCGCGGGCGAGGGGTATATATAGGCAACTAATTTGTGACGCCCCCGATTCAATCGTACACTAATCATGCACGCAAATGTGTACGATCAAGATTAGGGACTCACGGGAAGATATCACAACACAACTCTAAAACATAAATAAGTCATACAAGCATCATAATACAAGCCAGGGGCCTCGAGGGCTCGAATACAAGTGCTCGATTATAGACGAGTCAGCAGAAGCAACAATATTTGAGTACAGACATAAGTTAAACAAGTTTGCCTTAAGAAGGCTAGCACAAACTGGGATACAGATCGAAAGAGGCGCAGGCCTCCTGCCTGGGATCCTCCTAACTACTCGTGGTCGTCGTCAGCGGGCTGCACGTAGTAGTAGGCACCTCCGCGGTAGTAGTCGTCATCGACGGTGGCGTCTGGCTCCTGGGCACCATCGTCTGGTTGCAGCAATCGGGTAAAGAAAGGGGAAAAAGGGGGAACAAGGCAACCGTGAGTACTCATCCAAAGTACTCGCAAGCAAGGAGCTACACTACATATGCATGGATATATGTGTAAAGGGCCATATCAGTGGACTGAACTGCAGAATGCCAGAATAAGAGGGGGATAGCTAATCCTGTCGAAGACTACGCTTCTGGCAGCCTCCGTCTTGCAACATGTAGAAGAGAGCAGACTGAAGTCCTCCAAGTAGCATCGCATAGCATAATCCTACCCGGCGATCCCCTCCTCGTAACCCTGAGAGAGAGTGACCACCGGGTTGTATCTGGCACTTGGAAGGGTGTGTTTTATTAAGTATCCGGTTATAGTTGTCATAAGGTCAAGGTACAACTCCAAGTCGTCCTGTTACCGAAGATCACGGCTATTCGAATAGATTAACTTCCCTGCAGGGGTGCACCACATAACCCAACACGCTTGATCCCATTTGGCCGGACACACTTTTCTGGGTCATGCCCGGCCGCGGAAGATCAACACGTCACAGCCCCACCTAGGCTCAACAAAGAGGTCAGCACGCCGGTCTAAACCTAAGCGCACAGGGGTCTGGGCCCATCGCCCTTAGCACACCTGCACGTTGCGTACGCGGCCGGAAGCAGACCTAGCCTACAGGCGTTCTAGTCCAATCCGGCGCGCGCCACTCAGTCGCTGACGTCATGAAGTGCTTCGGCTGATACCACGACATCGGGATACCCATAACTACTCCCGCGTAGATGGTTAGTGCGTATAGACCAAATGGCCAGACTCAGATCAAATACCAAGATCTCGTTAAGCGTGTTAAGTATCCGCGAACGCCGACCAGAGCCAGGCCCACCTCTCTCCTAGGTTGTCTCAACCTGCCCTGTCGCTTCGCCAAAAGTAATAGTCGGGGGCCGTCGGGAGCCCAGGCCCACCTCTACCGGGATGGAGCCACCTGTCCTTTCAGCCCCCATCTCCGAATAGTATCACAGGTAATGTAATAGTGTAAAGTATATAGTATATGCCCGTGATCACCTCCCGAAGTGATCACAGCCCAGTAGTATAGCATGGCAGACGGACAAGAATGTAGGGCCACTGATGGAACACTAGCATCCTATACTAAGCAGTAGGATAGCAGGTAAAGGTAACAACAATAGTAGCAAGGACAGGCTATGCAGCAGTATAGGATTAACTGAAAGCAGTAACATGCTACACTACTCTAATGCAAGCAGTATAGAGAAGAGTAGGCGATATCCGGTGATCAAAGGGGGGGCTTGCCTGGTTGCTCTGGCAAGAGAGAGGGGTCGTCAACTCCGTAGTCGTACTGGGCACCAGCAGCGTCGGTCTCGTAGTCTACCAGAGAGAAGAGGGGGAAGAAACAATGAATACCATGCAAACAGATGCATCTCGAGCATGACAAGACAAGTAACGGTGCTAGGGGTGCCCTAACGCGGTATGAGGTGATACCGGTGAAGGGGGGAAGCATCCGGGAAGTATTCCCGGGGTTCCGCGTTTTCAGGCAGAGGAGCCGGAGGGGGAAAGTTGCGAGTTTGATATGTTAGGGGTGCGTGGCGGATGAACGGGCTGCGTATCCGGGTTCGTCTCGTCGTTCTGAGCAACTTTCATGTAGAAAGTATTTCCATCTGAGCTACGGTTTATTTTATATGATTTTCTAAAGTTTTAATCATTTTTAGAATTTATTTAACTATTTAATTCTAACATTATCCAGAATAGTGCACGCTGACATCATCATGACGTCAGCAGTCAACAGGGAGTTGACTGGGTCAATCTGACGTGTGGGTCCCGCATGTCATACTCTGTTTACTCTAATTAGGATTTAACTAATCTAACCACAGTTTAATTAACTCACAATAGTTAATTAGGTTAACTAAACAATATTAATTAAGTTAATTAATTCACTAATTAATTGATTATTTATTTATTAATTTTATTAATTCATTTTTATTTTATTTCCTTTTTCTTTTCTTCTTTTTTTAAACGTTCTGGGGCCGGGCCCCACATGTCTGTGGCCCATAGGGGCCTAGAGGGCGCGGGCGTCGGGGCACAGCCCGAACAGGGGCGCACCCGACCGGGCGTTGCGGGGCGGCGGTGTGGGGGTGAGGCCATCGGGCGCGACCGAGGCGGCCGGCACGCGTGCGGGCGCCGGGAATCGGCAGCGAGGGGCGGCGTCCAGGCGAAGGCCGCGACGCAGTGGGGGGAGGCGCATGAGGAGGAGGCGATGGTGGCGCGGCCACGTTTCACGAGCAGGGCGGTCGAGCGCCGTGGCTGTGGCCGTGGGCCAGCGAGGCCGTGCGCGGGAGCGACGGGGAGAGGTGCGCGGTGAGCGCGCAACGGGCGGGGCCGGAGCGCGTCGACCGCGGGCGGGGATGGTGGTGACCGGGGCGACATAGGGAGAGAGGGGGCGAAGGGGGACGGCGGCGCTCACTTGCGAGCAGGGAAGGGGGGCGACGGGGCGCGTTGGCGTCGGCGATGGAGAGGCGATGGAGCGGCGACGACGAGGTGGCGGAGCACAGCAGCGACAAGGCGACGCCGGGGATGGGCGCCGGCGTCGCAGGCTCAGGGCGGCGCGGGATCAGGCCCCTCCCCGATCCAGTCGAGTAGGGGGCGCCTGGGAGGAGGCAGGGGGCGGTGGTGCGGCGGTCCGGCGAGGTGGCCTCGGGCGGCGGCGACGGGCAGCGCCGCGGGTCGAACGACGGCAGCGGGCTCGGGTGCCTCGACCCAGATGGGATCGGGAGAGAGAGAGGGAGAGTGGGGAACGAGGAGGAGTGGGGTACTGGGTGTCGGTTAGGGTTTGGGCAGGGGTGTATATGGAGTGGGGTGGGCCGGCCTGGTTAGTGGGCTGGCCGGTTGGCCTGGTGCCCAGCTGGGCCACGGCCCAGCAGGGGGCTTTGTTTCCTTTTTTTATTCTTTTTCTGTTTTTATTATAGTTTTAATAGCTATTGGTTTTCTAAAATTATAAAAAGAGTACCTAAATGGAGGTTGCAAATTAGCCCACCGCCACAATATATTTTGGTATTTAAAATATTTAGTTCTCATTTTTATAAATTTCAAAAGGGCATTTATAATAGGTTTAGTTGCTGTTTTATTTATTTTAGTGCATTTGAATACCTTACAGAAGTGTGGTTTCTTCACCATACCTACCTATGCATTATTTGGTTCACCCTGGACATTTTAGTTTTAATATTTTGAAAAATTTTGTTGTTTGCCTTTCTTTTGAATTAGAATTTGAATCGATTTCAAACTAACGCGAGATTAGCAACCGTAATCGAGGTGTCGTGGCATTATTAGCAGAGGTTACTATAGCTTGATTATTCGGGCGTCACAATTCTCCTCCACTACAAGAAATCTCGTCCCGAGATTTAGGAGCGGTTATAAGGGCGGAAAGGATCTGGTTACGAAATTCTAACGATTCTTCTCGGTCATAGTTGCTCTTCTCGAAGAGGTCGATCCATTACATTGATGTCTTTAGTTCTCTGCTTCGGGTCATCATGATGAATTTGTCGTCCTTCCTTGGGGAACTTCATCGTACTTACGGAAAGGATAAGGGGTAGCTTCAAAAGGACAGACCTCTACAAGGTTGACTATCTGGTCGATAACATCGAGGAAGGTGGCGGAAAGTAACTATCGAATTGAAACTTAAGAAAATATCGACAGCAAAGTAATGAGGTTTCATGGGAAGTTTCGAGCGAGCAGTCAACCGTTCGATGTCTGAAGAGGGCGTGAAAGGGGCTCAAAGCAATCGGGAATAAGTATTGCGTCCGGCAACAGATTTGATGATCCCTCGGAAGATGGCTCGTGAATTACATACGAGGCCACACGCGAGGAGCAACCTTGGGAACAGGGGGTGCAGGAGAGTCAGGTTTCGATCCTGGGAACTGTGGGTTATGGGCCCACCATGTGGTTCAAAAGTAGGAAGGACGCCGACATATTGCACGGTCATGGTAGCAAGGCATGGCAGAGGATAGCCTGTCAGTTATGTTGGCAACAACGTTGGTACCAAGGGTGAGGGATGAAGAGAACCATATTCCTGCTCGTCGAACGAGGCGGACCAATAGGCAAAGTTCTCATCCATCGGTGGCTACCGGAATGTTATCAACATAGTAACAGGGTCTTACTGACACGGTTGTACACCAAGGTGTTTACATAAGCAGAAGAATATTGCTGCTTAGATCATGTGGATCACAAGGAAGGTTAAACAAATCAATGGAAGGAAAATGTGATCATCAGATCAAACAGAACAATGGAAAGGATAATGTGTTTAAACACATATTTCGACATAATTCAAGGGTATATCCTTCCCAAGGACAAGCAGAGCATAATATCCATGACATGATATAACGTAGAAAACTTTGTAGGTAAGGGGAAGAATTTTCATGACATTACCCATACAGCGGTGTTTGGATAATTGAGCAGGAAACATTTAGCATTGGGCTTTAATGTTCTTGTTGAAAATCAAAGTACCATAGACATGCTTCGAGATAGCACTGACATGGTCTTCGAGCAAAGGTCGGACTTCGGATACACGAAGGATCCATTAGGATAAACTTATTAAACATGGCATTCAATTTCCTCATGGAAAAATGGTTAACCTTGTTAAAAAGAAAACTATAACAATAGGTCCTCAGGCCAGGAGTACTCGGCATGACACCACCTTACCGGGTCATATAACGACCAATGTTATAACTCTTGAAAATATGTTCCCACCATCATATCTGACCGAGGTTCAGATCTAATTGGTGTCATGATACCTCAGACTTAGGATGTCCGAGAAGAAAAGGTGCAACACAAATAGACGAAATGACATTGCAAGATTCTCGGGAAATGAACTATGAAGTGATTTCCGTTAACAAGAGTTCATCATTAACCCAAGGAGAGGACAAGGAGGTGGCTGATGAACTCAGCGACAATTCATCAAGATTTCCAAAGGATGGATTTCCACAATTATGTGAACAAGGAGATAACATTTGTCAGGTCAAAATGATATATTGATGTATGCTCGAGGAAAACATACACAATTTAACAATGGTTGAAAGGTGCACCCGAAATATGGGCTGGGTTGCACGGCCAACATTGGAATGGTGATTCAATAATCAATAGTCTAAGAATGAACGGCCGACCATTAACTTCAAAGCAATAGGGTTGCTAGAAGGGCGGAATCCAAACAGCACCGCTCACTTGTTGGTACCCTGGTTGGAATCAACACGAGGACCAAAAAAAATGGTGATGATGAGAAGTATCACTATACCAAGAATCCTAAAGAGGTGGTGAAATTCCCACGGCATTCTTGACATAAGGGTGGTAATACTCCAAGGTAAAGAAGAACAATGTTGGGTAGCAAGGAATTCAAGGTATAACACGAAACACGAACAAGTTTGTGTTGTAGGGAAGGCAATAAGTGGCTGATGATAACACAACTCATCGAGGGCAAGGATGGTATTCATCACGAATTGAATTGATATCTTGGAAAAGCTCGGAATACTGATGATGATCACGACACATTTGTCGAGAGATTTCACGAAGATGTAATCGATCGACGATGACATCAAGTCAAACGAATGATGAAGCGAAAGGTTGTTGGAACCACGAGTAGGACACAGACCCGAGATCAAGTTTGTTGTTCAAGATGGAACGATAAGACAAGGAAACCGATGTAAGCTTAGCTCAATCGTCGAATGTTGTGCTCCGGAATTAAGGACCCGGTAGCACAGTTAAAATTAGCACGATAATGATGTAGCCGATCAGGCTAGGAGTGATGGGATGGAGTATTAAACTTCTCAACCACAAAGTACTGGGGGTACCGAATCTCAGTGTTGATTCGATTCACAAATTGGGGTTCTCGGTTGATGACAACCCATAACCCGTGGAGTGACTGTGATGGGGAAACATACTACTTCATCAGAAATTCATAAGATGAAGTGCAACGGGTTGATATCCTCGAGATACCAGGGGTTAATACTCGAAGGTAGAACAAAATAGAGGTTGGGAAGGCGTACTGATCTGCAGAAGGCAAGTACTTTAACTTGTCCGAGAAATAGAATCAAAGGAGAACAATCATGGTCGGAACCCACGATCATAAAGGATCGAACAACGGATACAAGATGAACTTATAACAAGGGGTAATTATTTTTACGAGCAGCTTCCATGATAAGTTATACATCGTGTCCATGGGCATGAACGCAAGGTTCAAGGTCGACTCCCACTTCTTCAATGTATAACCTTCCATTCACTTCTCGCTTTGATAAAGGCATTAGTGTTGAAAGTTTTACCTGGTGAAATACCAGATGAGTATGACTCGTGAAAACTTCCGAGTTCACACATATAAAGGAAGGCATAGGTTCAACCCGTCAGGGTATCGTGGAAACATATACCACAAGCATCAATAGTAAATACCTCCTGCTCGAAAGCAGAGCATGGTTGGTCAAGCAGAGGATACAATGTACCAAAGGCATTATGTATCAGGGGAAAGAACTCACAAGGTGATTAATTATGAAGGACACTGTCGGATAATAATCCAACAGTGGATATGGCGATCCACAATGGAGTTGATGTGAGTATCGATACCCAATCAGAGGAAGAAAGAATGCAAATGCATCGGTTTATAGAACATCTGAATAATTCAACGTTTAAATAACAAAGGGATTATGATTTTCAAATCAAGGGATCAGAAGCAAACGCTCTGATTTAAGGATGGATAAGTTGAGTAGGCTTAGGGATACCATCGATGGTAATTTGATTGGTCGAGATCTAGCTCATGTTCAAAATGACATCTGAGCCGGAAGGATAATTTAAAAGGATCAACCGATGATTGTGAACATTCACAACGTATTGAATCAACGGACTCAAAAATGATGGTGACAAAGGATGCCAATATGAGTACTATACTTATGGGATTAATCATAATGAAAGCAAACAAGAAATTCCAGAGCAATAGGTTGCTGAGGATTTTCGGAATACCGAATGGTATTTCGAAGACTTTTGTGTAACACATGATCAACATGGGGGATGAGCGGATACTCGATAAGTGCGAGAATTAACCGTAGGGGTATTCAGGTGACAAAGAACAGCAAGGCAGTAAGCTCAAAGGATTATTGAAACAACGACGAGTTTTTCAGGGTATCTTGTAATAACAAGACCAACTGGGGATGAATGTAAGAATAACAACTGCAAGTAGTTATCCATAAGGGTTTGCGGTGGAAGGGGAATTGCAAACGCGATGAACACAAGTTCTCGGGTTAACAGCGGAGAGTATCTTCAGGGTCTTCTGGTGCAGCAGACGATCATCAGTAAAAAATGGCTCTCCGGTTGAAAGTGATAACGAGATCCTAATGTTAGATTTAGTAAACTTCATTTAACCCGAATAGAGGAGAGATCAGAGTCCCAGAGTAAAGGTCGAGGAGTAAAAGATCCTAATACCACCCAATGGCGACGTGGGCCCATGGGCCGCACAGCCATGTTAGTAAAAGTTTTCCAATGTCTAGACTCAACTTCGGCCAAGGAGTTGGAAAGGGGGATTCCTACAGGCAGTCGGTTCTGATGCCAACTTGTGACGCCCCCGATTCAATCGTACACTAATCATGCATGCAAATGTGTACGATCAAGATCAGGGACTCACGGGAAGATATCACAACACAACTCTAAAACATAAATAAGTCATACAAGCATCATAATACAAGCCAGGGGCCTCGAGGGCTCGAATACAAGTGCTCGATCATAGACGAGTCAGCGGAAGCAACACTATCTGAGTACAGACATAAGTTAAACAAGTTTGCCTTAAGAAGGCTAGCACAAACTGGGATACAGATCGAAAGAGGCGCAGGCCTCCTGCCTGGGATCCTCGTAACTACTCCTGGTCGTCGTCAGCGGGCTGCACGTAGTAGTAGGCACCTCCGGGGTAGTAGTCGTCATCGACGGTGGCGTCTGGCTCCTGGGCACCATCGTCTGGTTGCAGCAATCGGGTAAAGAAAGGGGAAAAAGGGGGAACAAGGCAACCGTGAGTACTCATCCAAAGTACTCGCAAGCAAGGAGCTACACTACATATGCATGGATATATGTGTAAAGGGCCATATCAGTGGACTGAACTGCAGAATGCCAGAATAAGAGGGGGATAGCTAATCCTGTCGAAGACTACGCTTCTGGCAGCCTCCGTCTTGCAACATGTAGAAGAGAGCAGACTGAAGTCCTCCAAGTAGCATCGCATAGCATAATACTACCCGGCGATCCCCTCCTCGTAACCCTGAGAGAGAGCGACCACCGGGTTGTATCTGGCACTTGGAAGGGTGTGTTTTATTAAGTATCCCGTTCTAGTTGTCATAAGGTCAAGGAACAACTCCAATTCGTCCTGTTACCGAAGATCACGGCTATTCGAATAGATTAACTTCCCTGCAGGGGTGCACCACATAACCCAACACGCTTGATCCCATTTGGCCGGACACACTTTTCTGGGTCATGCCCGGCCGCGGAAGATCAACACGTCGCAGCCCCACCTAGGCTCAACAGAGAGGACAGCACGCCGGTCTAAACCTAAGCGCACAGGGGTCTGGGCCCATCGCCCTTAGCACACCTGCACGTTGCGTACGCGGCCGGAAGCAGACCTAGCCTACAGGCGTTCCAGTCCAATCCGGCGCGCGCCACTCAGTCGCTGACGTCACGAAGTGCTTCGGCTGATACCACGACGTCGGGATACCCATAACTACTCCCGCGTAGATGGTTAGTGCGTATAGACCAAATGGCCAGACTCAGATCAAATACCAAGATCTCGTTAAGCGTGTTAAGTATCCGCGAACGCCGACCAGGGCCAGGCCCACCTCTCTCCTAGGTGGTCTCAACCTGCCCTGTCGCTTCGCCACAAAGTAACAGCCGGGGGCCGTCGGGAACCCAGGCACACCTCTACCGGGATGGAGCCACCTG
>LR880970.1:43408300-43427393 GCA_904067115.1 Aegilops sharonensis | reverse complement strand
GTTGATACGTCCTTAGTGTATCTATATTTTTTGGCATGCTCATGCTACATTGATATTTTATGCAAAGTTTTGGCATATTTTCTAACTGTTTTTATTGGATTAACAAATTAATCCAATGCTAAGTCTAGTTGCCGGTTTTTAGTGTTTCAGTGCACCAGATAAGAAATTCGGGGATCAAAAAATAAAACAAAAATATGACATTCAGTTTCAAGGCATGGAGATCACCAAGAGCCAAAGAAGTGCCAAAGGGGTGGCCCTGGGCTTCCACGCGGTTGAGCCCATGCCCCCCCCCCCCCGGGGGGGGGGGGTGTCACGCCAAAGATGCGACCCTATCCTAAAGAACTCGAAGGTCCCACCAAGGATAGAAGCGCATCTTGAAGACGCTTTTGCAAGGTGGATATCATTACATCAACATTACATAATAGTGGGGATACAACCAAGACATACAATGTCACATGAATACAACAATACATCATATACAAGATCAACATCCGACTACGGATGAAACAGAAACAGAAACTCAAACGACATCCACCCTGCTAGCCCAGGCTGCCGACCGGGAACCTATCCCCTGATCGAAGAAGAAGAAGAAGAAGAACTCCAAAACAAGTAAACATCGCTCTCGCGTCATGAGCATCGCATAACCTGTACCTGTAACTGGTGGTGTAGTAATTTGTGAGCCACGAGGACTGAGCAATCCCATTACCATGGGTATCAAGACTAGCAGAGCTTAATGGGTAAGGAAGGGGTAAAGTGGTGAGGTAGCAGCAGCGACTAAGCATGTATGGTGGCTAACATACGCAAATAAGAGCGAGAAGAGAAGCAAAGGAACGTTCGTCAACTAGTAATGATCAAGAAATGATCCTGAACTCCTACTTACGTCAAACATAACCCAGAAACCGTGTTCTCCTCTCGAACAACCCCGAAAAGAGACAATCACGGTTACGCACACGATTGGTGCTTTTTAATTCGGATCTGGTGTCAAGTTATCTACAACCGGACATTAACAAATTCCCATCTGCCACATAACCGCGGGCACGGCTCTCGAAAGTTTATACCCTGCAGGGGTGTCCCAACTTAGCCCATGATAAGCTCTCGCGATCAACGAAGGATATTCCTTCTCCCGGGAAGACCCGGTCAGTCTCGGAATCCCGGTTTACAAGACATTTCGACAATGGTAAAACAAGACCAGCAAGACCGCCCGATGTGCCGACAATCCCGATAGGAGCTGCACATATCTCGTTCTCAGGGAAACACCGGATGAGACAGGCTACGAGTAAAACCAGGCCTCGAGTTTCCCCGGGGTGGCCCCGCAGGCGGCTCGGTTCGGGCCAACACTTAGAGAAGCATTGGCCCGGGGGGGCTAAAATAAAGATGACCCTCGGGTTGGCCGACCCAAGGGAAAGGGTATAGGTGGTGGTGAGGCAAATGGTAACACCCAGGTTGGGCCTTGCTGGAGGAGTTTTATTCAAAGCGAACTGTCAAGGGGGTCCCATAAATCACCCAACCGCGTTAGGGACGCAAAATCTGGGAACATAATACCGATATGACGGAAACTAGGGCGGCAAGAGTGGAACAAAACACCAGGCCTAAGGCCGAGCCTTCCACCCTTTACCAAGTATATAGATGCATTAATAATATAAGAGATATTATGATATCCCAACATAAACATAATCCAACATGGAGCAATCTTCATCTTCACCTGCAACTAGCAACGCTATAAGAGGGGCTGAGCAAAAGCGGTAACATAGCCAAACAACGGTTTGCTAGGAGGGGTGACAAAGGTTAGAGGTTTATGGCAATTTGGGAGGCTTGATAAGCAAGTGGTAGGTAATGCGGCATAGCGATAGAACGAAGCAACTAGCATAGCAATGATAGTAATGAGATCCAAGGTGACGGTCATCTTGCCTGAAATCCCGCTAGGGAAGAAGAACGAGTCCATGAAGAAGATGAACGGGAGTAGTCGAACGAATCCTCACAATCGCAACATTACCGGAACCGAGAAGCAACACCGGAAAGAAACAAACAACATAGTAAACACACAATCATAAACATGGCATGATGCACAATCAAGTATGATGCATGTCCGGTTTAATGAGGCATGGCATGGTAATATGCAACAAACAATACTACAAGTTAAGTGGAGCTCAATATGCAACGAGTTGCATATTGACGAAACACCACATTCGAGTTATTTAGTTCACTCTCGTTTATGTACCCAATAATATTAAATGTTATTAAACATGGCAAGAGGTGAAGCATAAGTAAACTAACTATTTAGGCAAGTTTAAATGAGGCCGGAAATAAGAAACAACAATTCCGGAAAAACCCCATATGCATATTTCGAATTTGCTACTGTTCTGCCCTAAAACATATTTTATTGTTGTTAAACAGGAAAATAAAGTGCAACAAGTTAATCTATGCATTTTTCCACCCCATATACATATAAATTTTATTTAAAACCGAGCTACGGTTTTTTAGTTATGAAATAAATCATTTTAACATGGCATTTGAGCAAATTTAACCAAACAGCAAGTTAAACATTTTAAACATGGATGAAAGTGGCATAATATGAAATTAGATGTAATTCTAAGCATTTTACATGTTCAACTCATTTTAATCCGATGCACGGTTCATGAGTTATTATATGCATGATGCTTAGGGGTTTTCTGCAATTCTGAAAATCCTGGGATAAATGCTGAAATCATAGATCTGAAAAAAATACTACACTGGGCCGAATCTGGCTGCACTGCTGGGCTAATAGAGAGGAGGGCTCTGGGCGCTCACCCATGGGCTTCAGCCCGTTAGTGGAAGAGGAGGCCATTGGGGGGGTTGAGGAGGCGCGCTGGGCCTCGCGATCTGGCCTGGGAGGCCTAGTTGACGAAGCGGTCAACTGATGCGTTGTGTCGATGTGGCCGCGTGCGTCTGTGGATGAAGCAGACAGCAGCGGGTGAAGCAGGGGACTTGGCGGGCGGCACAGGGGCAACGGCGGCGGACCAAGGCGAAGCAGGGGAGGTCCGGCAGGGGCGCGGGAACTCGATTTCGTCTGGATCCGGCCGGACTTGGTCGCGGACGGCGCTAGGATGAGGAGGAGGCCGGCCTTGGCGCGATGACGACGAGGCGGGCGACGGCTGGGAAACCCGGCGTGGACGAGCCAAATCCGAAGGCCGACGAGGACGCCCGGGGAACGAGGCAAGCTCGGGCGCAGCCATGGCGTGGAGGAGGAGTTCCTGGAGAGGGAGAGAGAGGTTACGGGGAGGAGAGAACAGAGCAGAAGAGAAGATGAAGGGCAGGGGCGTCGCGACCTGGTTCTGCTGCGGGGTCGACGGGGCACGGTCCAGGTGGCTGGGACGCCGGCGCGAGGAGGCTCGGGGTAGCACGAGGCCGAGGGATGGAGGCGCTGGGAGATGCGGTTGGATGGATGGATCGATGGAATTCGGTGGGGATTGGCCAGCGTTGAAATCCAGGGAGACCAGGTGGCTGCAGAATGGATCCCGAGAGAGTGGCGGCAGGGAGGAGGATTGATGGGACACGGGTCCTTAATTTTAGGGTTTGTCTAGATTTAGACTAGGAGTCTCTTATATAAGGAAAGAGGGAGAGTTTAGGGTAGATTTGGACCCTCCGATCGAAATTGGGCGGTTGAAAAAAATAGACTAGGTGAGTCCAAAAGAGAAACCGATGATGATTTAGGGATGTTTGATGATGATCCGGACCCATTGGTCATGACAGACCGGGTTAGGTCCGGGAGAAGTTTTCAGACTAGGTTGCGGAGGTGGTCGGTGGCTGTGCAGAGAGGCTCAAACGGTCGGACAACAAAAGAACGGTTGCTCTCGAAAAGGACAACGAAGGCAAGGGGGGAACGCGGCAACTACGAACGGGTGCAAGCTTTATGAAAAACATGCGGATGCAATGCGCATGATGCTATGAGATGAAATGCATGACATGAACAAAATGCAAAACAAAAGACAAAAACCCAACCACGGAGGAAATAATATAACGTATCTCCGGAAAAGGCAAGAGTTGGAGTTACGAATATGGAAAATTGTATCAGGGGCGTTACAGGGGGCATGGTGGGGCCTGCTTCCTGATATTCCCGGCTAGTATTGTCCATGTTAGACAAAAAATTGTTGGGCCCTGAAGTGCAAGGGTTTGTAGCACGAAGCAAATTTCCTTCAATTTGGAACCAATGTATCATATGTTAATGTGTCATGAACTCATGACCAGTATCTACACACAACTAGAAACTTCTCTTGGTCCCCAACTTAGACTAGTGAGGTTGTCAATCCACTAGCTTTGCTAGTCACAAAATTAATGTATGGTGTGGTTGGAAATGATTTTTGTAAGCAATGGACGTAAGAGGTTAGATTGTAAAAGAAAAGAAAATACAGTGGTCGTTGTTCTTTTCTCAATCGGGTTTTCTCTTTCTTCTTCTTTTTTTAAATGAACATTTTCTAAAAGAAATAAAATGAACTCATGAACATATTTCAAAGGCGTGGAAATTTTTCAAATTCATGAACATTTTTTTGTTTGCGATCAATTTTACTTTTTTTAACATTTTTAAAGTTTGTTTATATTTTTTGAGTTCACAGACATTTTTATCAAATCCATGAATATTTTTTGAACCTGCGAAATTTTTTCAAAAATTGGAAACATTTTTTTGTATTTCACAAAATTTTAAATTCATGGACTTTTTTTAATACATGATTTATTTAAAAGAATTCAGAAAGAATCCAATTCTATGAAAAACCAGTTGTCGGTTTTTATCTACTATTAAAGGGGAATACATCATTTGCTTCCTCGAGGGTTTTTCTCTCTCCTTCAATTCCACCCCTTTCCACAGATTCATTTCCAATTTTAGTAATCCCAACATTAGAAGAAATAAAAGAAAAAATGGTTCAAATTAACCACTAGCCCGGGGAACGGATCTATGTAATTGCATATATATCGAATAGTTGCTGCTTTGACGCGCTAATACTTTGAAATCTCAGGTGGAACACCTCGCCCAAGACACCAAAAACAATATCATCCTCTTTTAACTCCTCCCAACTAGCAGAAACAGACTTGCAAAAGAGCTTGCTAAGTAAAATCGCATGGCCGGCTGGACCACCCATCATCGACACCCACATGCTCATCCTTGAATTTGTCCACCTCGCAGGTGAGTCGAGACCGCGTGAAGGGTATTGCTCTAGTAACCAGTAATTGCTAAAAAAAAATTAGAACGAAACCAAACAAGAGAGGGACATGCGATTGGATCGGCCCATGCGACATGCTCGTCAGCGTTCCTGCGTACGCCAACACCTTAAGGCGCAGAAGAGGGGCTCCCCGGATCAAATTCTATTTTTGACGCTAACTTTGTCAAACGGACGTTGATTGCACATGAATGACACAATGGCCCCGCCCATTTAGCGCCAAGAAGCATTCCGGTTTTAGGAACCTTCGAAGGTTCCAGGCTCGGTTTAGGCGGCTTTGGGAACCTTCTAACCGGGTTTTTCTGTTTTTTTTTTCCTCGGTTGTTTTTTTAAATGAACATTTTCTAAATTCATTTTTTAATGAACTTTCAAAAAAAATCATGAACATATTTCAAATGCGTGAAAAATTGTAAATTCTTGAACATTTTTAATTTTTGCAATCAATTTTCCAATTTGTTAACATTGTTTAAGTTTGTTTACATTTTTTGAGTTCACAAACATTTTTTTTCAAATCCAAGATTTTTTTTGAATATGTGAACATTTTAAAAAAATTGGAAACTTTTCTTTGTATTTCACAAACATTTTTTTACCTCACCGACATTTTTTAATTCATGATTTATTTAAAAGAATTCAGAAATTTTCCAAGTTCTATAAATAAAACAGTGGTCGGTTTTTCTCTAATATTAAAAGCGAATTGGTGATTCGCTTCCTCGCCTCGAGGGTTTTTCTCTCTCCATCGATTCCACCCCTTTCCACATATTCATTTCAAATTTTAGTAATTGGACATTGCATCTCCTTCCTTCCTTAATATGGAAACTAATAATTTTTTCGTTTGATAGATTGGAAACGTAGTAAGCCAGCTGATTTACTTCCAATTTTATTTGCGCAACATCACATCTCCCATCAATTCACATCTCCAACACTGATTCATTTCTAAACTTATGTGCCCAAAATTACATCTCCTTTCATCAGTAATATGAGAACTATTTTTTTTGTTTGGTAAATTGGAAACGTAGTAGTCCCACTTATTTCATTCTAGTTTCGTTTGTCCAAAGTGTGTGTAGGTGATAGTGGAAGGGGGGTTGACCGAATGAATCATTGACATAGGTGGTAAGATTAATTGCATCGAGGAGGCGGAGATAGTGGGTGGAAGGTATACAAGAGACACAATTGGTGTGAACCACTAAGATATATACCATTCAAACAAACAAACAAACAAATACATTAGGAGATATACACTTCATGGTATTTGAAAACCGTATAAAAATGGCATACATTCAAACAAACAAACCCTACGACGGGTCATTAGGAGATATACCATTTTCTCATGACCATAATTTGTGTTGATTAATTATACGTTGGTATAGAGATACTTAACTAAACCAGAACATTAGAACAAATGAAAGAAAAATTGGTTCAAATTAACCACTAGCTCGGGGGAAAGATCCATGTAATTGCATATATATCAAATAGTTGTTCCTTTGATGCGTTAATACTTTGGAACCTCAAGTGGAACGCCTCGCCCGAGTCAAGAAAAATAATATCATCCTCTTTTACCTCGCCCCAACAAGCCAAAACAGACTTGCAAAAGAGCTTGCTATGTAAAATCGCATGGCCGTCTAGACCACCCATCATTGAAAGCCACAATGCTGACATCTTCCTTGAATATGTCCACCTTGCGGGTGAGTCGAGACAGGGTGAAGGGTATTGCACTAGTAACCAGTAATTGCTAAATTTTGTAGAGCGAAACCAAACAAGAGAAGGGACAGGCGAGTGGTAAAATTGGGTCGGCCCATGCGACATGTGCGTGAGCTCTCCTGCGCGCCCCAACACCTTAAGGCGCTGAAGAGGGACTCCCCTAGATTGAATTCTATTTTTGACGCTACCTGTGTCAAACAGACATTCACACATGAACGACACAGGTTTTTGGAACCTTCGAAGGTCTGGGTGGATTTTGGCGGCTTTGGGAACCTTCTAGAAGGTTCGTTAACCTGGTTTTCCCTGTTATTTTCTTTACTGTTTTAATGTCATTTCCTCTTTTTCTTCTCCTTTTCGTGTTTTCCTCAAAAATTCATAATTTTTTAAAAAATTAGTGTTTTCTCAAAGACTGTTCTGAAGTTTTGAAAAAATAATCATGTTTCAAAACAAATGTTTAGAATGTTAAAAAATGTTCCTGGTTTCAAAAAACGTTCGGGATTTCAAAATTGTCCAAAAAATATGCTAATTTTTTAAAAATATTCAGAAAATTATAAAATGTTTTAAAAATATTTGAATTTTTAAGAAATATTCTTTTTCCAGAAATTCTTAATTTTTTCAAAAAATGTTTGTCTTTTCAAGAAAAAAAAAACATGCGCTAAAGTACATATCGGGTTGCCATGGTGCCCGGTCTGCTACGGTACCGAGTTGCCACAGTGCATCCTGAGTCGCTACTGCCGCAAAGAAAAAACCTTGAGGCAACTGCTTAATGGGCTTGGCCCAGTGGCGAGTGCATGTGGGTGTCGGGTTGTTGTTTGACGCTGAATGCGTCATATAGGGACCCACTCCTACCAGCTTCTTAGCGCCTAAAAAAAGACACCAGCCTATTACGGCTGTAATTGAGAAAACCACCGAAAAACAACATTCCAAGCCGAACAAGTACGTTTTACGGGCGAAGAGGATGATCTATCGCCCATCTGTTTCGCACTAGCTGAATTGAAGGAGACAAATTTTGTAATCAGAGCTGTAACGAGTAGCGTGGAAGCTTGCTATCCAGGTGCCAGAGCCATGAGTTGGCCGCGAGATCTTATGGGTTTCACCTCTAGCCTATCCCAACTTGTTTGGGACTAAAGGCTTTGTTGTTGTTGTTGTTGTAGCTGTAACGAGTAGCGCATTCTCTAGCAGCATATGGATATACTACGTCTCCGAATGTTGGGAATGAGCTACATGCGGACAATGTAATCCGAATGTACAACATCTTGTGGCCGATTTAGCTCCCTCCACAAAGAGGATTTTACTTAGTAAGCTCTTCTGCAACATCTTGTGGCCGATCTTAGAGTAGTTGCATTTAGATTAAAAAAATAAAAGCCCGCCCAGTTCTCTTTACGGAGGGGTGTCTTACAGGTGTATTGGGCTGGAATATGACATTCTAAGCATGGCCTTAGATCATGGACCTTTATATCTTATAATATGACATTCCAATGCTGCAGATCGGAAACTAACAAATGAGTAATATTGCCGCGTGATTTAGATTTATACATGAACTAGCAAACATGCCCGTGCGTTGCAACAGGAAATACACTGTACATGACCCCGAAAACAGCAATGAAAAAAATAGATTATTTTTCATGAATTCAATCTTTTAAAAAAATATTCAAAATTAAAAAATTATTTGATAATCAAAAGTTTGTTCATGATTTCAAAATTGGTTCATGTTTTATAGTTTTAGTTCACGTTCAAAATAAGTTCAAATTTCCAAATTCCAAAAAATATTCGAAATTACACATGTTGATCATCTTTTTCAAAATTGCTCACATTTCAAAAAAAAACAGTTCACCATATTGAAAAAAAATGTTCAGTGTGTATAAAATAAATGTTCATCTTGTATAGAAATTTTGTTCAACATGCATGAAAAAACTTCATCATATATTTTAAAATTTTCCAATCTGTATTTGAATATTGTTCACCGTATACTACAAAAATGTTCAGTGTATACTTAAATTTATTTTCAAAAAACGGTTCACAATTCAAACAAATCGTTCAGAATTCTATTTTTCCAGAATTTCAAAACATGTTCACATTTTTAAAAAAATATTTACCTTTTTCAAATTTTGTTCACTATTAAAAAATAGTTCATGCTATTATTAGAATTTTGTAATTTATGCACAACTTTTAAACATGTTTTGGATAAATTTTCTTCACATTTTCTTCAATGAAATGTTGAAAACGGATCTGCCGCTGTAGTTACACTTCAATTTCAGTGCCTCTTCTTGGTTGTCCAATGTTGCTAGCTCGGGTGGACATCCTCGCTAATATCTAGATTGAGGCCAGTAGTTTGATTCCTATGATTGCTATTTTTTTTAGGGAACCTATGATTGCTATTTTATTTTTCGTATTTTGTTCCAGGCCTGCTAATTGGGCCGGCCCATTTGTGCGCGCTCTTGTTAAAACTGGTGTGGGCCAGCCCGTTTGTACGCCCTCTAGTTAAAACTGGTGTTCGATCAATAAAACTGGAGTTTGATCGCTGACATTGACGTACGCCGTACGAAGGGACGTAAAAAAAGATTTTGACCAAAAAAGTGGAGAAACAATCCTCCCTTTAATATTAGGGAAAGATTTAGAACATAAGAATTTTCCAAGTGGTGCCCTAGGAGGGTTTCTGTGAAACGAAAACATGCATCTTTTGAAAGAAGTCAATAATACTGTGTATATTAGAAAAAAGTTCTAAGCACAGAAGGAAAGAAGAAAACCATTACGGAGACACACTAGTGTACTGCAATTATCTAATCACCCATTACGAGAAGATTGTGAGTGCTTCCTCTTTGCTCTGTGGATAACCAATGCAAGTTTTTTCCGTGCTTGGGCCAAACCCATACACAACAGCATAGAGCAACAGCACAATGACCAAAGCGAGAGATAAATGTAAGCTTAAACAGTTAAAATGCTTGTCCAAATGCTTTTGTCAGAGCACAAGCCGCCCGATCGTTCACACACAAAAAGAGGTAAGCATATTAAAAGGTATACACGATACTCGACATTAGTTCGTTTCTAGACAGAACAATCATGGTACAAGATATCTTGCTGCCACCAGCAGACTGCCAAATGTATAGTTCAAATGATGCTGTGAATCTATAACAGAGATATGCTGCGAAGTATCGTAAAACACTCTAAATGAATCGTTGCGACAAATGGTTCCTAAAATCTTTCGGTGCTTGGTATATGTTTCCTATAGTATTACCTGTTCTGGCTTTCAAGTTGCTGGGACCTTCCTGTTGGGCTCAAATACATACTTGATCAATGAGTCTTTGATCGATAGCAGCTCGGGGAACTCTCTCTTCAGCTTTGTCGCGTCCATCTCGTTGTTGCTCCGAGGTGCAACTATGACCTTAGCCTGTTCCTCTAGCGTGAAGTTTGTCCACTTGTAGCTGGGATCCATGTACTTCTTATACATCTCCAGAATCTCATTGTGGCTGACCACGCCAGGATTGGTGAAGTTCCAGATGCCCCGCAAGTTCCTTTTTGCCATCTCAACTGAAATTGGCAAAAGCTCATCCAATACAGTCATGCTGTTTGGGATGTTTACCACCTTGTCATAACGGCTAATCTTTGTGATGAAGTTTCGGGGATTGTTGAGGTCAGACGATATTGGCATCCGGACTCGCAGAGTGCAGACATTCTCGTACTCCTTCAACAGTTCCTCGACCTGCATTGTCCACGCAAAAAATGATCAGAAGTTTCTTCCACAATTTGCATCTCAAATTGAAAAATATAAGATCACCACAAGGATAAAATACTAACAAATTAGTCACTACAGAAGGGAAGAAGCAGTTACCATTGCCTTAGTCTTTGAGTAGAATGAACCAGTGAAGTTTGGTTTATCCTCTTCTTCGAAGCCGATGCCTGACCCTTCAGGATGATTTGCATCATATTCAAATATGCACCCAGTGGCATAGTTTATCACCAATAACCCATGCTCCCGACAAACATCAGCTAGAGTCAAGGTGCCCACAACATTGGTACGTATGGTGTCTGGCTTGTGAGACTCACACCAGTCAACATTGGGTCTGCCAGTAACACCAGCAGCATTGAAGACATGTGTTGGCTTAACAGTTTGGATATCAAGGACAATGGAAAAGCGCTCTTCCAAGCGACCTTTTCCGTACTCGTATGGAATTCCTTGCTTCTCACAGATTTTGCCAAGAAGTCCACCAATCCATCCTGTCCGGCCATATATCAAGAACTTGAGCAAACGAGTTTGGGAAGAACCTTCTGATGTTGGAGCCACCATCTTCGTTTGATTGTTAGTAAACAGATTTAGCATTCCTTTAATTTCCTCAGAGCCCTCATACCCAGGCATCATCAGTGTCCTCGGATGAGGCAACAGTGCACCAGAAACATCACCCCAATAGTCAGAATTAGCTACATACCATTCCATTGTCTTCCTCAGGCCCTCCTCCCATCTAGTGCGCTCAGACCACCCAAGACTCTTGAGCTTCTCATCATCCAAGAAATACCTCTGATCATTGAAAGGTCTATTATCGACCAACTGGATTACTTTATCAGCTTCAAGATTGAAAAGCCTGCAGACATCCTTTGCCACATCAGTGACTGTCCTCTCTCTCTTTGTTCCAATGTTGTAAACATGTCCAACTTCTCCACGATGAAGAATGACTTCAAAAGCCTCAGCAACATCCTCACAATAGAGGTAGCTTCGGACATTGGATCCATCACCATGAATTGGGAGGGGCTTTCCTCTCATAGCCAAAAGAATGAACTTCGGAATAAGCTTTTCAGGAAACTGGTTAGGACCATACACATTATTTCCCCGGGTAGTGATGACCGGCAGACCATAGGATCTCCCATAAGCCATGACAAGCATCTCTGCTCCAGCTTTGGTGGCTGAATAAGGATTTGTGGGGAGCAGCTGTGAGGCCTCATGGTTACCAACCACTGCATCCTCATCAGTCTCGCCATAGACCTCATCAGTGCTAACGTGGATGAACCTCCTGATCTGGCCAGTGACCTTGCAAGCTTCAAGAAGAACATGAGTACCATAAATGTTGTTCTTGGTGAATTCAAAGGAGTTACCAAACGAATTGTCAACATGTGTCTGGGCTGCAAAGTGCATTATTGTATCAATGTTCTCTGTGACCAGGAGGAAGTTGACAAGATCAGCACTGGCAATATCGCCCTTGACAAACTTGAAGTTTGGTGACGAGCTGGCAGGGAGAAGGTTCTTCAGATTGGAGCAGTAATCAAGCTTGTCAAGGACGACAATCTTGTAATCAGGGTAGTTCCGTACAATGCGGTTTGTGACATGGGAAGCGATGAAACCAGCAGCTCCTGTAATGAGGATGCTCTTAGGTGTGTAGGGTGTCGCCATATTGAACTGTAATTTCTGAAATCCTGTTGTACAAGTAGAGTATATAAAAGGATCAGACGAGATACAATTTATGATACAGCCAATATAAAATGAAACAACTGATATGTAATAACTAGAATATTACTATATATTATCTTTTGAACTGTCAGAACATGAAACAATGAGAAACTGAACCAAGCTCCCCTGTAGAAAGAATTCGGACAGACCAGGAAGGCCAGTCTCAGCCTCTAAGGTCACTACATAAATGGGAAACTGCATCTATTTCACATAGAGCAGAGGGCATGATCCAACTACCAAGCTCCAAATTAAAACACTGGGAATTTTAACAAAAATGTGGAGAAATGCAGTCATGCAAAACAGGCACACTCCGCCTTTTTGTTTGCGGCAGGAAAATAATTGGTTCGCACATTCGTACAAATATCGAAGCTGAAAGTAGAATTTATGAGTGCATGACAGATTATCCAGTGTTATTTCCCATCCAGATAAAACAAAAGCGTGCATAACTATTTAGAAACAACAACACATTGGAATGGAGCCACAACATGGAACTCTTTGCGTTTCCAAGCGAACCACACAGGGGAGTAATGCATCGAGGTAAATTTAGATATTCGTGCTATCCTATCAAACCACAACATAACAGAAATACTCACTGTAAAAACATTTTCACTGACAGATCATGGAAAACAATGGATAACAGACAGGAACGTGCAGCAAATCCTAGATAAGTAGACATCTAATGATACTTTTTAGACCAAGATCTGAACCTGTTTTGCTAGTACATACTACAGTAGTTATTTGTCTTTTTCGTTTTTCGACATCTGCCAGTCCACGTGCCAGCAACTATCCCTAAAGCATGCTCAAGCAGCTAAAACTTGGTCAAACATACCGGGCCACTATCGGTGGATCTTACGAAGAGGCCGAATTTTGAGATCTTGGACTGATCTACGAATGAGGGAGTGAGACAAAAAAAGAAACTAGCACTAGACAACAGCAGAACATGGTCATCTGGGTTAAGATGCGATTTGTGATCTTTGTTTCTTTTCTGATGGATCTGAGCAAAGTTTCCTGTATTCTTGGAACCGTTGCGACTAAACTGATGCAAGAGGGAAGACGGGGAGATGGCATCCGAAGCACGCAAGGAACCCGATCCGGGCTTGGCAAAGAAGCAAACACCTGCCGTGCATTGCAGCACAATGCAAGAACATGGCCACGCACCTCGCCTCAGTCGTCAGCTACGGAGGCAGGCGTCGGTCGACCGGAGGCTGCGGCCCGAGAGAGAGAGAGAGAGAGAGAGAGAGAGACTATGGTTTGCGACGAGGGGAGGGGGAGAGATGCTTAGGGGAAGAGAGGGGAAGAGAAGGCGCGAGACGTACCGTGCGCAGCACGCGGCGGAGAGGAGGAGGAGGGGCGGTGGCGTCGGTGGATGAGGGAGAGCGGAGAGGGGTTTCCCGTCAATAAATGGAGAAAATGGCGGCGTCGGCGGTGGCGGTGTCGGTGTGGGTGTGCGTGAGAGCGAGATGATGGGGGTCGGCGGAAAGCACGACGGTGTCGCTGCGCCCCTGCCCGCCCCAGATCTCACGCAACCTCCGCCTCCATCACACGGATTTTATTAATTCTCAGTTTCCCTTTCTCCCTCCCTCTCCCCCGGCACTCGCCTCGAGTCCTCCGGGTCCGGGCCCACCCCATCCCTGTTCCGACCGGAGAAGGCGGCATCGCCAATTGGGAGTGTCATGGGAAAGGCAGTTGGACCGTCATTGCAGTTAGTTGGCATATTAAAGCTTCTTTTTGGTGTATGTGAGCGGGGTCGGATTCTTCCTCAGATTATCATCCGTTATAGGTGGTGATTGTTGATCCAGGAATGGCTTCTTTAGTAAGCTCGGGAGATCTCTAGTGTGGCCTGATTCGGGTCATCTTCAATCCTTCTCCATCGTCGCATTGGTGATTGGAGAAATGTACTGAAGATCGGGTTCTACTGTCATCAATGTTGTGCTTTTTGGGAAAGTGACTTTACTTAAGACTTCTTCATCTTGTTCTTCCCGTTGCATTGACCTCACATCTGAAAGGTGGAGATCACTGGTTCAAATGCTTTTGTAGTGCCTTGTTTAACCTTGGCATGGAGGCCTTTGTTTCTTTGTCTGTCGCGGGTAAACTTAGCATTCAAGACTATACTCTTCGTGTATCCGATGAAGTCGTAGTTAAAAGTGCATGTACTCTAGTGTATGGCTTTGGTAATTAATAAAAATCGTTATGGACTAATAAGGGGCGGACCTAGGATTGGGCCAAGCGCAGGGCCCAGGCTGCTACAGTGTTGCTACACTGCTCAATAAGCTACAGTCAACGAAGTAAATTATTCTCACGCCCCGGGCCCAGCCCCCTCCCCCCGCGTGCTTGGGTCCTAGATCCACCACTGGGACTAATAGTTTTATTAAGATGTACTTGAAGGTGTTGTAGTAGTGGATTTTAATCCTACTCAAGGTTCCACCCCTTATCATACGTGGAGCATGAAACAAGCAGTCAACACAAGTCAAGATAGTCAAGAATAGTCAAAACCACCCCTCATGGGTCCATGAAGGCCATCCTGGTCAACAGAAGTTTAAGCAAAGGCTTCATGATCCACATAAAAGAATAAGTCAAAGGAGAAGACAGGAGAGCAAAGAAGCCCCAATCCAAGCAAGGAAGTATCCTCATAGCGTACGGATTCTCGAGAGAGACGTTGCAGCAACCGAGCTCCACTGCTCTCTATATTTGAACATTTTGAAATTCGGGTTTTTGAAGTTTCAAAAAAATGTGAAATTTCTCCCAAGGATACATATACACATTCCGATAACACGCGTCAATTTTTGGTAGAAATCTTGTTTTGTTTTGGGCTATACGAAAATAAATACATTTCTGACAGTATACATGATAAAAGGGGTGCCATTTCTGTGAGGAATTCTCTTTTTTTGTATTTCCCAACATACAAAGTATTTTGTTTCCAAATTTTTACCAGGCCTTAGGAATAAAGTGTATGTATCCATGTATTTTTCTAAGTTTTTTTTCATACCAAAAGTGTGTTTTTCAAAATTTCAAAATATCAAGAGCAGTGGAGCTCGGTAGCTGCAAGCATTTTTCGAGGGATTCTCCCCTTAATAGGCTACAACCTACCTCCTAGCCCAACAAGGAGCACATGGGCTAAAGGACGGGAAATTACCTTGTACTACCCTCCCATGGTCCCACATCCTTACTTCAAGGGTAGGTTTTTCATTTGTCAAGGACCACTAGGCTACATATATAAGGCCCCCATGTGTTGCAAATATGTCATGTATGCAATAATAAATGGTATTATTTATTTCCAAGTTTGTAATTAATGTTTCTGTTTAGTGCTATAATCTCTACTCCTAAAGGGGCGTTGGTACATCATTTTGTTCCGTTACCCTCCTATCGATCAAACGCCCCCTTCACCATCAACAATTTTTATCCACACAGAAAAGCACTCGCCTTTCGTTCCATTTTTTAACCGGTTTTTCCCTATCTATAGGAAACAAATCCCTCCACCAAGTTTTTTTATCTCATCCTCTCGCCTCTCCTCTAGGGTTCCAACACCACCTCTGTGCTGCCCCCATGCCTCCTTTGCCTCTACACTGCATGGGTTCTACACCGTCGTGCCCGTCCCTACTATTTGTTGCCAAATAATTGTCCTCTTCCCTGACGATCTTGCAGTGAGAAGACGACCAGCTGATGGGTGGCCTTCTCCAAGGGCATGTTGTACTGCGGCGCGGCGAGGCACTGGGGAAGACGCTCCCACACAGCGCGGTGGTGTGGCTGCAGGGTCGTGTGGCCACGCGGCCATCGCAAGATCGAGCCAATATGCTACGCCTGCCTTTCCTCGTCGCAGAGGGCCGACTACTCAATCTCGACAACCTCCGTGGCGTTCAATCACCTGCATATTTAGGTTTTTTGTGCCAATGAACAAATTATTCCACCCAGGTCATGGTAAAGGTGTGCCAAATTGGTTTTCGTACTTGTCCCAATTAGATCAAAGGTTGTACTATGGATCTGATGTATTGAAGTCGTTGGCTTCTCTCTATATGATCAAATGTCTACAGATTTCCCTTTTCTCTTTTTATTCTTTTTAATGTCTCTAGATTCGTTGGCCACCTCTGCTAGATACTTCATCTGCTTTAGCAAGATTTTCCATTACAAATTGTGGTACTAAGATTTGGTATATCATCACTAAACTCTAATAAGCAAACTTGATTTTACTACTTTCAATTTATTAGTTCCTGCTCACTAAGCTCTAAATTTATGACAGGTGATGAGTGATATTTTTACACTCATTTCACCTTTATTTAAATTGAGATATTTCATTTAAAAAGAGATATTTGCTTCGTTATTGCCACTAATGACTAATGAATGCAAAGAATTCCAAATCCACTCTTTGATGTGTTTCCACAGGAAATGGGCTAAAAGGGGAAAAATCACGTGTGGAAATGGAAGGGAAGAAGAATGAAGGAAGAAGGAACCAATAAAAGGCGTCCCTACAAAGTCAGAGCAAAAGACGATGTTCCATACGTGTGCGAGTGTCTGTATGAGCGCCCGTTTGGTGTGGATTCCGAGGCAGCTCGTCCACCTGAACAACTTTTATTAAAGGGGCCCCGTCGAAATGTCAAAAGAATGAGCACTGATGTCTGTTATGAAACTTTCTTTTTGTAGACTCTATTGGGCCTCCAAACGCAGAGTTTTGTAGGACAGTAGCAAATTTTCCTCAAGTGGATGACCTAAGGTTTATCAATCTGTGGGAGACATAGAATGAAGATGGTCCCTCTCAAGCAATCCTGCAATCAAATACAAGAAATCTCTTGTGTCCCCAACACACCCAATACAATTGCAAATTATATAGGTGCACTAGTTCAGCGAAGAGATGGTGATGCAAGTGTAGTATGGATAGTAGAACTATATTTTTATAACCTGTATAAATAAAAACAGCAAGGTAGTGATACGTCTCCAACGTATCTATTATTTTTAATTGTTCCATGCTGTTATATTGTCATTCTTGAATGTTTTACAATCATTTTATATCATTTTATATCATTTTTAGTACTAACCTATTGACATAGTGCCTAGTGCCAGTTGTTGTTTTCTGCTTGTTTTTTTACATCGCAGGAAATCAATACCAAACGGAGTCCAAACGCAGCGAAACTTTTTGTGGATTTTTTCTGGACTAGAAGACACCGTATGGGCTAAGAAAGTACCTGAGGGGTGCTCCAACGGGAGCACAACCCACCAGGGTGCGCCTAGGGGCCCAGGCGCGCCCAGGTGGGTTGTGCCCACCTCGATGGCCTCCCGCACCGCCTCTTTGCTCTATAAATACCCCAATATTCCAGAAACCCTAGGGGAGTCGACGAAAATCAATTCTAGCCACCGCAAGTTCCAGAAACACCAGATCCAATCTAGACACCATCACGGAGGGGTTCATCATGTCCATTGGTGCCTCTCCGATGATGCGTGAGTAGTTCATTGTAGACCTACGGGTCCGTAGTTAGTAGCTAGATGGCTTCCTCTCTCTCTCTTGATTCTCAATACAATGGTCTCTTGGAGATCCATATTACGTAAGTCTTTTGCGGTGTGTTTGTTGGGATTCGATGAACTTTGAGTTTATGATCAGATCTATGTTTTTATCCATGAAAGTTATTTGAGTCTTCTTTGATCTCTTATATGCATGATTGATTATAGACTCGTATTTCTTTTTCGATATTTGGGTTTTTTTAGCCAACTTGATCTATTTATCTTGCAATGGGAAGAAGTGCTTTGTGATGGGTTCGATCTTACGGTGCTTGATCCCAGTGACAGAAGGGGAAACGACACATATGTATCGTTGCTATTAAGGATAACAAGATGGGGTCTATTTCTACATAAATAGATCTTGTCTACATCATGTCATCGTTCTTATTGCATTACTCCATTTTTCCATGAACTTAATACACTAGACGCATGTTGGATAGCGGTCGATGTGTGGAGTAATAGTAGTAGATGCAGGCAGAAGTTGGTCTACTAATCTTGGACGTGATGCCTATATAATGATCATTGTTTGGATGTCATCATGATTATTTGAAGTTCTATCAATTGCCCAACAGTAATTGTTTTCCCACCATTTGCTATTTTTCTCGAGAGAAGCCACTAGTGAAACCTACGCCCCCAGGTCTCTTCTTTAATATATTTGCCTTCGCGATCTATTTTATTTGCTTTTATTTTCAGTTCTATTAAACCAAAAATACAAAAATACCTTGCTGCACTTTATTTTATTTGCGCTCCATTTATCCTATCTATTACAACTTTATCCCGTCTCCTCGCCAATTTCTGGCGCTGCTACCTGAAAGGGATTGACAGCCCCTTTAACACGTCGGGTTGCGAGTATATGTTATTTGTGTGCACGGGTTGTTTACGTTGTGTTGTGTGGTTCTTCTACTGGTTCAATAACCTTGGTCTCATCACCGAGGGAAATACCTACCGTTGCTGTGCTGCATCATCCCTTCCTCTTTGGGGAAATACCGACGTAGTTCTAGCAGACATCAAAAGAAATTTCTGGTGCCATTGCCGGGGAGGATCATCAACATCAACCAGGTTCCTAATCACAATCTCATCTCCTCGCAATTTACATTATTTGCCATTTGCCTCTCGTTTTCCTCTCCCCCACTTCACAAAAAATTGCCGTTTTATTCGCCCTCTTTTTCGTTCGCCGTTTTCTCGCCAGATATGTTTTTAAGTGCAATCTTGTTGTGTAGTCACCATGACTCAAGAGAGCACCAAGTTGTGTGATTTCTCAAATACCAACAACAATGATTTTATT
>LR880970.1:43390470-43403013 GCA_904067115.1 Aegilops sharonensis | reverse complement strand
AAGTAGTATCTCTACTTAGTACGGAGTTTTTGGCTAGCAAAGATAGGGGCAAGCACCACATGTTGAAGGATCTATGACAATATAACTTCTGTGTGAATATGAACAAACATAAATCATTAAGTTGTCTTCCTTGTCCAACGTCAACAATTTTGGCATGTAATATTTTGATGGGTGCTCACAATCATAAAAGATTTCCATGATAGTGTATTTATATGTGAATCTTCTCTTCCCTTATTAATTCTTTCATGAGTTGCATCATTGACCAATGCTATGTTTGTCAATCTACAATAAAGTTTTCTACTTATACTTTTCCTTATGTAATGTCGTCACTTACCATAAGATTAGCATATGATCTTTTTCTTTTATTCCCTTTCTTTTTATTAAAACAAGAAAAGTAAAGAAGGCAAGACTCAAACTAAACTTTATTATATATCTCGCACATGATTACAAGGATTGATCACTAAGAAAACTCACAAAAAGAAAGGATCGAACTAAACTTTTATTCGTTAATAGCAAAAGATAACCATGGATCGAAGTAAGAAAGTAAAGGCAAAAGATAGTGGAGAGGATACGATACCGGGGCACCTCCCCCAAGCTTGACGAAAGCCAAGGGGAGTGCCCTGTTGGGGAACGTTGCAGAAAATTAAAAAATTTCCTACGGTTTCACCAAGATCCATCTATGAGTTCATCTAAGCAACGAGTCATGGGAGAGAGATTGCATCTACATACCACTTGTAGATCGCGTGCGGAAGCATTCAAGGGAACGGGGATGATGGAGTCGTACTCGCCGTGATCCAAATCACCGATGACCAAGTGCCGAACGGACAGCACCTCTGCGTTCAACACACGTATGGAGCGGATGACGTCTCCTCCTTCTTGATCCAGCAAGGGGGAAGGAGAGGTTGAGGAAGAAGGCTCCAGCAGCAGCACGGCGGCGTGATGATGGTGGAGAGGCAGTACTCCGACAGGGCTTCGCCAAGCACTTAACGGAGGAGGAGAGGTGTTGGGGAGGGGAGGGGCTGCGCCTTGGATGTGTCTTGCAGCCCTCCCCTAGCCCCTCTATTTATAGGGGAAGGGGAAAGGGGGCCGTCCCCCTCTAGATGAGATCTAGAGGGGGGGCGGCGGCCAAGGGAGGGGGGCTTGCCCCCCAAGCAAGGGGGGCGCCCCCACTAGGGTCCCCCCCCCAACCCTAGGCGCATGGGCCCAAGGGGGGGCGCGCCCAGCCCTCCAGGGGCTGGTTCCCTGCCCCTTGCGGCCCATGAGGCCCTCCGAGAGGGGTGGCCCCTCCCGGTGGACCCCTGGAGCCCCTCCGGTGGCCCCGGTACAATACCGATATGCCCCTGAAACTTTCCGGTGTCCGTATGACAACTTCCCATATATAAATCTTCACCTCCGGACCATTCCGGAACTCCTCGTGATGTCCGGGATCTCATCCGGGACCCCGAACAACATTCGTTAATCACATATAAGTCTTCCTAATAACCCTAGCATCACCGAACCTTAAGTGTGTAGACCCTACGGGTTCGGGAGACATGCAGACATGACCGAGATGGCTCTCCGGTCAATAACCAACAGTGGGATCTGGATACCCATGTTGGCTCCCACATGCTCCTCGATGATTTCATCGGAAGAACCACGATGTCGAGGATTCAATCAACCCCGTATACAATTCCCTTTGTCAATCGGTACGTTACATGCCCGAGACTCGATCGTCGATATCCCAATACCTCGTTCAGTCTCGTTACCGGCAAGTCACTTTACTCGTACCATAATGCATGATCCCGTGACCAAACACTTGGTCACTTTGAGCTCATTATGATGATGCATTACCTAGTGGGCCCAGAGATACCTCTCCGTCATACGGAGTGACAAATCCCAGTCTCGATCCGTGTCAACCCAACAGACACTTTCGGAGATACCTGTAGTGCACCTTTATAGTCACCCAGTTACGTTGTGACGTTTGGTACACCCAAAGCACTCCTACGGTATCCGGGAGTTACACGATCTCATGGTCTAAAGAAGAGATACTTGACATTAGAAAAGCTCTAGCAAAACGAACTACACGATCTTGTGCTATGCTTAGGATTGGGTCTTGTCCATCACATCATTCTCCTAATGATGTGATCCCGCTATCAATGACATCCAATGTCCATAGTCAGGAAACCATGACTATCTATTGATCAACGAGCTAGTCAACTAGAGGCTCACTAGGGACATATTGTGGTCTATGTATTCACACGTGTATTATGATTTCCGGATAATACAATTATAGCATAAATAAAAGACAATTATCACGAACAAGGAAATATAATAATAATCCTTTTATTATTGCCTCTAGGGCATATTTCCAACATGCCCATACCCAATACTCAGTTTTATTTTGGTGGTGAAGAGGAAGATGGTGGTGATGAAGTAGAAGCAATCCGGTCTTTAAGGACCAAGAGGCTCTCCAATCTTCGAATGACTCTCCACAGGGAAGTGATGTGCTCCATATGCAGAATATTTTCACGATTGAGATGCTTATTGTGTATAAAAACCGTATCAATGATCCTGAAGGCTGCAATCTCGGTGGGGGTAAGATGAGCACAGTAGGGTCCAAGGATATCTTCCTCTTCCTCATCAGCGGGCAAGGCTTGCTCGTCCATCGGAACTTGATCTCCGGTGGCCTCCTTGCTCTTGTCCTCCATAGGTGCTCCAACGGGGTCTTCTTTCTTCAGCTCGATCTTCATCAACCAAGCATCCTCTTCCATTCAATCAGAGGGAGAAGAAGACATGATGCCTGGCTCAACAGATCTGACAGAAAACAGCAAGAAAAGAAAACGGGAGATTTCTCCGCGATACGGAGGTTAACAGGTTTAGGAGGTATATATAGATTTTTTTTTTATCTTGGGAACAAGCAGAACGGAAGAAAAACGGAGTCCAGAAAGTACCCGAGGTGGGCATAACCCACCTGGGCGCGCCAGGCATGCCTGGCGCGCCCTGGTGTATCGTGCCCACCAGGGTCACTTTCCTGGAAGTTTCTTATTTTGCTAATTTTTTAAATATTCCAAAACCGACAAAATTTATTTTTGCGGATTTTTCGAGTCCGTTTACTTACCGTATCACGTACCTCCCTTTTTTTCATGATTCTGGAGGATCCTGGAAGGTTTCCTTTATGTATTCTTCCGGCGTCAAAGTTTGGATAACATTGCTTTCCACATTAATGGGCGTACCTGAGATATAGTGTTTTATTCGTTGCCCATTGACAACCTTCGGGTTAGTCCCTTCGGCATTATTTATTTTGATAGCTCCGGATCGATAGACCTCCTCGATGACATAGGGTCCTTCCCATTTGGAGAGGAGTTTTCCTGCAAAGAATCTAAAACGGGAGTTGTAAAAAAGAACATATTCTCTGACTTTGAACTCACGCTTTTGGATTCTTTTGTCATTCCATCTTTTAACTTTTTTCTTTGAAAAATTTTGCATTTTCGTAAGCCTAGTTTCTCCATTCATCTAATGATCTAATATCAAATAACCTATTTTCCCCAACAAGTTTGAAATCATAATTGAGTTCTTTAATTACCAAAATGCTTTGTGTTCTAACTCAAGAGGTAAATGACAAGCTTTTCCATAAACCATTTTATATGGAGACATACCCATAGGATTTTTATATGTTGTTCTATAAGCCCAAAGTGCATCATCTAATTTCTTAGACCAATTCTTCCGGGACCTATTAACAATCTTCTGTAAGATTACTTTTATTTCTCTATTGCTAAGTTCAACTTGACCACTAGACTGAGGATGATAAGGTGATGCAATTCTATGGTTAACATCATACTTAACAAGCATTTTACAGAAAGCACCATGAATAAAGTGTGAACCACCATTAGTCATTAAATATCTAGGGACTCCAAACCTTGGGAAAATAACTTCTTTAAGCATTTTAATAGAGGTGTTGTGATAAGCACTACTAGTTGGAATAGCTTCTGCCCACTTAGTAACGTAACCAACAGCAACCAAAATATGAGTATACCCATTAGAGAAGGAAAAGGTCCCATAAAATCAAATCCCCAAACATCAAATGGTTCAACAAGAAGTGAATAATTCATAGGCATTTCTTAACGCTTACCGATATTACCTATTATTTGACATTCATCACAAGATGAGACAAACTTACAAGCATCCTTGAAGAGAGTAGGCCAATAAAAACCAGATTGCAATACCTTATGAGCGGTTTTGTCTCCTGCATGATGTCCTCCATAAGCCTCGGAGTGACATTTCCGTAGGATTTGTTCATGTTCATGCTCAGGTACACAACATCTAATAATACCATCTACTCCTTCTTTATAAATATGTGGGTCATCCCAAAAGTGATGTCTTAAATCATAGAAGAATTTTTTCTTTTGTTGGTATGTAAAGCTAGGTGGTATGTATTTAGCAACAATATAATTAGCATAGTCAGCATAGCATGGTGTACTGTTAGAAACTTTTATTGCAGCTAACTGTTCATCAAGAAAGCTATCATTAATAGGTTGTGGGTCATCAAGAATATTTTCAAGCCTACACAAGTTATCAGCTATGGGATTCTCTGCCCCTTTTCTATCAGTGATATGCAAATCAAATTCTTGTAGCAGAAGAACCCACCTAATGAGTATAGGTTTAGCATCTTTCTTTTTCATAAGATATTTTATAGCAGCATGATCAGTAAAGAATCTATCAGTCATTCTGTTGCCTTCCTACTGCAGTATGACGAGGAGCTGAAAAATGCTTCTATGAGCCCTTCCTCTGTTTATGGAAAAGAAACAAGGGTGTTGGCCACTTCTACAGTCAAACAATGAAACAACCGACCGACTACAACAGAAAGTGGCTCCCGCCTTCGCAAGGAACAGTCAAGCTTAATACTGACGCTGCCTTCTCGGCCGATAGTGGGAATAGTTGGGCGGAAGGTGTTGCCAGGGATTACAGAGGATAGGTCCTCCTGTCACTAGGCAATCAGTTGC
Source organism: Aegilops sharonensis (assembly GCA_904067115.1). Lineage (NCBI taxonomy): Eukaryota > Viridiplantae > Streptophyta > Magnoliopsida > Poales > Poaceae > Aegilops > Aegilops sharonensis. The sequence continues at coordinate 43,398,034 of LR880970.1, read as the reverse complement.
CAAGATTGAGCAACGTCGAGGAAGCGGAAGCTCGTGCATAACTGTTTGGCTTGCATGCTCTGGCCGCTGTCTTCAGAGGCCCGGTGGAGCTTGAAATGGATTGCAAAACTACAATTGGAGCTCAGTATTGATGGCCTCAGCCTGTCCGCGTGCTATGGAGTGATCCGTGACTTTCGAGATGATCTTGCTTTTTTTCAGAACACAACTTATCCTGTACTGGGAGAGACTGCAACGTTTTGGCCCATGAGATGGCAACTGAAGCAAAGCAAAAAAGGTGACGTGCGTATCATTGCGGGAGTTCCTGATAGATTAAGATTTCTATTGACCCTGGATTGTAATCCTTCTACTTGAGCTCTTCTGCTCTTGTTTCTAAAAAAAGAGCTTATTTTCCCTTGCAATAAAAGATCATACATATTTAGGAGCAATTTTTATTGCCTTTTGCACCTATGAAAACTTACTTGAAGGATCTTATTCAATCCATAGGTAGATATGGTGGACTCTCATGGCAAGAAACTGGGTTAAAGGGTTTTTGAATGAAGAAGTAGTATTTCTACTTAGTACAACATTTTGGCTAGCAAAACTTACTCTTATAGTAAGAAGTGGCGGTAGAAAAATGCCAGTGATATAGAGATGTGAAACCTCTATGAATCAAGAACCGGGAAAAACTCCAACATCGAAAACATCATAGAAGATGCATATGAAGTCCGTTTTCGATGAAATCGAGCTTGTCATGAAGATGACCACAAGCTCGAAAACTCACAACGAAAAACACCAAACAAGAACCAAGAAAGATGATGAAATGATGCAATGGTACGATCAAGCTACTTACTTGAGAGCTCACCTTGATAGTACGGCAATCGATCATATAACCCAGTCTCCTGACTACCACCATGAGACCGGTAAAATAGAAAACCTATCAAGGGAAAACATTTGCCTTGCATATAGTCCACTTGAGCTCACTACAAAAAAAATACACTTCCGTGATGATACGTGTTTGTCACAGTAGGTCGCGTTTTTTGTCATGCATGTACATCCATGAAGATTTTATGACAGAATCAAGATAGTCATACCTGTGCTGTCGTAGAAGTGTTCCATGACATTACCAAAATTATCATCACGGAAGTGTCGACTTCCATGACGATAAATCGCGCGTCACAGAAGTGCTTTCGTCAAGGGTGACCGACACGTGGCATCCATCGTAACGGAACGCCGTTAAGCTATCGGGTCCGGTTTTGGATCCGATAACCCGTTAACAACCAGACCAATGGGGATTTTCCACGTGTAAAATCATCATTGGCTGGAGAAAACACGTGTCGGCTCACCGTTGGGACAGATGTCATCCACTCATTGGACCGAAGGCGCTTATGATACGGCGACACGTGGCACAACCCAACAGAGGCTTATTCCTGTGAAAAGGCCGGCCCGTTTAACTTGGTCAAAAGGTGGCGGGCCGGCCCACGGAAAGCTTGTTAACGGCATGTTCGCATATAGCCCATTTATAGCCCGCTAACCTAGGGCCCATTACGACCTCTCCGAATTAGGCCCAGTAGTGTCATCTGGGCCGTCCAATATGATTCCAGCCCGTTTTAACTTTCGGCCCATGTGTGGCCCATGACTTCTTTCGGCCCATATGAGGCCCTTTGTAACTCTTGGCCCATTAACGGCCCGTGGTGAAACTGACCCGTAATGAACAGTGTATCACTTTATACCCATTAACGGCCCGTTATTCCATTGGGCCGTTTCCAGCCCAAGTTATATTTCGGCCTTCTCAGGGCCCATTGATTCTTGGGCTCATTTGCAGCATTCGGTTACATACGGCCCGTTTCTGTCATTTTCTGCTTGTGGGCCAAATTCAGCCCGTCGTTACAGTCGGCCCGTTTGTGGACCGTTAATACGTTGGGTCGTTTTCATGTCAAAAAAAATCATTGGGCTATTTTCATAGAGTTATCAAATACGGCCTATTAACGGCCCGTTATGGTCCACAAATAGTACGACCCATGATTGGCGAAATGATGATACGCCCTATAGAAGGCCCATGGATCCTACGGCCCGTATGAGGCCCATGGATCGTACGACCCGTAGAAGGCCCATGGATCATACGGCCCGTAGAAGGCCCATGGACCCTACGGCCCGTAGAAGGGCCATGAATCCTAAGGCCCGTATAGAAGGCCAATGGTCCTACGGCCCGTATAGAAGGCCAATGGATCCTACGGCCGGAGGAAGGCCCATGGATCATACGGCCTGCAGGAGGCCCATGGTTACAATAGTCCGTGTGTTGCCATGATTATTTTGGCCTAGTTACCAAAAATAGGCTATTGTGGCCACTAGAAAAACACAGAAAAAGAACCACAGTGACTACAAGCAAACAACTAAACAAGACAATAAGGAAATAAATAAGCAAGCAATTAACGCTAGCCTATTACCGCTATTACACATATTACATCCACTGGGCATCAAAGTTCGCCACCAGTGAGAATATAGGGAACAAAGCAGCATATTACATACACTGGCCGTCAAAATTGGCCACCAGTGCAAATAAACGCGGCAGCAAAACAAGAGCATAACTGAAACAACTTCAGAAGAGCTCAAGAAACGTTATCCTGGGTATCCACCATGCTGGCAATAAGCTTAGCAAGCTTATTAGCTTTGTCCTGTTTGGTGCTAAAATCCTCCAACGCTTGTTGTTGCACCAGAAAGTATGCATCTGAATGCTCCAGGGACTTCCGCAGTCCTTCTGCTTCTTGTCGCAGCACAGTTGATCGATGTCTTTCAACTTTTAGTTGAGACTCAAGAAACCGAACTGATTCAGACAGTGAGTTTGAATAGCTTGTGCAAGCGGTAGTGGCCAGTAACTCGAACACTAAACCAAGACAGGACTTTCGGGTTGTCTCGCTGTCTTTAAGATAGTCTTCCTTAGCTGTTTTATCAGCTTTGTTGGAGACCAACAAGGACGTGTCACTATCCTGAACCTTATCTGCATTACTTCATTTACCATTGCTTAATAAGACACTCTTCCCCAATATTCTGTCAGCATTCTAAAAGAAGAAACAAGCAGACACATAACAAGTTTAGCATGTACTAGTATATGAAACTCATTTCGGTGAACCAGTTCATTAGTAAGGTGGACAGGATTAAACTACCATGTCTTCTATTGCCAAGTACTAGTACATAATAAAAGCATCAAACAAACATATATCTATGTCCTATGGTCACTGCATTGTCTTGCCAAATCAAAATAGAGACACGGTTCAAATCATATCAGTTCAAGACAAAGCAACAGTGAAAGAATACAAAGCGTGGGAAACTACACGACACAACAAGATTTCAGATGGGTACCACGGGTCTACATGTACAACAAAACTATTGGCTCTGTTGTGATGCTAGTAATGTGCATGATATGAAAGTCAACTGTATACACAATTGAAATTGAAATCAACAGAGCTATTGATAAGAGCAAACCTGTTAAAGAAACATGCGTGAACATACCTGCTGTGCCATTGGAGTTTCGATTGGATCCTTCCATTTAAAAATAAGTTTGTATGAGTAAATACAGTGATACAAGAGCAAATAAATCATAGTTAAAAAAGGCGCGCCTAGGCGAGCGCTTAAGCGCGCCTAGGCTCTAGGCGTTGTCAAAACGCATTGCGCATAACTACGCTTAATCTATGCATAACTGCGCATAAGCATGCGCTTTGGTCAGTAAAGCGCAAGGCGGTGGCAAAACGCACAATTAACGCCTAGCGCTTTTTTGAACTATGATAGCAATGGAATCTTAGATTAGAACAGTTGTTCTTCAGGTTTAGGCACTTGTTCTACATGAACAGAGTATAGTAAGACGCAAGAATATAATACTTAAAAATATAAAATGAGCTCATAGACCTTACCACATTCTTGGTTCGGGACCAGTACAGAACAAGGCGTTCCCAGTCATCGTCTAGTAAATGTGTCTCAGGAGAACGTAAGGGAATTTGATGAGTTTCTTTGTTGATGAAGTACATTTTCTTCAGGTAATTCCGATACTGCCACCAAGCATTCTTGAAGATAGCAGAGGTATTAGCACAGGTTACCTCATCCTGAGTTTCCAAATCGGTCCTTCTCTATAGAGAAAAATGGGAAAATTTGCTGTATTATAACCATCATGGAGGTAGGATGTATGGGACAAAGCAAAGTAATTGTCATGAATAAAATTACTTACACATAACTCCTGGACAAACACCTGCAACTGGCATTTTCCTTCATCTTCAGTATAATATTTCCAAGATGGGAAGATACGCACATACGATTTAACAACATCAAATGCGATAGATGCTAAACTACGACTAGCTGGTTGTGCTTCCTCCACAGGAATAGGCGTACTAACTGGTGGAGTTGGGTTTCGCCGTGATAGTACTGGCCCTTTGGGCACTGGAGCTGCCTTACTAACTGCTCTTGTTTGGGAGCTCTATGGTGGAGATGGTGCTGTGTCAACAGGAACTGGGTTACTATCGGCTGGGGTTGGGGTTATATTGGGTGAAGCTAGTTCTTTGTCCATCACAGCAGGGGTACAATCTGCGAGAGTTTGGGTTATGTGTGGTAGGGCTGGTTCTTGTGCATGTACAACCGGGGTGCTATCTCCACCAAGAGGTAGCACTATTTTATTTAAAGAACGTGTTTTTAGTACGCTAGATACTGGCATCATCCGCTCCAATTCAAATGGCTGATAAACAGGAAACATAGTTGAATGTACAGACATTGTATGAGAGACAGATGCAATAGATAGTGTGGAAAAAAGAGGGCATGAAATAGTTGACATGTATATTGTTTAACTAAAACGGATAGCATGACATAATTTTACATATATGATGTCTATCTAAACTGGATAGCATAGCATAACATAATTCAAAGATATGATGAATAACAAAACAGGATCACGTGACATAATTCACCTACATGTTATCTAAGTAATCAGGATCGCATGATTTAATTCACATATGTGATTTATATGCTAAACGGAGGGCATTCGATATGATGTCTGAACTAAGAACATGGTGTTGAATATTGTGTATATAATGTCTAAACTATGCAATGCAAGACACCATATGCATGATATGAGCAGTATAACCGTGCCAAGTTAGAGCCTACACCTCAATGGGAGAATAGGACTGGTCATCTGTCTCTGAATCCATCTCCGAGGAGCTATCGGGACCCAACAAGAGATCTGCTTCGACAGGTAGCACTATCTGCTCTGAAGGCCTTGTTTTCACTCCAGATTTTTCCATCTCCCACCCAAATGGCTGATTCACAGGAAGAGTAGTTTAATGTACAAACATTGTCGACAAATGGAAATGTAACGAAGAAAAAGATGGGCAAGATATCATTCAAATATATGATGTCTGGTTAAACAGGATGGCATTGCACATTTCACATAAATTATGGCTGGCTAAAAGACATGAGACTGCATAATTCCCATATATGATATAGAAACTAAACAGGTGGCATTACAGAACATGTCTAAACTAAGCAGATGACATATATGATGTCAAAAGTAGGCACTTCAAGGCAAAATATGCATGATATGACTAACATCATCATGCCAAGGTAGAGCAAACACCTTGGGGGGTAAATAGGAGTGGTCAGCGGCGTCTGAATCCGCCTCAGAACAGATATCTTCCTCTGGATTACAGTCTGGAGAGGGGTGGGAAGGGTTTGCCATTGAACCCACCATGGAGCGATGTCTGCATGACATTGTATTGCCGCGCAAAACTCTTCTCTTTTTCTCTACATGTTCAGCATGACTATGTACAATATCTGACATGCATACGAAAAAAATATGGTGAGATTGTGTAAGGAGAGCATGCAGAAATTTAGAGTGATGGTAACAACCAGTGGATGGATCCCAAAATAATGATAGCAGGCTGATGATTGCTTTAATTTAATAAAAAGACAGATGATGATTGCTTTACTATTTGTTTCCCACCCAAGATGAACAACATAGGCATACCCTAGGTGAACCAGATATTAGACAGACATACTATTCATTGCTGCCTCGACATGTGCCCCACAACTAATTTAGAACTCAAGTTTGAACATTAATTTGGACCTGACTTGGGAGTCCAAGAGCTGAAAAGGACGATAAAGTAGCAGGTAAGTTTAAGCAATGCATAACATAAGCAGAAACAAAAGAGTGCGACCTCTCTTGTGGACCCGTGTACTCCTCAGGTTCATCTGCTGAGTCGATGATGGTGATGCCGTTGCGGTGGGTGCCGGCGGCAGGGAAGGAGATCTGAGGCGGCGAAAGACGGTTAGGAGTCGTGATGTCTGGTTTGGTGGATGCTTCTGTCGATGGAGCAGCTCAGGTGAGGTGGACGACGTCGCGGCAGGAGCATGACAAACCACACAAAGTTCCCTTCGACACCTACCTATAACTAAAGTAATTCTGTAAGGGCTCATTTGGCTTGCATGATTCTAAAAACGCAGGGATAGGAAAAACACCAGAATAGGATAGGAATGCACATGGTAAACAGAGCATTTGTAAACACGGGATTTCTGTCAACTTGGGTGTTTGGTTTACATGAATTGGAAGAGCAGAGGAATGCAAAGAAACATGGCCAAAATAAAGTGAAACCATATGAAAGCGTGTACAGTTAGAATGTTATTCTGGCACTAATGCACTTGGTCTTGTTTTCATGCATAGGATTTTGAAAAGTAGGTCCAGGTGGATGTTTTGCTTCATTCCTTTCAACAAAATGCATGAATAATTGAATAGTAGAGTGCCATTGGAAAATTCCCTATTGCTATGTTTTTCCGTTGAACCAAAATAGCCCTAATGGATCGGCGTGAATGTATAGTAATAAGTGATGCAACAAGTGTACAACCTCTTTGCCGTAGCCATGTAGACCTCAGCATCATTGGGTTGGTCGCTGAAGCAGTTGAGGCAGAGGTGGCTGTCGGAGGTGTGGAGGAAGATCTAAGAAATATGTAGACGGCGTCCAGGGTACTGCTCTGTTGTGATGGATCGTTCTGTCGTTGGAGCAGCTCCGATGAGCCGTAAGACGTCAAGGCTGAAGCAGCACAAGACAGGCATCGTCAATCTCAAGTGGGATTCTAATAGCATATCCAATAGATGATGTAAAATAGATGTAAAATTTACATCACCAAAAACCACCTGACTACAACAGATGATGTAAAAACTGTTACTCTGAACTTAACTGTCGAAACTGAAATTTACTGTGGAATCTGAATGCTACTGTCAAAACTGAATGCAATGGTAGCAGAGAGGCACTTGACGTGTAGTTTAGGGAGGACCTGCATTTCATCTTCAACCTGCACCCCCCTGAGCCGCCAGCCACCACCGGCCGAACCGCCGGCCCCAGCGCAGCTTCGCCGCCCCGAAACAACTCCCCACCGCCGCCCCGGCCAGCCCTCTAGGCCCCCCGCCCCTCCCACCCTGAACCCTAAGATAGATAGTGGGGTACCTCTCCGGCGAGCCCCCGTCCCCGCTGCGGGTGGTTCTTCCTTAACTCTGGCGAGCCCCCCCCCCCCAACCCCTGAAAATCGACTGACCCAAAAGTCGATTCAGTCGACT
>LR880970.1:43370829-43389859 GCA_904067115.1 Aegilops sharonensis | reverse complement strand
AACAGCAGCTGGGCGAGCGAGCGATCGAGCGAGAGCCGGAGCAGCAGCAGCAGATCCGGCTGGTATGGATGCCGCCGCCGAAGGGCCCTCGCACTCGGGGAGAGCCGCCGTGGAGATGTCGCCCGCGGCGCCGGCTTCAGGGTAGCTGCTCCATGGGGGTGCGGGATGGAGCACCGTCAGCGCCGGGAGGTCGAGTTAAGGAGAAGATGCGATGCGATGAGTGTACAGCCTCTTTGGTGGCTGCTACGTCTTGAGCTTGCGTTGGTTTTCCTTGAAGAGGAAAGGGTGATGCAGCAATAGTAGCGTAAGTATTTCCCTCAGCTTTTGAGAACCAAGGTATCAATCCAGTAGGAGGCTCCTCAAAAGTCCCACGCACCTACACAAACAAACAAAGAACTCGCAACCAACGCAATAAAGGGGTTGTCAATCCCTTCACGGCCACTTGCGAAAGTGAGATCTAATAAAGATAGTATGATAAGATAAATATATTTTTGGTATTTTATAATATAGATGCAAAAAGTAAAGATGCAAATAAAAGTAGATTGGAAGCAAATATGATAAGAGATAGACCCGGGGGCCATAGGTTTCACTAGTGGCTTCTCTCAAGATAGCATAAGTATTACAGTGGGTGAACAAATTACTGTCGAGCAATTGATAGAAAAGTGGGTAATTATGAGATTATCTAGGCATGATCATGTATATAGGCATCACGTCCGCAACAAATAGACCGACTCCTTCCTGCATCTACTACTATTACTCCACACATCGACCGACTCCTGCCTGCATCTAGAGTATTAAGTTCATAAGAACAGAGTAACGCATTAAGCAAGATGACATGATGTAGAGGGATAAACTCAAGCAATATGATATAAACCCCATCTTGTTATCCTCGATGGCAACAATACAATACGTGCCTTGCAACCCTTTCTGTCACTGGGTAAGGACACCGCAAGATTGAACCCAAAGCTAAGCACTTCTCCCATGGCAAGAAAGATCAATCTAGTAGGCCAAACCAAACTGATAATTCGAAGAGACTTGCAAACATAACTCAATCATACATAAAAGAATTCAGAGAAGATTCAAATATTATTCACAGATAAACTTGATCATAAACCCACAATTCATCGAATCTCGACAAACACACCGCAAAAAGAGTTTACATCGAATAGATCTCCACAATAGAGGGGGAGAACATTGTATTGAGATCCAAAAAGAGAGAATAAGCCATCTAGCTAATAACTATGGACCCGTAGGTCTGTGGTAAACTACTCACAACTCATCGGAGGGGCAAGGATGTTGATGTAGAAGCCCTCCATGGTCGATTCCCCCTCCGGCAGAACGCCGGCGAAGGCTCCAGGATGGGATCTCACGGATACAGAAGGTTACGGCGGTGGAAATTGTGTTTCGGTGGCTCCCTGGATGTTTTCGGGGTACGTAGGCTTATATAGGAGGAAGAAGTACGTCGGTGGACGCCCGAGGGGCCCACGAGACAGGGGGCGCGCCCTATAGGGGGGGGGCGCCCTCCTATCTCGTGGAGGCCTCGGCTGCTTCTTGACTTGCACTCCAAGTCCTCTGGATCACGTTCGTTCCAAAAATCACGCTCCCGAAGGTTTCATTCCGTTTGGAGTCCGTTTGATATTCCTTTTCTTCGAAATACTGAAATAGGCAAAAAAACAGCAATACGGGTTGGGCCTCCGGTTAGTAGGTTAGTCCCAAAAATGATATAAATGTGTAAAATAAAGCCCATAAACATCCAAAAGGGGTAATATAATAGCATGGAACAATAAAAAATTATAGATACATTGGAGATGTATCAGTGGCGCCGAGTAGGCCTCGGCTTCGTCCGAGGAGTCGGTGAGGATGTTGCGGTTCCGGTGGAGCGGGTTAAGGCGGCGCTGTGGGGATGGAGCAGCCGCGATAGACGAGGCGATCGTCGGAGCAGCTCCTTGGAGGTGGAGGACGGGGTGGCTGAACCGACGGGACGATGAGATGGACGATGGATCCTCATCCGGAGAGGTGGACGAGGGACGTCGAGCTGCTGCGGTGGACGACGTCGTCGGGGAAGAGGCTCCGACTGGGCAGCGATGAGGTGGCGGACGGAGGAGGGTGGGGTTTCGCGGCTGGAGCGGAGAGGTTATGGCGGCATGGGATTTTGAATGGCGAAAAGGGGGCGATGGGAGGGGGGTGAAGCATGACTTAGGGACACGCTTGTCCAAAATGTAGGGTGTGTTACAAAAGTACCCCCCACACCAATTTGAAATAGCGGCCCTTTCGGCTCAGTGTTAGAAGGGGGATTTCGCGTGTCGGGATTTGGCAACTGGAGGGAGTTTTCACGCGCGTTGTAATTTCGGGATAGCAAGGCGCAGGTTGTGAAGGCGCCAGTTTTGGGAGCACGATATCTGAATTTTCGGGATATAACAAGACGCGGGTTGAATTTTAGGGACAAGCCTAACGTGTAGTAATATTGTACTTGTACGTACCAAATCAATTCGCACTTCCCTCAACCAAAAAGAAAACGAAAAGAATAAAACTATTCACACCACACAAAGAGAGAGTCTTGCCCCCATTTTACTATACAAATGCTATTCAAAGCTACTCCCTCCTTCCATCTATATAGGGCCTAATGTGTTTTTGGATGCTAACTTTGACCAAATATTAGAGCAATAATATATGACATGCAACTTACACAAAGCACACCGTTAAATTAGTCTGTGAAAGTTCAATGATATAATTTTCACATTGTGCATGTCATGTACTATTAATCTTGTCAATAGTCAAAGGTGGTCTTAAAAATCTCATTATGCCCTATACAGATGGAAGGAGGGAGTATGAATCCATGTTATGTCCGATTAAATTTTTTTGCTTGCTGTATAATGCATGTAACCTACTCATACAAACATTTTAGTGCATTCCAAATGTCTATACTACCGCTGCAATTCAAACTAAATTTGAATTCGTTTCTCTATTTCAATAAGAATCTACAATCATGATTGTTGCCAACTTCAACCGTCATTCGTGCATTACCTTAATAACACACCACATGATTACTATAGAGATACATATGAACTATGTGTACTACATGAACTCGAATTCTATTTTTTGAATACACTTGATGTTGATTCCAAATAATAGTACATTTGATGTACTAACTATATATTCATAATCTAAACCATGTTCCATACGTACACCGTGTTTATCACACAAAGTATAGTGCCCCTCCCCTACATTATGAAAAGTATTTAGACATGAGTTGCAAAAGCCACACATTAGCCCAAATTATAATCAATGATCTACATTATGATATCTTCTTCAAGTATCCGTATCCACTTTTTTTATAATGAATTATGATCTTTGTTCGTCTTTTACACCTTCACGATCCTCTTCTATTTGTAGCTAGCTAGCACTAACTTTCTATCGTGCATGCACACGCCCGCGCCCCTCTCACCCACCCTTAGCGTCCCCTCCATCGCGTATGTTTATTATTTCTCTTTAGGTCGTCCACCAGCGGTGTGTGTAGGCCCCCGGCTCCTTCTTTCCGGCACACACCGGTCGATATACCTCTCTAGCCAAGTGTGCCTACAACAAACACATATATACTTCCCCTCTTCTCTTCTCACCGTCCATGCCCCCCTATGTCCAATACGATTCCACGCAGGTGCACACTCCCGCCCCTCTTTTCATTGATCACATACTCGCACACTCCTCCCCCCTCGACATGGTAGGCCTATCGCACCACCTCCTAGCCTCACCCTCTCCCCCTATCTGTCTCTCTGGACCTTATTTGCTTCTAACACATGCAGGCGCATATATGAACTGATCTCCCTACATATAGCCAGGTCGACTATAATTCGTTTTCACCAAGCACCGATACACTTACCTCGCTAGTTATGTCTCTCCCTTTCTCGGACACATGACGGTTGATCTTCCTATGTAGTTACGTATGCTTACCACAACCATATCTTCTCCCCTCATCATCCTTGAATACCTCCCGACCCGTCTCTCACACGCACGTGCATAGACAGACATACATCCCCTGCCCTCTCTTATTGATATTGCACTCATACCCTCCGTTTGTCTAGCAGGCCTCTCCCACCATTTGTGAGACACCACTCCACCACCAACGCTACGACGCTCTACCTTTCTCTTTTTCCCAACCTTATTCCTCTGCTACACATATCCATGGATGTCGATCGATCTCCCTCAATACATAGCTAGGTCTCTCTCCTTCCCCCCACATATACTAGTCGATCGGTCTCTGCCCCCCCCCCCCCCCCGCCCCCCCCCTCCCCCCCCCTACAAGTCCACGGCGTCCCCACCCCCCCCCCCCCCCCCGCCCCCCCCCTCCCCCCCCCTACAAGTCCACGGCGTCCCCACCCCCCCCCCCCCCCCCGCCCCCCCCCTCCCCCCCCCTACAAGTCCACGGCGTCCCCACCCCCCCCCCCCCCCCCGCCCCCCCCCTCCCCCCCCCTACAAGTCCACGGCGTCCCCACCCCCCCCCCCCCCCCCGCCCCCCCCCTCCCCCCCCCTACAAGTCCACGGCGTCCCCACCCCCCCCCCCCCCCCCGCCCCCCCCCTCCCCCCCCCTACAAGTCCACGGCGTCCCCACCCCCCCCCCCCCCCCCGCCCCCCCCCTCCCCCCCCCTACAAGTCCACGGCGTCCCCACCCCCCCCCCCCCCCCCGCCCCCCCCCTCCCCCCCCCCCCCCCCCGCACACACACACCGATAGTCGAACGTTGTAGGTAGGTATCCATGCCACGGAGAAAAACTGCACCTCTGCCCTCTCAAATTCCAGTAGGTCAACCGCCCTGTATCTTTGACGTGGGCAAACACAAATTTCATGGCACTCTTTATCGATCGCGCAGCCACATACTTCATCCCTATTTTCAATTCTATCGATATCTCGCGTCCATGACTCCGTTTCACACACATTGCATATGTTACATTTTTCTGTTTGAGATATCATCAACACATTGCCTCTGTTTCGCACAAACCATCTCTCTCACACCCACCCACATACGCACCTGCACCTAAAGAAGAAGTGCATGCAGGACGCACGTACTCACGTCTCGTTCCCGGCCACACCCGCGCGGTACACGGTGGAGTTCGTTTCTGTACGAAAAGGCAGCCCACGTGATAATTTGACGCGTGTAGCGGTTGTTTACTCGAAGGAGGGTCGGGTACCATGCCTAGACGAAACAAAGTTCGACTTGACGTGTTAGCATTAAATAAAGTTATATATTCCTCAATGGCACGTACGGAATATAAAATGATTGCCATGGGGAAAATGGAAAAATGGGTTTGTCTCTCATCACACCATCTCACACAAGGCGGCCGTGGCCTCTCTCTCTTAGCGTTAGTCAGTGATCCGGCCGCATCCCGTCCGCCGGCGGAAAGGGAGGATGTGCATCGTCTCTCTATTCGATGGCGTTGAGGCAGCACGTCCCGATCTGTGGTACCCGCCGTTCACTCTGACCAAGCTCCGGCGAGGTAGGGCCTTCGCCACTTGCTCGTTGCCGCAGTATGGGCAGATCCCGGCCGCCGGCGCCCTCCTAGTAACATCCCGACGACTGATGTCTACTACACAACCTTCTTCTTGTAGACGTTGTTGGGCCTGCAAGTGCACAGGTTTGTAGGACAGTAGCAAATTTCCCTCAAGTGGATGACCTAAGGTTTATCAATCCGTGGGAGGCGTAGGATGAAGATGGTCTCTCTCAAACAACCCTGCAACCAAATAACAAAGAGTCTCTTGTGTCCCCAACACACCCAATACAATGGTAAATTGTATAGGTGCACTAGTTCGGCGAAGAGATAGTGATACAAGTGCAATATGGATGGTAGATATAGGTTTTTGTAATCTGAAATAATAAAAACAGCAAGGTAACTAATGATAAAAGTGAGCGTAAACGGTATTGCAATGATAGGAAACAAGGCCTAGGGTTCATACTTTCACTAGTGCGAGTTCTCTCAATAATAATAACATAATTGGATCATATAACTATCCCTCAACATGCAACAAAGAGTCACACCAAAGCCACTAATAGCGGAGAACAAACGAAGAGATTATGGTAGGGTACGAAACCACCTCAAAGTTATTCTTTCGGATCAATCTATTCAAGAGTTCGTACTAGAACCAAAACCCTAATGTCACCTAGATACTCCATTGTCACCTCAAGTATCTCTGGGCATGATTATACGATATGCATCACACAATCTCAGATTCATCTATTCAACTAACACAAAGTACTTCAAAGAGTGCCCCAAAGTTTCTATCGGAGAGTCAAGACGAAAACGTGTGCCAACCCCTATGCATAGGTTCATGGGCGGAACCCGCAAGTTGATCACCAAAACATACATCAAGTGGCACGTGATATCCCATTGTCACCATAGATAAGCATGGCAAGACATACATCAAGTGTTCTCAAATCCTTAAAGACTCAATCCGATAAGATAACTTCAAGAGGAAAACTCAATTCAACACAAGAGAGTAGAGGGGGGGGGGGAAACATCATAAGATCCAACTATAATAGCAAAGCTCGTGATACATCAAGATCGTGCCATAGAGAGAACACGAGAGAGAGAGAGATCAAACACATAGCTACTGGTACATACCCTCAGCCCCGAGGGTGAACTACTCCCTCCTCGTCATGGAGAGCGCCGGGATGATGAAGATGGCCACCGGTGATGGGTTCTCCCTCCGGCAGGGTGCCGAAACGAGCTCCCGAGAGGTTTTTGGTGGCTACAGAGGCTTGTGGCGGCAGAACTCCCGATCTATCTTCGTATTCGATGTTTTTAGGGTACGTGGACTTCTATAGGCGAAAGAAGTCGGTCGGGGGAGCCTCGAGGGGCCCAGGAGACAGGGGGTGGGCGCGCCCTCCTATCTCCTGGCTTCCTTGAGCCTTCCCTGGATTGAACTCCAAGTCTCCCGGATCATATCCTTTCCAAAAATCACGCTCCCGAAGGTTTCATTCCGTTTGGACTCCGTTTGATATTCCTTTTCTTTGAAATACTGAAACAGATAATAAAACAGCAATACGGGCTGGGCCTCCGGTTAGTAGGTTAGTCCCAAAAGTAATATAAAAGTGTATAATAAAACCCGTAATCATTCAAAACAGATAATAAAATAGCATGAATGCTTCATAAATTATAAATACGTTGGAGACATATCAACGACCCTCAGGTACAGCTTCCTCCGGCCTTGCTCCACTGCCCATCTTCCCACGTTGCTGCATGTGGATCTTCTTTAGTTGTTTGCTTAAACCGTAGCTCGGTCGGCGTACTTTCCATCTTGCAATCTCGTCCTCAAACCATTTCTGATAAACCACCATGTGCTATCTTTCCCTTATTACGTGGAACATGCTTCTTTTTTGTCGGTGTATGTGTCCTTCAACTCGTGTTATTGGGCAGTAATTGTTTCCTTTCGACCTCCTTTTGCAAACAGGGCTATCCATTTTCACCTCGTTGCTATTGCGACCTTTTGGTGAGCTGCCCAAATCACTTTTTTCTGAAGAGTGTTTTGTGCAGTTCTGCCAAAATGTCACACGGGCAACGTTTTTACATTTCTGTGGGACTGCGGAAAGGGAGATTGGTTTTGCTATCCTCCTCATCCAACTCCGTGCCTAATCTTCTCCAACAAGAAGTTAGTCCTAAAGAGAGATCGTAGAGGTGATCGGCTTCTATTTATGTGTGTTATGTTTCATCATCTAGTTCCACTATTATTGTAATCACACTGATTGGATATCTTTGCAAACAGGGATGGTCCGCTCGATTTTAGTGGAGATGCACAAAATGATCGGATTGTGGTGTCCTTCATACACCTCTTTTTTGGCTACAGAGCTGGGTGAAACTAGCTGCCAAGCAATGAACACTATGCCAAGGAAATGGAGCCATGCCTACGAACAACATCGATCAATTATATTTTTTTTCTTTATTTGTACACCTTCTCACAACTTTGTCTTCAGTTGTGATGTGAATATTGGCGCTGATCTGCGAACCATTGAGATGCATTAGCCATGGTAGTTTCATTTGTATTTGATGGAATGTTGTAACGAGATAATCTCAAGGCAAGACACATGAATCCTAAGTTGAAACTTTTTTTCCTGCGGGAACCAAGGTTGAAACCTTCATAGCATCATAGTACAATTTCATTAAAATTATGCGTACATATAAACAAATCCTGAAGGATTGATAGCAATGCCAGAAACAATTCAACTTCATTTCACCGACATGTTGGACATCCTTCATCCGGCTCCACCTGCCATGCAGCAATATTGAGTGCACAACACAACTTCAGGGAAAGATTCACCCTGGTCGTTGCGCCGCAGTAGTAATGACTAGTGAGCATTCAAATCACAGAGCCCCACCTTCGCCACAGTAAGTTGCTCGGACGAAGCAACCATCATTTCTCTGTTCCTTGAATCCGCTGGTACTCCCATATTCCCACAGTAATAAGTTGCTCGGGCGAATCAACCATCACTATATCCGCTCATGTATGATGACCACAGGAGCTATCCATTCAGATTGCATGTTAAAAAAATAAAGGTTGATAACTAATGCGGCAAACTTTCAAAAAAAATAATGCGGCACCTCGGGCCAACGCGGCCAGATCGCATTTTGCACGAGAAATTACACACCATGTTTCGTTGACATGTGGTCCCATTCCAATATATCAGTGAGACGACGGCGAGTCCTTTTCTACTAGTATTTCCGAACGGATGTGTAGGCCGGGGCGCCTCTTCGTGTACAGTGGCAAACTGGCAACCGTCCATCGACTCTTCGCCTTTCCCTCTCGATTTGGAACTGCTGTCGCACGCTCTTCCTCTCTCTCCTCCATTTTCCTTCAGCCCTTCACCCTTCCTTCTGCCATTGTTAGATCGTCTTCTCCATGGAGGGAACAGGCCAGAAACGACCCCGTTATTCTTGCCCCGATCTGAAAGATGACGTGGTGGAGGAACTCATTGATTGGTGCGACGTCGTCACCTCGGCTAGCATGGCATGTTCGTTCAAGACCATTCTCGACTCAACTAATAACATCATTACAAGGAACCCAAGGGTCAAGGAGCGGTTTGATCTCCCCTATCTTCTTCGTCGTGACCCTGATGACTACTGGTGCGGGGACGACGGAGGCCTCGCCTTGTGCAAGTTGATGCCGCTTGATAATGATACGTATGATGTTAAGATGCCATCACTTGAGGGCAAGGATTGGGCAGGTGCAAATGGAGATTGGGTTGTTTATATTGGGTACAACTGCGAGTGGGAACTTGTGAATGTGTACACTCGTCACCGGGTTCCACTTCGAAAAATCTCAGCAAACTGCCCAGAGGTTGAGCACACCGGTATTCTACGCATGTTCAAATACGATCATGGTGACTGTCTTCTATGGAAGATAGCAATTTGTCGAGTTCCCAACCGCTCTTGGAATTACAAGAACTATGAAGTTGTTGCTGTCTTCGACAAGCTTGTTGCCATCCTTTGTGGTTCGACTCGATGGATATTGCTCAAAAATCTGTTTCTATACACGGATGTGTACTCTGATGCAATTCAATACGAGGGTTTAGTGTTTGCTTCCACCGCTCATGGCACTATTTTTGCATGGGATCCTCGTAGTTTCGGTACGTTTGTCTTCCACCGTAATTATAATTGTTTCATCCACATGCATGCGGCTAGCAAGTTTCCCTTTACTAATTAACCTTCTTATTGTGTTTCCAAGGTCCTATGAACATTCCACCACCTATACTTGAAAAATTTTATAACCAAGGGGGAGATGATGATGGTGATGATCACGAGCATGAGGACGAGCAAAATGTATATACTCAGTGGCGCCTGGCAACTAATTCCGATGGATCACCTCTTCTTGTTTGTATACAGCGCATTGAGTTTGTTACTACTGAGGGAGCACGTGTTGTCTCCCATGGTCGCACTCTCTGGACCTATTCCAACACCCGTTGCATGGTATTCGGGATGGATGTTAGTGTGCTAGCGCCAACACCTTCTCCCTGGTACAGAATTGATAGTCTTGGAGAAAACTTGCTCTTCCTTGGACAAAACTATTCGATGATGGTGAAAGGCGATCCAACTGTTGTTGACACAATGTTACTAGTATCATTTATGAGAAGCAACTGTGTCTATACCTCGGACATTTGGGTGGTTCCCTACCCTGATACTGATATAGTAGGACGCTTCAGCATGGATGATCAGTCCTGCATTGGTTTCGAGATCGACAATAGATGGCCCGTTCCAGAGAATCACTTGTGGTTCAAAGCAAGCGTTTCCAACGCCGAGGATTGGTTGAGTTGAAGTTCATTTCATTGCTTGTTATTTGTTGTGTGATGAAAACTTTAGTATTTATAATGTATCCTCATTGTTGATGTGGGTTGATGACCTGTTGTATGTAATAAAATGATATGCCTATGATAAACTTACTAAATTTATGAATGGCTTTTGAGTCGCTTCTCTGAGTGAGTGGTGCGACGAGGCAAAAAAATATTTTCCGAATACATAATTGTACGTGCATTGCAACAGGTTATCGGATGAGGCCAATCAACAATAGTAGTACACTATTTGTACTAGCTTCACATGCTTCGCGCGTCGGGCGGGTGTTTTTACTGTAGCTATATGTTAATGTGTTCACTGTACGTAACCAGCACCTCGAATCCTCATACTAGTACTATATAAGTAGTAGGAGTAGTAGGGTGGCATGGGCCAGAACAAGCATTCACGTCCAGGAGTAAGGCACACGCCACCACCACGACATCCATCTGACACCATATTATTTCTTGGAGTACGTGCTAGAGCAATCTCTTCAACCTCGTTGTTTCTCTAACTTCAGCCATCGCACGGCGGGCAAGGTGGGGGTTTGCCGATAGTCGGTTTCCTCAACTGCGGTCCCAGTTGTAAGGCCAACTCCAACGCACGACCCCAAACGGACCTCCGTTTTGCACGAACTCCAATGATAATTTTGACTAGAAAAGCAATAGCAAAGAAAACAAGAACCACAAGAATACATTTTACTAGAAGATATCCAACTTCCATAACTGCTCCTGTAAGTTGGATTAGTGCCTTCTCGATGCATTCATTATTGATCTGCGGAGGCTCGATCTTGCGTGCTTCTTTCTTCTTCGAGTGTAAAGAAGTAGATGTTGCTTCCTCGCATCTAATCTCATGTCTAGCCTCTATTCTAGTAGGAGTATCAACAAGTGCACTAGTCTCATCTCTAGCCTCTATGCTAGCTAAAAGTGCTAGAACATCTACTCCCTCCGTCCGAAAATACTTGTCATTGAAATGGATGTATCTAGATGTATTTTAGTTCTAGACACATCCATTTTGATGACAAGTAATTCCGGACAGAGGGAGTACTAAATTGAGCTCTATCAATATATCGATGTACTCTTCTTCCCAATACCAAAACTTGCATCTATTCTACTCCCTCCGTTCCATAATACATGCCTTCTATTTGTCAAAATATAGATGTATCTAGACATGTTTTAGTATATTGGTACATCCATTTTTGGACAAATGGAAGTCAAGTATTTTGGAACGGAGGGAGTACACAATAAATTTTTTAAGTTAGCACAACTAGTCTAATCTGAGAGCACAACCAAAGATTTGGTCGGGTTCTTCCTCCTTTTGCCGACACATGGGACATCCAGCATCCAGGTCGTGTCATGCAAGAAAATAGAGTGGTAGTTGAAGCCACGTGATGTGCATCTTGGGTTAAACTGTAAATAGAATCTTACTACTCTTGAGTAACTCCAAAAGCGGCCACCGAAGATCTTTATTGGATTTGTTTTTCATCACCAGGACGTCGAGGTGAAAGATGTGCAGGTTCAGTGGGCCCTCTTGCGTTTTCACTAACATGTGGGACCGCATGTGAGCAAACAGACGATGGGCTCCGCGCGTCCGCTGGCCGGCTGAGAAGAGAGATGGAGGAGGGCTGAGCACGGAGTCCAGGAAATTTGTTCTATGTAACCAGCACCTCGATATTTGCGTGTGGTTGTTTCTAGAATAAAAAAAAGGAGGTACCCCTACTTATGTTACTCCCACTACGCCTAGCCTAAGGTTAGTAGGTGACCTTGCGCTTGGCTCTTCGCCTCTTCCGGAAGTCGATGGTTCTACAGTAGTACTTCTGGCAATCTGACACCAAATGAGCTGCTGCACGTCCACCGCTTGTAAGCAAAAGTTTCTCCTCGTGCTGCGAGCCACCGTGCATATGTTGGCGAGGGAGAAGGCGTAATCAAGCTTCTCATCGTTCTGCGAGTTGACGGGACACATCAAAGTTATTTAGTACGTACTCTCTCCAAAAAAGGGCTGACCATGTCATTGCTACCATCCTGTGCTCCGTCCTTGAGTACGTGCACTATTCACGTGCCATCAAGGAGAAAAAATATTGCGTATGTGCCATCGAAGTGCACGACTCACATACACACTGCTTATCTGATTATCTCCATTTTCTTGCATGACACGTGCACCTTGATACTAGATGTCTCGCGTGTTGGGAAAAGGATGAACAAAGCTCACGTAAAAGAAAAGAGTTGAAGAGCATAGATTCCCGATGACCGAGAAGGAGCAAGGAACCTCGCGGTGGAGCGTCTGCAAGGAACCTTGCGCGTTTTCCCCTGTTTTTTTGCCGCCTGCCCACCTATAAACAAATAAAAGAACATGAACTTTTCGCTAACCACTAGAAACGGTACATCAGGATGCTAAGTTGAAGATGTTTTATACTCCCTCCATTCCCAAATATAAGTCTTTTTAGAGATTTCAATAAGGGACTACATACAAAACAAAATGAGTGAATCTACACTCTAAAATATGTCTACATACATCCGTATGTTGTAGTCCATTTGAAATGGCTAGAAAGACTTATATTTAGGAACGGAGGGAGTAGTTTATATTGAATTATTGATAACCACGCAACAAGCCATGCATGTACAGGACGCATGCAGCCACACATGTACACAAGCCAACGCACTAACTCCATCCGATCCAACTCATGCACATACGCACACAGCATGGAGCACACAACACACGTACACAACACGTGCATGCACACACGCTCGGCCGTAGAGTGCACGTGAATAACACATGCATGCGCACACACTCGGCTGCATGGAGGCATGCGCCATCCGCGGCGACGTCCGGTTCGTCGTGCTACGGCGAAGCTCGCGCGCAACAGCGCATACGCATCTCTTGCAGGACCTCTTTGTCGTCGTTGCTCAACTACTAGTTGAAGACGAAGACGACCGCAGCCTCGGCCTTAGAGCTAGCACCGATGGAAAAACACGCACGCTGCACGCACACGAGCACGTACGGAGTGCCCACAACGTGGTGGTGATGCGTCCCCAGTCGCCTCTACTCCTTCTACGCACGTTGTCTATCAAGGCGGCTGCATGCTAATGATGATGTGGGTGAGATCTTCTAGGACTCAGATGATGACGAGGAAAATTATGAGACACAAGGTGACGTACACCGTCAAGGTCCACGGTCAAGGGGGTGCTAGTAAGTGCTTAGATGTGCTTAGAGAAAGTACAATAGAGTTGAGTCAGCGGGCTATAAGGAATAAACTAGTATATTTCTGCTTAGTTGGAGGAAAGAGAAGAGGAGAGAGAAGGTAAGCGGGCTCTTCGTGAAGAGCCACCTCTAGCACGTGCTCCTAGGCACTTTGTGAGAATGAAAGGTGGGCCACATAATAAAAAATTAGTACACTCTTTTGATCTACTATTGTACATGGTGACTATAAGATGGGTTGTAGATGACATGGCACTGGGTTATAGCCAGCAGCTGGCTATACTATTAACCATGCTCTTAGATGAGGTGCTAAGTGCATTAAATGGCTTAGTAACTCAAGTCTTCAATGCATAGATGCTTAGTTTATTGGTGCCACATCATATTTTATGCCTACGTGGCAGGCTTAGCAGCTATATGATGACCCACAAGTGTAGGGGATATATCGTAGTCCTTTCGATAAGTAAGAGTGTCGAACCCAACGAGGAGCAGAAGGAAATGATAAGCGGTTTTCAGTAAGGTTTTCTCTGCAAGCACTGAAATTGTAGGTGATAGATAGTTTTGTGATAAGATAAATAGTAACAAGTAACAAGTAAATAAAGTAAACAAAGTGCAGCAAGGTGGCCCAATCCTTTATGTAGCAAAGGATAAGCCTGGACAATTTCTAATAATGAGAAAGGAGCTCCCGAGGACACATGGGAATTATCGTCAAGCTAGTTTTCATCACGCTCATATGATTCGCGCTCGGCTCATATGATTCGCGTTCGGTACTTTGATAATTTGATATGTGGGTGGACCGGTGCTTGGGTACTGCCCTTACTTGGACAAGCATCCCACTTATGATTAACCCCTATTGCAAGCGTCCGCAACTACAAAAGAAGTATTAAGGTAAACCTAACCACAGCATTAAACATATGGATCCAAATTAGCCCCTAACGAAGCAACGCATAAACTAGGGTTTAAGCTTCTGTCACTCTAGCAACCATCATCTACTTATTACTTCCCTATGCCTTCCTCTAGGCCCAAATAATAGTGAAGTGTCATGTAGTCGACGTTCACATAACACCACTAGAGGAAAAGACAACATACATCTCATCACAATATCGAACGAATACCAAATTCACACGACTACTAATAGCAAGACTTCACCCATGTCCTAAGGAACAAACGTAACTACTCACAAAGCATATTCATGTTCATAATCAGAGGGGTAATAATATGCATAAAGGATCTGAACATATGATCTTCCACCAAGTAAACCAATTAGCATCAACTACAAGGAGTAATCAACACTACTAGCAACCCACAGGTACCAATTTGTGGTTTTGATACAAGATTGGATACAGGAGATGAACTAGGGTTTTGAGAGGAGATGGTGCTGGTGAAGATGTTGATGGAGATTGACCCCCTCCCGATGAGAGGATCGTTGGTGATGACGTTGGTGATGATTTCCCCCTCCCGGAGGGAAGTGTCCCCGACAAAACAGCTCTGCCAGAGCCCTAGATTGGTTCCGCCTCGTGGCAGCGGAGTTTCGTCCCGTAAGCTTGCCCACGATTTTTTCTAGGGTAAAAGCTCTCATATAGCAGAAGATGGACACCGGAGGCCCACCAGGGGGCCCAGGAGACAGGGGGCGCGCCTAGTAGGGGGCGCACCCCCCACTCTCCTGGCCAAAGTGTGGGGCCCCTGATGTATTTCTTTCGCTCAATAATTCTTATTAATTCCAAAAACATGTTTCGTGGAGTTTCAGGATTTTTGGAACAATGCAGAATAGGTTTCCAATGTTTGCTCCTTTTCCAGCCAGAATTCCAGCTGCCAGCATTCCCCCTCTTCATGGTAAACCTTGTAAAATAAGAGAGAATAGCCATAAGTATTGAGATATAATGTGTAATAGCAGCCCATAATGCAATAAATATTGATATAAAAGCATGATGCAAAATGGATGTATCACTATACATGGTGGAGCACTGGGAGAGGCCAAGGCTGGTCATAGTGGGGAGTAACTTATACTGTAACATATTACTATGTTACTCTAAACATCTCTATAAACCGGAAAGGAGGGAGTAGTAACATAGACTAGTGTCATATGCAGAGTGTGGGAGCACATGATATTTCCCCGTCCGGACCGATCCCAAGTTGGCTTCTCACCTTCTTGGCCCAACAAAAACCCCTCCCCCCTCCTGCGCGCGCTTCCTGCCCGGCGCCAGCTGAGCCGGCCGCTCCACATTGATGGCAAGTCAGGGCGACGCGACCTCTCACTGCTTCCTCCGTTGAAGCGGCGCGCCAACCGAGGGCACCACCCGCTGCACGCCCGACATTTCAGACTACACAGTGGAGAGTAACTTTAGAGCAAGTACTACAATTAGATGACATAAGCAGGCTATAAGGATTTAAATATAGTATTTGTGCTTAGTTGAAGGAGAGAGAAGAGGAAAGAGAAGAGAAGCGGATTGTAAACGTGTAGCCGGTTGTACTCCAACATACTTTGTGAGATAAAAGGTGGGGCCATTATTAATGATATACTCCCTCCGTTCCTTTATCTAAGGTGTATTATTTTCGGCACGGTGACCAAGGCACATAATTATGAACGTGTTAGGACGAAATTACCCTTGGCAAATTTATTGGTTAGTGGAAAGTAAATCAGTTAGTCCGGGAAAGTAAGAGATACATGCAATCGACATAGAGATAGTTTCCTTCTTTTGCTACAAGGAGAGATACAGACAATCAGGAGAGCGATACTTTCCTTTTTCTGGAGGGCTAACAAGGGAATTATGAGGAATTAGAAGAAATGCACCTTACATTCTGAAATTTTATCAAAAAACAAATACACCTTATATAAAGGAACGGAGGGAGTAGTATTTATACTAAAGGGACTAATGGGCGCCTTAATTACTCCGTTTTTTCAGACAAACCTTGGTCGGGCTATTATTGACTTTTTTTGAGCTATTATTGACTTGGACGTGGGGTTTGGGGGCCAAAGGCCTAATATTATACTCGCACGATCGACCTGACATGCTCTACCCTAGCCGCCGTTGTATCATATGGTTTCGCACCATTCCAGATCTTAGCGCCGCCACGCAATTCTTCTCCAGCCCTCCTTCCGGCGTGCACCGCGAGAAGGGACAGCAGTCCTCCGAACCCCGCCTTTCGTGATCCTGTACAGGAGAGGGGCGATCAGGTTTTTGGGGAGCACACTCGTGTGACTGCTGCCAGCGACGACTTCCTCAACGACAGCCTTCTTCCCCGACCTCGGTAACCTCTTCATCAACGACATGAGTGACAACATCAACCACATCGGTTCTGCTCCCGCTGTACAGTATGTGATTCTGTCCTCCTGGTTTAGTCCGCGTCATTACTTTGATGTTTGCAATTGTCGTCATGATCTATTTACTGCTGATTCGGATTAAATCCCATACTAAATTGCTCATATATTCAACTATCCAATCCAAAAACCTGATTACAGGCAATTTACTCCGAGTGGTTTTGCTGCGCTTTTGAAGCCGCCTACTTTTAAGGGGGTGCAATATAAAAGGTGGTGCACAAGAGCAGTATATTGGTTTCAGATCATGTACTGCTATGACGCCACTAAGGGTAAGCCTGAGGGCGATCTTAATCCTACACAGCAGGAAGCTTTTCAGAACATGGATACCCTCTTCAAAGCCGCCCTGCTGAGTGTTCTTGACGATTCCATTGTGGATTCATATATGTCGTTTGACAGCGGCAAATACATGTGGGTTGCGCTCGAGGCCACGTTTGGGCCCTCGGGCGCTGGCAATGATTTGTACGTCATGGAGCAATTATGTGACTACAAGATGACTGATGAGCGCTCTGTTGTTCAGCAGACTCATGAGATACAGTCACTCTCTAAGGAACTTGAGTACTTTAAGTGTGTGTTGTCGGACTTGTTGTTGGGACAATCATTGCCAAGCTTCCACCTTCGTGGAACGATTTTGCTACTTCTCTGAAAAACAAGAGACATGAGTTTTCTGTTTTGGATCTCATTAGCACTCTTGATTTTGAGAATGCGAGAGCAAAAGACACACGTGTTTGGGTCGCTGAGGGAGCTTCTAATGCCCACATCGTACACGAGAAGAACTTCCAGCCCAACCAGCCCCAAAACAACAAGAACAAATCTCAGGGGAAAGGCAAGTTTGATGCAAAGAACAAGCCGTCACATTCTACCAACTTCAAGAAGAATTCTCATAACGAGAAGGGATACAAACCTCAATTTTGGTAGCACCGCACAAAATTTATATAGCTACATCTACCTGCTGTCAGCTAAACTCATGGTGCTCCAGGTATTCCTACATTCATAACTAGGTACAATGACCACCGCAAGATGAAATTAGCTTATTCGTACGTTGACTTGCTGAATGCAGCGCGGAACGATCCTGTCATGTGTGGAGGAGCAAACAAGCAGTGCAGACGAAGGTGGAAATCAACGAAGGACTTATGAAATTATATATAATCTTCCTTAGGCAGGTCAATATCCCCTTCGTCCAGATGATCGTGTTTTGTCATGCCGACTATTGATATGTGCTACTGTTTTGCAACACCGTTTAAGTATAGCTATTGTTTTCCTATCTTTTCAGATTCAGGACAATGAATATGATTTCAGGGGAACTGCACAATATGGACTCATGTTGAGTCACCTCTATTGCCTTATGTGTTTGCTGCAAATGTGTCAGCATCAATTGCAAGACGAGGCAGCTAGCTACCTGTGGAGTTGCCAACATGCTCAAAGTGCTCGCAACATTGAGAAGAAACAAGCATGCCCAGGAAATTAATGCGTGCGCAGGGAGGCCCTTTGCTTAGAGAAGCATCGACCGATTTTCTTTATTTCCACACCTACACACAACTTTGTATTGGTTAGAGTATGGTGAATCACTGAGATGCATAGACATGCTGAACTTTTGTTCTTATGAATGTTAGTATGCATACCGTATCTTCTGAAGCTTAGTTTAATGTGAGTGTCTGCATCTAGTACCGCATCCTCTAATTTGGTGGATGCACACATAGAAAATAAATCTCCTTAATTTACTCCATAACCACCCTATTAAATGTTGGAAATATGCCCTAGAGGCAATAATAAAAGTGTTATTATTATATTTCTTTGTTCATGATGATTGTCTTTTATTTCATGCTATAACTGTATTATCCGGAAATCGTGATACACGTGTGAATACATAGACCATAACATGTCCCTAGTGAGCCTCTAGTTGACTAGCTCGTTGGTCAACAGATAGTCATGGTTTCCTGACTATGGACATTGGATGTCATTGACAACGGGATCACATCATTAGGAGAATGATGTGATGGACAAGACCCAATCCTAAGCATAGCACAAGATCGTGTAGTTCGTTTTGCTAGAGCTTTTCCAATGTCAAGTATCTCTTCCTTAGACCATGAGATCGTGTAACTCCCGGATACCGTAAGAGTGCTTTGGGTGTACCAAACGTCACAACGTAACTGGGTGACTATAAAGGTGCACTACAGGTATCTCCGAAAGTGTCTGTTGGGTTGACACGGATCGAGA
>LR880970.1:43335265-43360617 GCA_904067115.1 Aegilops sharonensis | reverse complement strand
TGGGGCCACCTATCCCGGAGGGCCCCATGGGCTGAAGTGGCGTGGGAACCAGCCCCTGGTGGGCTGGTGCGCCCCACCCAAGGGCCCAAGGCGCCTAGGGTTGGAAACCCTAGGGGACCGTTGCCCCCCGAGGGGGCATGCGCCCCCCCTGGTTGGAAACCCTAGGGGGCCGTTGCCCCCCCGAGGGGGCATGCGCCCCCCTGGTTGGAAACCCTAAGGGGGGCCGTTGCCCCGGGGGCCGCCGCCCCCCCCCCCCATCTAGATGGGATCTCAAGGGGGCATGCGCCCCCCTAGCCCCTATATATAGTGGAGGGGAGGAAGGGCAGCAACAACCTGCATCTTGGCACCTCCCTTCCCCCTTGCTACACCTCCTCCTCCTGCAGACGCTTGGCGAAGCCCTGCCGGATCCCTGCTGCATCCACCACCACGCCATCGTGCTGCTGGATCTTCATCAACCTCTCCTTCCCCCTTGCTGGATCAAGAAGGAGGAGACGTCACGCTGACCGTACGTGTGTTGAACGCGGAGGTGCCGTCCGTTTGGCGCTAGGATCTCCGGTGATTGGATCACGACGTGTACAACTACCTCAACCCCGTTCTTTTGAACGCTTCCGCTCGCGATCTACAAAGTGGTATGTAGATGCATCTCCCATGACTCGTTGCTTAGATGAACTCATAGATGGATCTTGGTGAAACCGTAGGAAAAATTTTAATTTTCTGCAACGTTCCCCAACATTAAATAGGCCTAGTAACAAACCAGGCGCATGCAGTGGCCGGCGGGCACATGCATCCTGCATGCATGGCCAGTCAGCCAAGTCCATGTGCCAGCTCCAATGCAGCAACGCAAAAGAAGAGAGTGGTTCTTGGGAAAAGGCGAGTAATTAGTGCAACGGGCCTTATAAACACGAACAACTCGCTCTCCCGCTTCCGTCTCCCCCCCCCCCCAATTCCCCCCGCTCCCCAATCGTCCTCACTCGTCCAGAATACCCCGCTCACCTTCTTCCTCACTCGTACAGAAAACGCCTGCTCCTCTTCTTCCACTCCTACAGAAATCCCCAGCCCTCCTTCTTCCTCACTCGCACTGCCACTAGGCTCGTCTCTGGCTACTCTGCTCACACCCGTGAGCTCGGCGTGACGCCCACAAGGCAAATGGCGTTGTCTGGCCCTAGCGCCAAGAAGATGAGGCTCCCGCCAGCGGCGACGCCGGTTGTAGATCTCGGTGCCCGCCGCACCGTTAAAAATGGCGCGCCCCCCCGTCACCCCCCCGCCCCCCCCCCACCCCGCCCCGCCGCCCGGCACCCCCCCCCCCCCCCCCCCCCGCCCCCCCCCCCCCCCACCCCGCCCCCCCCCCCTCCCCCCCCCCCCCCCCACCAACCACCCCCTCTCCTCTCCCCCCCCCCCCCCCCCCCCCCCGCCCCCCCCCCCCCCCACCCGGATTTGAGGAACCGGTAGAATCTCCGATGGACCGCATCAGCAATCTCCCGGACGTCATCCTTAAGGAGATCATCTCGCTTCTCCCCACCAAGGATTGCTGCCGCACACAAGTCCTCTCAACTCGGTGGCGCCCTCTATGGCGCACCGCGCTCCTCAATCTCAACTGTCGTCAGATATATGTCCTTCCTGAATTTGATCTCCTCAGAGCCATCGTCTCTTCTCACCAGCAGGGCCCCGTTCAATGCCTCTGCATCTCGACATGCTACCTGCTGTCCATACCCGGCAAGGTGGACGCTTGGCTGACATTCCCTGAATTCGGAAAACTCCAACAGTTTGAGTTGTACCATTACCACAAAAGTTTCATACCACGAACACACCAAGAATTCGTGCCCACACCACCGTTGTCCATCTCGCGGTTTTCCTCCTCTCTCCACATCGCCACCTTCGCCCGGTGCCATCTACCAGACGATCTGGTACAAATGCTTCGACTCCCACTGCTAAAAAAACTTTCGCTTGTGGTGGTTTATCTGTCGGAGGCCTCACTGCACAACATCATCCACTCTAGTTGCCCTGCCCTGGAGCGCTTGTTGATTGTTTTGGGAATAGAAATCGGTATCAGTTGTCTCCAAATAAAGTCGTCTCACCTTAAAAGCATTGGAATTTGTTTTAAAGGACAGCAGCTCATCATCGAAGATGCCCCTTCACTTGAAAGGTTGCTCCTTCATAGTTGTTATACTCATTCAGAAATAACTGTCGTCTCTGCGCCCAAACTGGAGACCTTGGGTGTAATTCGTGACCTGTTTAATAATCACAAGGAGTTGGTGTTTGGCTCCTCACTTTTTCAGGTACCGTATATTATCATCTACACATTTGTAATCATATGCTGCATTTTTCATTTGTGCGCATAAGTTTTATATCATCTTGGAGTACACTTTGGGTACTAATATTATGTTATATGCTCAATGAAGAGCTCGTCAGCCTATCAATGCTGCTGGATTCTGTCAAGATCATATATATCAGAATGTATAGTTTTGATCTGGACATAATTATTGGCTTGCTGCGATGCTTTCGATGGAGAATTTATACATAGAGGTGATGATTTCATGCACAATGAAAGTCCGTATATATTGTACTAGAATTAACTGTTCAGTTGTCGTTCTTTTGACATACTCTTTTTTCAGACCTTAACTATTTTCAATCTTCATGTCTACTTAGGCAGAACCACATGGAGAAAAACATATAACCAATCGGTGGCGTAATAAGCACAGGGATTTTCTTAGTTCTCATGACATTCGTTTGAGGACAATAACGATGAGACGATATGCATCCAACCAGGCAAACAGAAGCTTTGTCACATTCTTCCTGTTGAATGCGAGGTTACTATTGTCCATGAGGCTTAATTTTTATAGCAAGAGATTTCTCACGGACGGACATGTTGAACAGCAAAAAAAAAAGAAGTTTCAGGTGGACAAATGGGCTTCTAAACGTGCTCGGCTTTACTATAACAAGTTGTAGACATCCTGGAATAATTTTTTTTTGCACAGGATGTTGATTTTATGGAACAGACCGATCCATTTGTTTGTGACTGCAAAAAAGAGTGGTTGGGTTAGATGTTACTGTCATGTTCAATCTGGGTTTTGTCTAAAAATTTCATGAACAATTAATCCTTGGGATTTTTGTATTATTTGTATGCTTAAGTTGCATGTTGTTACCCTCGTACTCCCCTCTACCTGCCACTACACTGCCGCATCTTCCATGGCTGCTGTTCGTTCCCGTCCGAGGCCTCTCCGTCGTTCTTCGCCTTGGTTCGCACGCTGTGCCCGCTGCCGTCTGGCGTTGTCAACATGGTCAATAACCAAGAGGAATCAGGAGATGACTGTACGTGGAGAGGCTGACAGTAGGGACCCACCAGGGTCATTGCATTTCGCAAGCAGGTGCCTCGTTATTACAAGCCAAAAAAAATACTTCCTCCTAATTGTTTGACAACTAGGTCCCACGCCATTGTCAATGTAGTCAATAAACGAGAAAATTACACAACGAGCGGATAACACCAGGGACCCAGCAGATCGCCCAGTTGTTTTTTCGTTTCAAAGACGAAGCTCAACTGCGCGTTGTGCGGGGGCTGTGGCCCGTTAGCCCAAGCTTACGCTTTTATTAAGCACATGACGAGCCCAGTTGATATATTTTTTCTTTCTGAAATTGGCTAGCCCAGTTCTTTTTTTTTTGGAGAATACCAAAACCAGGCCTACTTGCTTTTCTCAGCCCTGCTGGGCTACAAATCTTTCAAGACAAGGAGGGATGTAAGTTGTAAGAAATGGGCTTCCCGAGAAAATGGGCTATAAGTTGTAAGAAATGGGCTGTAAATTTTTAAACCAAAGCCAACCGGCAATTGCATTAAAATATCATTTTTTTCAGGATTTCTCTACTCTCTACTCTTATAAAAATCAAAGCCAACTGGAGTTACATTAAAATATCATCTTTTCTCCCACAAGATAAACTATTCATAAAAATGCATCTTCATGTTCCGTGCAACGAACGGGCATCTTGCTAGTTAAGATTCTAAATTTCATTCTTTTTTTGCGGAGAATTGTTTTTTGAATTTTATTTTGATATAATTTTTTGAAAATTATTTTTAACGTGACTCAAAATTTCGTGATTAAAAGAGTTCAGAACCCACCGAAATATGCAAATTTTCGTTGAATTTTTTAGTAGTGCCCAGAATATATGGTCTGTAATGCTAATAAAAAGAATATGGGCTTCAAATATCCTTAAGAATTAGCAAATGGACTGTAAATTATTGAAAATAATGGCTAATGGGTTGTATGCTGTTTTCCACAGATTTGGAGGCTGACTTCTGGGCCTGCTAGGTTGACGATGACGCTGTCCTAATTTTTTTTTGACGCGTACGCAAGGCTTTGTCAACTTAGTCAACACACAGCAGTGACTGTTGGATGTCCATCCAACGGCCGCCGTGCTTCTTTAATCTCTGATCTTCCTGCTCTAGCCGCCCAAACCAGCGCCGGCGGGACTGCCTGCTCCCTCCTCCCGTGGTTGGATGTGCTGCCGCCAGGCCATTCCTCTAACCACCCACACATCCTGTTATTTTCCGGCGACGTCAGCCTCACCCCGCAGCCGACCAGTCAGCGCTCGTACTCCCCTCAGCGTGGGAATCCGCTGCGGTGGCTTCGCCAGCTCCAGGTGGTTCTCTTCCTGGGCCTCGCCCTCGTCCACCATGTTTGTGCTCTCGGCACGGCGAGGTCAACATGGTCAACAAACAACAGCCATCGGAAGAGGCTGACAATAGGGGCCCACATAGGGAAATGCCTCCTTATTACGCGCAAAATAACGATTCCTCCACCTGATAGCTGGGACCCATCGGAAGGGCCTCTATATTTCG
The DNA here is from genome assembly GCA_904067115.1 of Aegilops sharonensis. Lineage (NCBI taxonomy): Eukaryota > Viridiplantae > Streptophyta > Magnoliopsida > Poales > Poaceae > Aegilops > Aegilops sharonensis. The sequence goes on along the minus strand of LR880970.1, from coordinate 43,355,789 downwards.
TGAAAAAAACATCCCCCCCGCTGTCAGCTCGGACCCACCGGAAATGCCTCCTTATTACGCACAAAAAAATGAATACTCCCCCTACTAGCTGGGACTCACCTTGGTGGGAGGCTGACTTGTGGGCCTACTAAGTTGATGAGGACGTGGGCTTTGTCAACTTAGTCAATATGAACGATTCTAGCTCCAGTGACCGTACGATGTCCATCCAACGGCCGTAGTCCTTCTTCAACCTCTAGTCTTCGTGCTCCAGCCGCCCAAAGCAGCGCCGGTCGTGCCGCATGCTCCTGCCTCCCGTGGCTGGCTGTGATGTCGCGGAGGCCTCACCACCCCCTACTACTCCCACCACTGGACAGGCCATCCCTCTACTCACCCACACCCCATGTTATTCTGCGGCGACGGCAGCCTCACACCGCAGCCGAACCAGTGAACCCTCGTACTCCTCTTCGCGTGGGCATCCACTGCTGCGTCTTCCCCGGCTCCGCGTCATCCCCTTCCTAGGCCTCGCCGTCGTCCACCGTCGTGGTGCTCTCGGCGCGGCGTGGTCAATGTGGTCAACGATCGACTTCCATCGGAAGAGTACTGTACGTGGAGAGGCTGACGGCTGGGTCCACGGCAGCCGCAAGGAAGTGCCTCCTTATTACGTGCAAAATAATTATTCCTCCACCTGACAGCGGGGACCCACCGGACGGGTCACCATATTTCGTGAAAAAAATGATTCGCCCCCTGACTGCTGGGACCCACCAGCTACAATGTAAGGAAGTGCGTCCGGGGAAAAAATGATTCGCCCCCTGACTGCTGGGACCCACCATCTACATCTTCGCAGCAAGGAAGTGCCTGACAGTCGGGACCCACCTGGTCGATGCGTACGTGTACGTACATACTGGTGGATGTAGAGGCACGCACGTGTCGTAGTAGAGGCGCGCACATAGCATGTACACGTACGTACAGCGGCCAGTGTGCAAGAAAGAAAATACGGCCACGTATGTGTATATACGGGCGGGGTCTCGAACGCCTACTCGCGCGTACGTACGACCAGGGCTCGTGTACATGGCTGGGTCGGAACGGAGAAATAGCGTCATCGTCGTGTTCATGGGGAGCCAACCGGTTGGGTCGGAACGGAATGCGTCGTCATGTTCATCGGGAGGGCTTGGACGGAACAGGCGATGGAAATGAGGCATGGCGTACCGCAGAACGGAGGAAACGGCCTTGTGTTCGTCCGGCCACGTTCGAAACGGGATCATGTTCATCGGGAGGGGTCTGGCGTACCGCAAAACGGAGGAAACGAACCTCCTACGGTCGAAATGGGGGTCCTGTTGATCGGGAGGGGTGTGGCGTACCGCAAAACGGACTTGTGTTGGAGCGCTATGGTCGAAACGGGGGTCCTGTTCATCGGAAGGGGTGTGGCGTACCACAAAACGGGACTCCACGGGATACTGTTCATCTCCACTGTCGACCTCCTCCAGCCTCCACGGGCTCCTGTTCATCCAGCCTCCACCGCGCACTACTCCACCGGCTACTGTTCAACCACCCCTTCATGGGCACCCATCCACCGTCTACTGTTCATCCAGCCCTCCACGGGATCATCCTGTTCATCCAGCCCTCCACGGGGTCCTGTTCATCCAGCCCCAACCGGCTCGATCGATCGGGGTCCTGTTCATCCAGAGGCAACGCCACGGGGTCCTGTTCATCCACCCCCACCGCTCACTATTCATCCAACCCCCCCCCCCCCCTCGCGCACAACTCACTGTTCATCCAGAGGCAACGCCACGGCGTCCTGTTCATCCAGCGGCAACGCCACCGGGTCCTGTCCATCCACCCCCCCCCCGGCCCATCCCTCCACTCCCCCCCCCCCCCTCGCGCACAACTCACTGTTCATCCAGAGGCAACGCCACGGCGTCCTGTTCATCCAGCGGCAACGCCACCGGGTCCTGTCCATCCACCCCCCCCCCGGCCCATCCCTCCACTCCCCCCCCCCCCCTCGCGCACAACTCACTGTTCATCCAGAGGCAACGCCACGGCGTCCTGTTCATCCAGCGGCAACGCCACCGGGTCCTGTCCATCCACCCCCCCCCCGGCCCATCCCTCCACTCCCCCCCCCCCCCTCGCGCACAACTCACTGTTCATCCAGAGGCAGCATCGATCGGCTTTAATTAGCAGCAGTAGCGAAGGAATCGCTCGATCGCTCGGGTTTAGTAACGCGTAGCCTGCAGTGCAATCGCTTGGATTCAGTTAGGCGACGCCTCACTCGGGTTCAGTTAGAGCCCAATGCCTCGCACACACGCGTGTATGTGTACGAGAGAAACACGCATCGCTCGGCCCCCGACCACCCACCGTAACTGGGAACTCCCCGAAATTTTCCTCGCCCTCGCTTCTACCATGGTTTTTTCCGTCATGGACGGCCCAAAGAATGTCATGCAGCTGCGTCTCCGGCCCGCTCAGGACGAAAAGCCCATTTTCTGTCATGATTTTTTGTCATAGAAGTAGGATCCCACCACATCTATGATGATACCGGGTTTTGTCACAATTATCGTCATAGAAGTGTCATAAGTATGACAGGAAAAAAATTCGTTCGGCCCCAAATGTCACGAATGTGTCTTTTTTTGTAGTGGCTAGAAGATGATGATCTTAACTTCCTCAAGTTGGACCACCTTTCTTGATTGCGTTGGCTCGATGAAGACAAGTAGATTGCTCCCCCATACTCCACTGTGGGTGTGCCACTCTTCGGCACATCTTCACAAGTCCATTGTCACCACAATGGAGGGCAAGCTTCAAGCATGATCTCTTCGTGATGCTCCATTTGAACTTGCACACCATAATATTGATGACGATCACCACTTTATGTCATCCTCCATGGGTTGTATGAGATCTTCCTCTTGACGCAAGCCCATGGAAACATACCTAACCCCACATAGAACTTTCATGTAGACCATGGGCTAGTGCACAAAGCGTAATGGACAATGCTTATCATACCACAGGATCACTTGATCCCTCTCGGTACATCTTGTATGCTTGTGTGATGATAAACTTGATTCACTCTTTGACTTAGTCTTGATCAACCTTGTATCATGTCTTCTCTATGACCAATCTTTGGATAATTCCTTGAGTAGCACCATGGTCATCACATAATATCCTTGAAACGAGCAAATGGACTTCAAGAAATGCCTATGGACAAACCCTTCAAATATAGCTCAAGGGAGCCATTAGTCCTAGAGAATGTCATCAATTACTAAAACAACACATGAGGGCACCATCACCTTTGCCCCATTTTCAGTAACATCCTTGTTTATATTCGTGTTCTTACTAGCACTGGAATGGTAGTAGTTCATAATGGTTGTCATTGCATTAGAATTTCTGGAGTGGCACACTTGTTCCTACTCCTATGCCTAATTGTTTCTCCATCGAGCATGGACAATTGCATTATGTTGCACAGGAAGGAGATGCAGCTTTTGACTAACAAGGCCGAGAACCAGAACAAGTAGATGAAGAAGAACTCGCCACTGATGAAGAAGAGGAGTATCCACAACAAGAAGACTACACCACCTACGCGGACCTCAACAGTCTCCATGGCTCTATCCAAGATATGAGCAACCTCGCGGAGTCTCTTCGAGGCACATCTACCTACATGAACATGAGCTTCTCCAGCTGGAGCCAGGAGTAGGCTACTGACCAACCGTCACAATGGTCTTGCTGGTTTGGGCTTGCAAAATCCTAAGCTTGGGGGAGGTTATCACCACATCTAAATCAATATGTGGTGGTATTTGAATAATTTATAATGAGGTTGTATTTAAGCTCAAGGAACTTCAAAACACTTGTGTTGGTTTGTTCCAACACTTTTGCTTTTACTTGCTTTCACTAGTGCAGGCGACTGCTATATAAATGGTTTTTACCCCCTTTCCGCAACGGAGTTTTAAACCGTCACCTTGCCTTTGTGTGCGATAGGGGGTCCTTCCCACACGACCCAAAAACCGTCGGCGATAGGCCCTCCGGTCACACACACAGGGCAAAAAGAGCTCGTGTGCGATCGGGCGAGCCATCGCACACAATCATACATGCCCAATCGTTTCCGTTTGTATGTACATCCCACACAGTGAATCCAAGAGAAACATTTCCGTTCGTTTATATATCCCACATAGTGAATCCCAGACAAATGTTTCCGTTCGTAGGTACATCACCTGACAATTTTCCCCATCGAACGTCTATGATAGTGTTGTCATTGCAAACGAAATTAATAATTTTATCGTTTGCGTATTGAATGCATCACGCACAGTGCCTTCAAGAAAATGTGTGGCATAGGCTTTCCATCACACACACTTTTTATGTGGAAAACATTTGCATAAGGTGGCCTAACGCAAACAGTTGTCCAGAGGAAGTCGTGTGTGAATCCAACATGTTTACTTTCTAGAAACTATGTGGGCTGTCTGAAGTCATCACCCACGGTGTTGTCTCAATAACTGTTGCAATAGAAAAACCCAATTAGCAGGCTAATTGGCCTATTATTTTTAATCCATTTAGTAATCAAATTGACATTTCATATTAAACACACCATACATTTCATTTTTGTAATACGAAACCAGGATTTCATAATTGAAATACATCAAAGTACAACATCATATAGCTTTAGCACTCAGTTACACCATATAGGTATATAGCTAGCTACCCCATTACACGACAGCATCAAATTTAACATGCTACATCTAAAACCTTTGGAAAATAACATCATAGATGGTAGATAGATAGATAAATCTCATCTAGAAAACTGCTGAAGCGGAAGGCGAATATTAAGCCTTCAAGGATGTTGAAGGTCCTTGCAACTTTAGGCCAGTGACTGTGGATGATTGACCGCCCATCTTTCGTCCTCTTGAGGAAGACTTCTATATTGTACCGTGGGTGTTGTATGAGCACCTTCCTCGCCTCTTGACCATACAGGTAGTTTGAGAGGTAATCATCAGTGAACTGCTTTGCAAAGGACTGAAAACAAAGATATGCATAAATATCTTCTCTAAAATTTGAAATGGCGCAAAGAAATAAAAAAAACAAGGTATAAGAGTTAGTACCATCATGTAGCTCACTGATGTCTTCTCCATTGTGCAGACAAAGATTTTGTTGTTTTATGTTGCTAGTTTTTTTATCCTAACTATTTTTCTCAGTTTCTTGACTTGACTAATATTCATGGACATCTCATTTCCCCAATGCAAAAAATGGGTCGAATAGTGGGTCAAAATTTCTAACAGCATGACCTAGATGTGCAAGACCAAATTGTTAAAAAACTAAATATTATAATGGTTCCTGCAATTGTGCAATAATGTCTTATTAGACAAAGGATCATGCATGTGCAAACCTCGATGGTAAATCTCAGTGGCTCCCATTGTTTTCTTGAAACACATATAAGGTAGTTATTGATCAGGTTAAGTGAGGGTTGGCATACTATCAGTAAAATATGTTGATGAAAAATAAACATATTGCAGATTCAACAGATTAATTCGAGCCAAAGACATCGATCACTACTTTAGTGAATCTTCGAACGGACTCCAAGATTGTGTGTTCACCAATGTGGACATAGTCACCGATTGCATCGGCCAAACACCCATATGACAAGACTCGAACAACCGCCAATATGCCAAGACACGAACAGCAGCAATGCATTGCATTAGAGGGCTTGCACTTATCTCTCCACATGCATTTCTTCGAAGTTTGAACAATCATCATATCTCTCAACGACTTTTTGCAATGGTGAAAAAAAGACTTGTGTGCATCCGAAAGCGTCGGCAAAAGTACTTCTCCGGATAGGTTGGCTTTGTGTCAAAGTAGTCTCTCATGATCTTTGCATGACCCTCCAATCTATCACGGTTGATGTGTATGCGGCCAAGCTGTGATCCTCTCCTCGGCCGCCGAACATCATCATTGAAAATCATGCCTAAAACAGTGTCATAGTCATCATCGTTTTCTTCCTCTTCGGATGACGAGGAGTCCTCTAAAGACGTCTCCCTCAACCTCTTCATCTACAATTCAAATGGCCCGGTTCACAAAGAAACGATCAAAAAACTCACCTAGTCAATTCGTCAAACACTTGCGGTGCGGTTATGGTGCACCAGCCGGTCGGTGTCGTTCTGGCCAAACAGGCCGGCGACGAGAAGAGGGAATGACCTACAATAGTGTGCAATCAACGTGAGATACGGCGGCCGACAGAAAAAGAAGAAGAAAAGAAGCAATCCAGCGAATCAGCGGCGGCGGTTCACCTGATTCCGGCAACGAGGACGGGGCCGAAAGGTCTGGACGTCGGGCAGGGGAGGCAACGAGGCGACAGCGGGCGGTCATCAAGGTGACTCGGCTCTGTTCTCTAGTAAATCAGCGTGTGATCATGTCACCAGAGTGGGAAATGGGATTCCCCCTTTGTACTTTGGTCGCAGAGACCCGCATCGGCTCTGACCATGTACCACTCGTCTACTCCTCGGGGGAGGATAGGGTGCGGCGCAGTCCTTGCTTTTTCTTCGAAACGGCCTGGTTCGAAGTGCTAGGCTTCGAGGAGATATTTAGGGAGAAGTGGTGGGCGTGCGTTAGTCAAGTGGGGGCCCAGAGGGGCCCGATGGAGTTCTGGAACGCTGTCGGGGGACGGCTCAGGGCAAGCCTCAAGGGATGGGGCGCTAACCTAGGGAGGAATGATAAAGCGCACAAAGCCGCGATCCTAGCGGAAATAGCAAGGATCGACATGCAGGCTGATTCCCGAGTCTTTTCGGAGCTGGAATGGGCCCACCGATATGACCTAGAGGGGCAGGTAGAGGCATCTTTCCATGCGGAGGAAGAATACTGGCGTCGCCGTAGTGGTTTGAAATGGACACTTAAAGGTGACGCCAATACCAAATATTTTCACGCCTAAGCTAACGGCCGTCGCCGGAAATGCGCTATTCTTAGGCTGCAATCGGAACAGGGGCTTCTGTTGCATCAAGAGGACATCTCTCGCCACATTTATGAGCTTTACATCAACTTGATGGGGACGTGCGAGGATCAGAGGGCTGGTCTGCGCGCGGACGCGTGGGATGCCTCTCAACGGATTCTGGAGTGTGAGAACGATGAGCTGGGGCTCGCGTTCCTCCCTGAAGAAATTGACACCGCGCTGATGGGTATGAAAGTGGACACAGCACCTGGCCCGGATGGGTGGCCGGTTGCTATGTTTAAACGCTTCTGGCCTCTTCTTAGAGGCCCAATTTTTGAGATCTGCAACGGGTTCATGCGTGGGACGCTCATTCCGAAGGTCCAAGGGGCCGACAACATTAGACAGTTCTGCCCAATTGCGCTCATCAACGTGTCGTTTAAGATTTGTGCCAAAGCGTGTGCGACTCGGCTAGGTCCAATCGCCCATCGTGCGATTCATCGCAATCAACCAGCGTTCATTCACGGTCGCAATATCCTTGAGGGCCCGCTGGCCCTCCAGGAGATAGTTCACGAACTTAAGCGCACAAAGGAACCGGCTGTGCTGCTAAAGCTAGACTTCGAAAAGGCGTACGACCGGGTTAATTGGGATTTCCTCCGCCAGGTGCTTCTCAGTCGTGGATTTTCTGCTGTCTGGGTTCACTGCGTAATGCAATTGGTCTCGGGAGGCCAAACCGCGGTGTATGTGAATGGAGAAGTAGGGCACTTCTTTCGGAACAAACGCGGGCTCAGACAGGGGGACCCGATGTCCCCTCTCTTGTTCAACTTTGTTGCTGACGCGCTGTCCGCTATGCTTCGAAAGGTGGTCGCGGCTGGCCATATCCAAGGGTTGGTAGGCCACCTCATTCCAGGGGGAGTGACTCATTTGCAATATGTGGATGACACGTTATTGCTTTTTCGCCCAGACCTACATATCATTGCCACGGTCAAGGCGATTCTCCTTAGTTTTGAGCTCATGTCGGGCCTCAAAATTAACTTCCATAAATGTGAGGTGATCTAGATGGGGGTAGAGCCGGAGGAGGGAAGGCGCATTGCTGATTTGCTCAACTGTAAAGTGGGCAAATTCCCGTTTACATACATCGGCCTCCCGGTAGACACCAAAAGGCCCACGATAGAGGATTGGGAACCTCTGAGTGCCAAGGTAAGGGGCAGGGTTTGCCCTTGGCGGGGCAAATTCCTGTCGAAAGCATCTAGGCTAGTGCTCACGAACTCCAGCTTATCTTCGCTGCCAATGTTTGCCATGGGCCTGTTTCTGCTCGCAGAAGGGGTTCATGCAAAGTTTGACACACCTCGCGCCAAGTTCTTTTGGGAAGGAACTAGTCCGAACCGTAAGTATCATATGGTTAAATGGGCCTGGGTGTGTCGACCCAAGGACATGGGGGGCCTTGGGATCACCAACTCCAGATGGCTTAACATCGCGATGATGTGCAAATGGATCTGGAAAATTGTCCAGGGGGACACCGGCCTGTGGGTTGATCTCCTAAGGGCCAAATATTTCCATAATGGGAACTTCTTTGAGGGGCGGGCGAGGGGCTCACCTTTCTGGAATGATCTACAGGCGATCAAACCAGCGTTTGCCATGGGGGCAAAATTCTCTATAGGGAACAGTAGGTCGGCGCGATTCTGGACCGACCTGTGGATAGGTACCCAACCTCTTTGGGTTGCATTCCGGGATCTGTATGCAATCGATGTCGACCCCGCGATGACGGTGGCCGATGCGCTCGTAGCAACACCACCAGCGATTCATTTAAAAGCGGGAGCTTAATGGGCAAGAGCAATCTCACCTCGCGGCCTTGTTGCAGCTAATTGACCCAGTGGGTCTCTCGGACCAGCCTGACACGGTGAGCTGGGCGCTCACCAGCTCGGGGAAGTTCTCGGTTAATTCCTCATACCGCAAGATGTGCCGAGGGCCGGCACAACTGGTGGTTGCAGGGCTGTGGAAAGCGCGGCTGCCTCTGAAGATCAAACTCTTTATGTGGCAAATGTTCCGCGATAAACTCCCCCCTTCCTTGAACGTGGCCAAACGCAATGGTCCGGCCACCGGCCCGTGTACGCTTTGCGGGGACCCAGAGGATGCCAATCATGTCTTTTTTAGATGCCCTCTTGCGAGGTTTGCGTGGAGCTCTGTCCGGACCGCGGCGGGTGTCCAGTGGGACCCGCGCTCGGCGGCAGAGCTCATTCCCCTCTTAGATGCGATTCAGGGCCTTCGCATCGAGTTATGTGGAGTTGTGTAGGGGCACTACTCTGGTCTCTGTGGCTAAGTAGAAATAAATTCACTATAGAAGGGTGCTTTCCAACTCACCCGGCTAATATTATCTTCAAATGCAACCTTCTATTGCAACAGTGAAGTCCGTTGGGGAGGCGCAAGGATGCTGAGATGATCAAGACCGCCCAACAACGTCTGCTACAAGTATACGCGATGGCTAGGGAGTCATGACTATGGTTCTGGCCGTGGTCCCTTTTGGTTGCTTGACGAGCCTGCGCGCTATGTACGGGCTCAGCCCTGTAATCCGCCTCTGGAGCGTTAAGTTTCGTTCGAACTACGTGGGTTTGGGCCGGGGTGGCTTTTGGTGATGTATTAAGACTTGATGTTTGTTACGCTGCCATTGGGGCTTTATTAATTTAAAGCCGGACACATCTGGCATCTTCTTCTAAAAAAAAAGTAAATCGACGTGTTTCTATTCTCATCTTTAGTTTTGGAAAATTTGGTGGAAAACATCACATCTCATGAAGCAAGAACTTTTAGGCGTTTACAGATCAAATGTGAGATGTTTACTCGGCGTCCTGAGATATGCAAACGTGAGCCACTGAGCCATGTGTCTCTGTACTTTGCCATGATCATCTTAAGGACACGTATGAACACATTGCAACTGCTGACAAGATTAATCGAGGATCAGAAAAACTACTGAGTTAAGCTGTCTCCAATTTCTGATCCATGAGGAGCAGATTAAACCGCAACATACACAAAGATAGGGTCTCAAAATCAAAGTCTGATCCATGACGACGACGAACATACTACTACTACAAACAAGATGAAAATCGAGGTTGGCAATGGAGATTGGAGATCAGCAGCAGTAGCGATGCAGAGTATTGTCTTTCATCATCCTCTTCCTTCTTCTATCCTGTTCCCTGTGCAGTGGTGGTGGCTTGCTACGATCTGTCTCGTCAATGGCGATGGGGGGCAAAAACTTGGGAGGTCGGTCAGTAGGAGGGGGTGGCGAGGGCCAGCTCGGTGCCCACTCTGCCGCCGCCGCCGGTCGTCGTCGTCTTCCCGCCTTCCGGCGATGGACGGACGGCGGTGGCTCCGCACGGGAACGGCAGCGACGACGCGTCCTGCGCCGTGTGCCGGAGCTGCAGGTCCAGGCCGCCGGAGTGCGGCCCCGCTGACTCCTGGAGGCCGACGTCAACCCTGGGGCTGCTGCTGGTGGCCGGCGGCTGCGGAGGTGGCTGGACCGGCGAGTCCGGGGCGGGGAGGAGCAGGAGCTTGGCGGAGGAGGCGGCGTTGGTGGAGGAGGCCGACGGCGGCGTGGGCGGGAGCTCGAGACCGCCGTCCATCGCGCACTCGTCGTCGTCCACGGACGCGACTCTCGCCGCCGTCGGGGTCCGTGGCGACGAGGGTTGCGCCTCGTCCGGCCACTCCCTGCACTTCCCGCCGTCGCCGTCGACGTCGGCGAGCTGGTCGCCTGCGCCATTGCTCTCCTGCCTGTCAGCTTGGCGATGCTCCTTGGCGCACAGAAGAAGGCGCGGCTCTGGTCCCATGATCCGCAGCTGCTGCTGCTGCTCCCCATCATTCAGAAACTGCATGCCCTCCTGTTCATCATACACACAGCACTAAATTACCAAATCATTCCTCAAATCTGATGCTAATCTGTAATCATCAGGCACAGATTTGGGAGCAAATGCTATCATAACAAGAAACCAGAAACATTACTCATACCCATCTTGCAACTTCAGTAAGGTACTGGCAATCAAGTCAAGTGTGTGTACCTTGAGAGACAGGAAAGAAGTGGACAGAGCAGCCACCTGCTGCTCCAGCCTGGTGTTCTTCTCAAGCACAGCCTCATACTTCTCCTGCACAACACATTCAGTGTCAGCTCCACATCAGGCACATGATTAACTCATCATGAAATGCAGATGCATAGTGCTGTGCACTGACAACAGGTGCTGTGCAAGATTGGTTAAAATTCAGATGATTGGTTAAAACTCAGATTTACCTTGAGGAACAGAACCTCCTCCTCCAGCTTACCGTTCGCCCGTGTCGCGCTCACATACTTCTCCTGAAAACAGATACACAGCAATGGCTTCAGCATGATCAACAATGTGGAGACAACAATTCAACCAGGAAAGTAGAATCTCATTATTCAGGTTTAACTTGGCAGGCATTTCTTGCAAGATAACTAACTAACTAGATAAGCATGATTTTTTCGATAAACTAGATAAGTATGATGAATTTAAGCTGAGGAGTTGCAGCAGTACCTCCAAGGACTGAACTTGCTTTTCCAGATTGCCATTGGCCTTCAGCACACACTCATACTTGTCCTGCAAATAAGATCATCATGAGTTCAAGATCAGCTAAGGACATGCTCCATGGAACAAACAAAAAAGAAAGTAAACTTTGCAATTCTTACAGCACTAGTGGAAAGAGAGACGCATTCTGATGGTTAAAACTACCTATGTCAAGTGTACTTTGCAGATCATCATGGAAATAAAAAGGTGCTTTGCCTAAACATCCACCTTAACCTCAGTGTTAAAAACTGTGAGAAGCAAAGCTGAGAAAGATTGGTGTGTACTGCAGGTGTCTCTGCGATGCCTTCCCAGAGGAGACAAATTGAGAGCTAGTACAAGTGTACCATGCTTTGGAAAGGCAAACCTGCTCCTGCATCTCACAAATTTCTGATGCAGTACTGCAATGTAGTACCATGAGGCAACCAAAACCAAGACTTGCCACATGGAAGCAACTCAAATGTCAAAATTTCTTTCTTTCTGTGATTGAAACTCCAAAAACAAGTCTATCACAAAACCAAAACCAAAACCAAAGACTTTCTTCCACTTCCAATCCAAGCAAACTCAAATGTCAAAGTTCTTTCTTTAACTGAAACTCCAACAACACCAAAGTTTTCACAGAAGATGGAGCTCAAGGCAAAGAGTGTGCATCATAAACTGAAAGGATGGGCTATGCATGCATACCCCATTTTCCCATGTTTTTTACTACAGCAAATGTACATGAAGCAGAACAGGGAGATGTAATTTTGACACCAAATATACATGATGCAAACAGAGAGGTGCAAAGCAAAGGGATGCATATCTCAGGACAGATAGGTGTGGTCACCTGATAAGGCTCATGAGAAATGCAGGCTTTGACTGCCTCGGGTTTCTTTTCGTTGTTCATTGTGCCTTGATGTGCCTTCACCAGCTGCTGCATGTGCCTTCATACACAAATTCAGAGCAACAGAATTCAGTGCCAACACAAAACTAGCATTGCTACTTACTGTATGCAACAATGTTGACAATTGTAACAAAATTCCGTCTTAACACAACACTGACATTGCTAGTTTGCTACTTACTGTATGCAAGAATCGTAACAGTATAGAAATATCAGCAATTCGGCAAAAATGATCAACTTTGGCACAAACATTTCTTTCTCACATACAAGAATCAATGGAAGATCGTATCAGCATTGCACTACATTCTCCAGTTGATCAATCCAAGAAGATGAAGAAGAAATTGCAAGAGAACAGGAAAAAGGATACCTTTTTACTCCGGCGAGCTCCTTGGTGAGCTCCTCCACCTGCTTCTTTGCCTTGAGCGCGTAGCCGTCGGCGGACACGGGGTCCCCGCGCTTCCACCCTGGCGGCGGCACCCAGTACGGGTCGACGCCGACCTCCCGGCGCAGGGCGGCGAGCTCGGCCGGCTCGAGCCAGTACTCCATGGCGCCGTCGGCGGTGTGGCGGCGGCGGATGCGCTCGGCGCTGCCGCGCGGCACCTTGTCGGCGGTGTGCTTGAGGAGGTGGTCGAGGAGGCCAGTGTCGCCGACGTGCTTGCGCGCCGCCTGCCGCAGCTCGCCGCGGGGGACGGTGTTGCCGGGGCGCGCGCCGAAGCGGCGCAGGACGCCGAGCAGGGACGCCTCGGCGGCCGCGTAGCGCGTGGCCGTCCACCGGTCGACCATGCCGCGCGGCGCCGCGGCCAAGGTGGCGGTGGTGGCCTTCTCGGCCTTGACGGCGCGAGCGGGCTTCGTCTCCGGCTCCTCCGTGACGGTGACGGCGCGGCCGCAGAGAGGAGCCTTGCTCTTCCTCTCCCTCTTGACGGCCACCAGCACCACCGCTGTGCGCTCCTCCTCCGGCAGGACCCTCTTCCTCTCCGTCTTGACCGCGGTGCGCTCCTCCTCCGGCAGGCCCCTCTTCCTCTCCGTCTTGACGACGGTGCGCTCGTCCCGGCCGCCGCTCTTCTTCTCCTCCGGCAGGTTCGTCTTCTTCTCCTTCTTGACCACCTTGCGCTCCTCCTCCTCCTCCTCCGGCGGGTTCCTCTTCTTCTCCGTCTTGACCACCTTACGCTCCTCCTCCGGCACCGGCAGGGTCGCCTTCTTGGCGACGCCACGGCCACGGCGACGAACGTCGTTCCTCTTCCTCTTCCCCTGGTCCGCCGTGGCCACCACCTTGAGCTCGCTGTCCGCCTCCGGCCCCGCGTCGGCGTCGGCGTTCTCGAAAGCCTCGACCTTTGGAGCGGGGGCGGGCTTCCGGACCCTCCTCTTGGGGAGGCTGAAGCTGTGGACGCGGCCGGGCTTCCTCCTCCTCCGCTTCTTGGTCGTCCTCACCTCCGCCACGGCCGGCGCCTCGCGCTCATCCTCCTCCTGGCGGCCGCTGTCTCCTCCCTCCTCCGCGTCCGCCTGCGTCTCCCCAAGCAGCCCGAGCAGGTCCTTGGTCTTGACGTTGCTGGAGCTGCCCTCGTCCGCGTTCGCGCTCTGGTGGGCGCCGGCGGCCGGCGCTGGACGGCGATCGTGCGCGCTGTCGGCGACGACGGCGGGTGGCGCGGGCAAAGGGCGTGCGCGGCGATCGTCGTGGCGCGGGGCGCGGTGGCGGGAGACGTAGTGGACCCGCTTCCGGACGCCCCAGCCGAGGCCGGTGCCCTGGAGCGCGAGCAGGCAGAGGTGGGCGCTGGGCTTCCTCGGCAGCGGCGAAGGCGAAGGCGCTGGCGGTGCAGGTGGGAGCGGGTCCGGGCGAGGAGCCGGGTCCCGCTGGTGCTCCTTCTTGGGGAGGTCGCGCTCCTGCTCCTGCTCCTGCTCCTGCTCCTGCTTGAGGTCGTGGTCGTGCTCCGGCTTGAGGTTGATGTCGTGGCCGTCGTGCTCCGCGGCGTCCGGCTTGAGGTTGATGTTGTCGTGGTCGCTTTGGTGGTCGTCCTGGTGCTTGAAGAGGTGGTGCTTGGAGAAGTCGTAGAGGCGGGGCGCGGCGGCCCAGTATGCGTCGTCGGCGTCGAGGCCGAGGTCGTCGGCGATGGCGCGGCGGCGCAGGACGGCGGAGGCGTGGATGGCCGTGGGGCTCATGGCGTGGGCAGAGCAGAGCAGGCCGCCGAAGGGGAGGAGAATGGTGGACGGAGGCGAGCAGGAGCGGGGGGAGCGAGGGTGGGCGGATTGGGTTGCAAGAAAGCGAAGAGGCCGGTGGTGCAAGGGAGGGGGAGGCGAGGAGGGGTATAAGAAGAAGACAAAGGCGGCGACGCCAAGAGGGGGAGGTGGTGGTGTGCTGCAGGCGGGGTGGCAGGTCCGGTCCGGTCCGGTCCGGTCAGAGAAGAAGGGGAGGGGAAGGGATGGTTGTTGGGTGGCAGCTTTGCTTTGCTTTGCCAGGAGAGGAGAGAGGTCTTGGGCCTGATCCTATCCCTCCCCATGTCTCCTCTGTTGTTGTGTTGGGGGATGGGAGAGAGAGAGAGGGGAGATTCGCCGGAAAGGAAGCTGGAAAGGGATCGTCTCGGATCAAGGAAAGCAGAAAAGCAGAGCAGGAGATACGTCCGTGGTGTGCTCCCTTTATCCCTCTGCTCTGCTCGGTTCCCGCCAAAAATTCAAAACCGGAGCAAAGAGACAACGCGGCAATTACTGGCAAGCCGATTGCCCTAATCATGCCTCTGCTCTGCTTTGGATACCCAGCCTGTTGGTCGGCTTGCTGGGGGCTATCCCATGTCATGTCCCCCAGCAAGGGGATTCAGGAGGTCAATCGCAAGCACCTCACCTGATCAACAACAGTAAAACCTAGACCTAGACCAAGCACAAGGACATGGGAAGCAACAAAAATCAACTGTAGCAGAAAGACAAGAACCAAAGAAACAAGCCTCTTCATGCTCTACTCATCATGGGGGTCAGCCTGCTAGAGACTTCACTGATGCAGTTGTGGGGATCCTGGACACCATAACTCCTATATTAATTAAGGAGGATCAAGCAAACCAAACAGCGCGACACGACAAACCTGAGCACGTACTGTACCTGACCAACCAACCAACCAAAAAGAAACCCATCCAAGTCAAAAAGAAGCGGCTCTTCTCTGGTCAAAGCGAGCGCCACTGCACTGCTCTCCCGCCAAAACAAGAAAGGAAGCCAAGGAAAAAAAGAAAATAGAAAGAAAAAAAACAGACAGACGGAGCAAGTGTACAAACTTCCTTTTTCCATCAATTAGCAGATTAATTACCAGTCAGTAATAAAGGGTAAATAACGCAGGCCCAAAAGTTACAGTCCTCCATTACCACTAGTACCCTACCCAGAGCGCAAAAGCTGAGCAGCTGGAACTGGACATACCCTCCTTCTCCTACAAGCCTCTCTCTTTCATCGATCAGGCTTCTACTTCTACTCTAGATCAACATCATGGCGTGGAGGGAGGAGCCTTCTACCTCTGCCCACACCGGAACAGCAAAAAATGGCGGGTCCGCACAAGCACACGCACCGCCCTCTCTGAGCCCCGAGGCGCCGGCCGGGGGGAGCTCACGCGGTCGTGCGCACGAGGTACTCGCCGCGTTCGTACCTCAGTCCCCGGAGCGCCGCCGAGCGCAGCGAGGGGACCAGGACGGCGCCGGGGACGCCCAGGGCCTCACAGCAACCTTCCAGTGGCGCCGGCGTCTTCGACCGGGCGTCCGCGCCTAGGGATGCCAAGGCGGCGTTCAGGCCCAAGGAGGAGGGCTCCGTCGTGATCCTGCAACGAACAAAAGAAGCACGGGCGATGGCTATTTTCAGCACGTGCAGAAAAACAGGTTTCGACGGGCGATGGATGATGGAGAGGAGGAACCGCGGTGCTTACGTTAGATCGAAGCGGTCCGTGTCTGAGGTCATCGCGGCGCAGACGCCGGAGACGACCCACGGCGGGAGGGCCGCATCCTTTATCTCCATGCTGTAGCACATGCTGCCCGCCGCAAGAGGAGGATCAGACGCTGCTGATCCAGGTTCTCCTGCATCATCCAAAACGCTAGACGAGGCCAGGCCGCTGTCGGCTTTCCTCATCTCCCTGCATATCACCTGCAAGGCCATGTATTCGGGGAGGGTATAATAAGATTTTCCGAGTTTTTGCACAAACACAGCGAAGCGTTATAAAACATAGTATAGCTGCTTCGATTTCGAGTGGATGAATAAGGTGCTTCTAGACCGAGCATTCTGTGACTTATTAACAGCGAATCCAGCGAACAAAATACTTGACACTAATGATAGTTGTGCAGTAGTAGCAACACATGGTTAATAACTGGACGTAAATGTGGGTACGCAAAACCATTTTGCTTGCTGCCTAAGGAAGCAGGCAGGAAGAAAAACAAAGTCGATGGAAATGAAATTACCTCCGGAATATGGAGGGAACCATTTTGAAATGACACCGGTGAATAGAGAACCGGGACGTCTGTGGCAGCTAATGAATTCAGAAAGGACCTGGAAAATAAATCACAAGATTAGATTACACAACATGAAAACCCAGGGAGCTAAAAGGAACAGAATGATTATTACAGGTTAAGCACCCTACTTGTAGTTCAACAAGACATCATATAAGCCATGAACACTCTTGTTGCCAGTAAATGAAAGGAGCGACTGCGTGGTGTTGTCGACCTCAGATAAAGCATCTATATGAAGTGTCTGCCCATTCAATAGAAAACAATCAAAATCAGTTAGTAGATGCGGCCTTACCAGAGCAAATAAAGGCAAGTTGAAGAATCAAATAACCTGGCCCAGGTTGAGTGTTCGGATTTTTGAGAATTCGATCAGGTCGTCTTCGGTAGCCTGCTCCACTTCGGCCTTGCAAAGGGGCATAGAAAAGCAAACACCCTGCAACAATGCAGTCATTGGTCACACAATTATGATCATAAGTGACAGTGATGTTTTAACACACTACAAAGCTTAAAATCAACACGGCTTGGATTGGCCTGGAGCAATTTCATGACCTAGAGACCAACATACCAAGTTAATATTTCATCCCTATTATGGTACTCCCTCTGTAAACTAATATAAGACGTTTTAGGTCACCTAAAACGTCTTATATTAGTTTACAGAGAAATACCAAATAAGAGGTAGAAAATTGACTTCAACAACCAAAAAGATGTTTCTTTCAGTAAAATGGGCAAACAGAAGAAGCATTTGGTTTAATCACAAAAGTATTAAAGCTTTATTCACATCATCACATGTGGAACTAGTGTGATGTTGTAACATATGTCATAAGTCCGCAAAAAAATGAAAGTGGAAAATGAAGAAATCTAGAATAGACTTGCCAACCAATAAGTCGATCTACTTGAGTGAAGTAACACTTAGAAGTTGCAAGCAGTAACGTACATAATGGTCGGTCTGTAACAGAAATGTGGCACCGTAATAGGGGTTTTAAAAAGAAATGTGAAACGATGATGAGGTCGGAAAAACAAAATGAAGGACTGACCTGTTTTCGTAGTAGTGACCTCATGCCACGTGTAGATTGTGATAGGTAGGCATTACAGGACTGCTTCTCCAAACAGTTTCCGCTGATAAATAGAGCAACAAATTGTGCCGTACAAACTACAATAGCAAAAGTAATGTTCAGTAAGATGAATGAGGGTGAGCCATAGAGTAACAGTCTAGTAGAACCTAAGGATTCAATACTTCCAAGGAAAATGAAATATAACTGCAAGTGAAGGTGATCTTGAGACAAATGTGGAATCTTAACATGTTCAGAATTCATTGTACATGTACAAAAACAGTTAAATTTTCCATATATATGACTTATCAAATTATTATGAAGGATTGAGGTCTGAGGAGCAAGAAGATACCATAGAAGATATTCAGCAGATTCTTCCGGAACATGTAGTAAAGATTCTGAAAAGAATCTTCCCAATCCTGATACCTTTTGTGAATGAAATCTTTTTCTACATGCCACAAGGAGAGAAGGTAAAGAGATACATCCACAAAAGTACAGGGATATTTTATCTTGAAAAGCACACAATAGATCAGGTCTAGTAATTACCTCCTCGTGCAGTTGATGAGAGCATAGCAGATACAATGGGAGCAGGTAACATGGATTGTGGGTATACCCATGACTGCAGTGCCTTCGAGAACAAGAATTCCTTGTTGCTCTCTTGCTTCGTGCGTCCTGAACTTTGAGACCTACCTCCAGCAACAGTGCCCCTACAACTTGTACTCAAATTGTGACACCTGTTGCAGGCAAGAGTTATTATACTTTGGACCTTTGAGGCAGAAATCTAAACAAAACTAAATGAAAACGACAGGGTTCAATTTCCAAGTACATTTCAATTAATTTCCCTAGCAACCGTATGCTGTACTAGACATGATATCACTTGGAGCACTGGATCATACAGACACCAATACTTCATTCAAATTTCTGGATAAAAATTACAGGTGTAGTAAGCATACAATGAGACTAAATAACCAAGAGACACATACCATTTACATATCTAATTTTCAGAGTGTCAATCTAAGACATGTCACCGGGTCAATCAAGATACTCATGAACTTTCTCTGGGAACGGTGCATTTTCTAAATGAAAACAAGAAAGAAGCTAATGCATACGCACCACTTCACAGAAGATGATGAAACAAACTGCAGGGTTGTCTTCAAGGTGAGATCCAAAGGAGCTCTTTTTCCTGGTATTGTGATCTTGGAAGGGCACACCTCTGAAGACTTCAAAGGAACATCACCAGCCAGTATGTTAGTGCCACTGGAAGCTCCAGAAGCACCACGAGCTCCAAACCCTTTCATCACTTTGTCCTACACAGAGCACTAGAAATATTAGAGGATGAGTTAATAAATACATATACTGTAGTGCACTAGGTGGATGCTCCTAACCATGTCAAATTTGCTAGAGCCAGCCTGCTTCTCATCGCCAATGTGAAGCTCTGATACACTCCGCAGAGCATTCTTGCTGCATTTTTCAGCTTTCCTAAAACCTGGTTTTGCTGCTTCCGCAAGCGATGGAACAGAAGAGTCCAGTTGGACAGAGTCGCCATTGCTGCTGAATTTTGGGGAAAAAAACAATCCAAATAAGAGCATGGACATGGCATGAAACAAGATCAACTGTCTCTGGTAAAATAATTACCATGGAAACGGAGATTCTGCAGACTGTGAAGCCGTTACAGCATCCGCACACTTGGGAGCCTTCTCATTGTTCAGTAAAGCATCCTGTTTTCAAGACAATATTACAAGTTATATAACAAAACAAATGGTTCAACATGATGCTATCAAATACTTGGAGAGCAATGAGCATCATTTTCTTTAACAAGACACAGCGTCTAACCTTACAATTTTCCTTCCCGACGTTTCTGGATTTTTTAACTGGGAACACCTCTGTGACACGAGTGCTGATGTATTTGGATATTTTCTGCTGTTCTGGGTTCCGAGGCCCATTGCTTGGCCTATACCCACAAGCAAAGATTAGTCAGGCATCAAATTTCCCAACAAAGCAAACACAAGAGGACGGGAACATCATGAAACATGATTACAACAGAACATATATACCTATCAAACGCCGCAGAAGGGAGTGACGGATCATTGGCAACCTTTTCAGACACGCGTCGCTTCAACTGCTCTTCCTGCAGGAATCAATCAATGGAACAAGTTTCAGTGTTCCTCTGCGGCCTTGTAGCATATAATGCTTGCAGCAGGATTCGCGGCATTTTCACTGTGTAATAATGTGGCGATGGGAAGTGGAGACGAAGCTCTAGCAGGCTTCATGTTTCCTCTTGTAACATAAAACCCTTTGTAAGAACAAATCACTCTCCTTAAATCGATGAAATACGGAGCCTATGGTTCTTCAGAACGCATTCATAAGTGAAAAACTGACAACACGGTTAATTCGCAGCGCACTTAGCTGTACATATGCATGTATACCAATTAGTAGGTTACAATGCAGCACTGCATCAAACGCTTGGCTAAATTCTGGTGCAGTGCAGCTACTCTCTGGCTGAAACCTAAGCGCTGTAAACGGTTGGATGTGGCATCGTTTTTAATGGGTAATAAACCCCTTTCTTTCAAAATAACTGCAGCGCTGCATCAAGATCTTGTTTGGGACTTGTTCGGCGTCGCGCTACGAAGCTAGCTCTACTTGACTTGATTCACATCATCTGCGGATTGTAGCGACAAGGAACTAAGCATAGATTGGAGGTATTATGT
>LR880970.1:43313890-43325777 GCA_904067115.1 Aegilops sharonensis | reverse complement strand
ACTGGCTAGCAAACCTGGTGATGGTACCAAAGAAGGACAAATCCTGGCGCCTATGTGTTGATTTCAAAGACCTCAACAAGGCTTGCCCAAAGGATCCCTTCCCCCTCCCCCGCATCGATCAAATTATCGACGCTACCGCAGGACACGATTCATTGTGCTTCCTCGATGCATACTCCGGCTACCACGAAATTAAGATGGCAGAGCCTGACCAAGCCGCAACGGCATTCATCACTCCATACGGCCCATTCTTCTTCAACACAATGCCCTTCGGGCTCAAAAACGCCGGCGCAACATATCAGCGCATGATTCAGACATGTCTGGCAAACCAGATCGGCAAAACTTGGGAGGCATACGTAGACGATGTGGTCGTCAAAAGCAAGCATGTTGAAACTCTAGTAGACGACTTGAGGCTCACATTCGATAATCTCCGAACATATGACATCAAGCTCAACCCGGAAAAATGCGTTTTCGGCGTACCAGCCGGAAAGCTCTTGGGCTTCATTGTATCCGGTAGAGGAATTGAAGCAAACCCAGCCAAGATCCGAGCTCTGTCGCAATTGGATATCCCAAAAGACCTCAAACAAATACAAAAATTGACTGGATGCATGGCGGCTCTAAGCCGCTTTATCTCCCGTTTGGGAGAAAAGGCATTACCCCTTTATCGCCTCCTCCGACGCACCGAACACTTCGAGTGGACGGATGCCGCCACGGCCGGACTCGAAGAAATAAAAGCCATATTGGCAACAAACCCGGTCCTGGCCGCGCCCAACATGGGCGAACCAATGCTATTATATATCGCGGCAACTCATCAAGTTGTAAGCGCGGTGCTCGTTGTCAAACAAGAAACGGACGGACACAAGTCCCCCCTTCAAAAACCAGTTTACTACGTGTCCACTGTCCTAACTCCATGCAAGTCACGGTACCCGCATTATCAAAAGATAGCGTACGCAATGTTTATGGCATCCCGGAAGCTGCGACACTACTTTCAAGAGTGTTCGATAACAGTAGCCTCCGAAGTACCTCTCAACGACATTATAAACAACCGCGACGCGACGGGCCGGATTGCCAAATGGGCCATTGAGCTCCTCCCGTTCGACATAACCTATAAGCCACGGCGGGCTATTAAGTCGCAAGTTTTGGCCGACTTCGTCGCCGAATGGACCGAAGCCGAACTCCCTAAAGAGTACGGCGCATATTCCAACTGGATAATGCACTTCGATGGCTCCAAAATGTTGGCTGGCCTGGGAGCTGGCGTCGTTCTAACGTCCCCAACCGGAGATACAGTTCAATACGTACTCCAGATAATGTATACGGACTCCAACAACGCAGCCGAATACGAGGCCCTTCTACATGGTCTCCGGATGGCAGTCTCCATGGGCATTCAACGCCTAGAGGTGCGCGGGGATTCGAACCTCGCGATATCCCAAATAAATGGAGACTTTGATGCCAAGGATCCGAAAATGGCAGCTTATCGCAATGCCGTCCTAAAAATGTCAGCTCGGTTTGAGGGGCTCGGATTTCACCATATAGCCCGGGATAACAACCAGGCAGCAGACGTGTTGGAACGCATCGGCGCAAAGCGCGACGCTGTCCCCCCCACCCAACATCTTCCTAGAGAGGCTGTTCAAGCCATCCGTATTATGGGAGGGAGAATCCGGAAATAACAACCCGGACCCAACCGCACTGCCCCACACCAAACATTCTGACACAGTTGGTGGTTCTGCCAACGAAATAACACCCTCAGCCCACGTAATAATGGCAGTCATTGCCCCGTGGACAGAACCATTCCTAGCCTACCTAACCAGGCAGGAACTTCCCGAGGACCAAAACGAGGCCCGCTGCATAGTGCGGCGATCTAAAGCCTATAAGGTCCATGAGGGAGAGCTTTATAAGAAAAGCACAACCGGAGTCCTTCAAAGGTGTATCTCCGAAGAGGAAGGACGGAATCTTCTGGCTGAAATTCATGCCGGACTCGGCGGGCACCATGCCGCAGCCCGGGCCCTTGTAGGCAAGGCCTTCCGTACAGGATTTTATTGGCTGACGGCCGGGGCAGATGCTCAGGACTTAGTCCAACGATGCGTCGGATGCCAGCTCTTTGCTAATCAAAGCTACATGCCACCCACCGCCCTCAAAACTATACCCATCACCTGGCCCTTCGCGGTCTGGGGGCTTGACATGGTTGGACCCCTTAAAGGGGGAACCCACAAGCAAAAATACCTACTGGTCATGGTGGATAAATTCACCAAATGGATAGAGGCCAAGCCTGTTAAGACGGCCGAATCCGGACCGGTGATAGACTTCATATCAGGGGTCGTACACCGTTACGGTGTCCCCCACAGCATCATCACTGATAACGGCACGAACTTTACGGCCGACGAGGTCAAACTCTGGTGCAAAAACATGGGCATCAAGCTCGACTACGCTTCAGTCTATCACCCTCAAACTAACGGTCAAGTCGAGCGAGCAAACGGTCTAATTATGAGCGGCATCAAACCCAGATTAGTGCGGTCCCTCAAGGAATCTAACACGCACTGGGTAGAGGAGCTCGACTCCGTACTCTGGGGGCTGCGGACCACTCCGAATCGCACGACCGGATTCACACCATTCTTTATGGTATACGGCGCAGAGGTAGTTCTGCCCTGCGACATAATTCATGACTCACCTCGCGTGCGCATGTACGAAGAAAGAGAAGCCGAGCTCGATCGGCAGGACAGTTTGGACGCCTTGGAGGAGGAGTGTGACGTAGCAAAAGCCCGTTCCGCATTCTATCAACAGCAGGCTCGAAGATATCAAAGCAGAGAAGTACGGGCCAAAACTTACAATGTTGGCGTGCTAGTTCTACGCCTGCCGGACAAGAAAAAGGACAAACTCAAGCCCAAATGGGAAGGTCCCTTTATCATCGACGAAGTCCTGACCGGTGGAGCGTACCGTCTGCGAGATGCATTGGATAATCGACTCGAACCGAACCCATGGAACGCAGCCCGTCTCCGAAGATTCTACGCCTAGCGCCGGATTCTGAGTTCGTCTCCTTCCTCTGTCCATATTTTACATTTTAGCTGTCTTCTATTTTTCTCCTTATCCCTCCTTTTTTCCCCAGCCTTTGAAGGCTCGTTAGCGCATTGTTCGCACACACTTGACGCGCTATCTGCGCTCATCGTACCTGGGGGCTTCTTTCACAGAAGCTTACTTATAAGGGCTTCATGCCTAATACATGTGTCACACTTCCGCATGTACCTTTTATTCACCATTATATGCATCGATATGACTTAAGTTTTGGCCAAGCTGGGTTGCCTGGCTCCTGTGCTTACCCCTATGTTCCCGATTGTTCGGCTAGGTGGTAAAGGGAGCACCTCTGCGATTGTTACTGCCGGGTTAGCCGGATGTGTACCTCAGACTGGGTGAAGCCGAAAGCTAGCGTTCTTAAGAGAATATTCGGTCGGTGAACTAAAAGAAGATTTCTTACCTATTTATTTATCTGCCCCCAGATGTTTTTCTGCATTTTTCGTAGTCCAGACATGCACTTTAGGGCATGCCTCCCAGGGAAAGGAACCCCTAACGAAACTATTCTCCCTGGAAGATGTTTCTTACTAACCATGTAATATAACATAACTAGTTGGGCACTTGTCTGATAAAGCACTAATGACCCCTACGCCTGGTCTCCACGCATGCCCCGGTTTTTATATAACCGCGAGGGTATTCGGACACACTCCGAACTACTGGGTCCCGGAAAAGGTCCGCTATGACAAACGATCTACAGTCCGGCTAGAAGGCATTTTACATGTCACCTTAAATTACATAGTCAATTTGACTGATTGTATTCCTCTTCAATGCCATCTAACAGGTTGTCTAGTATACAGTCCTGCTGGGAATACTTTGCGGCCAATTATACCTGGCCGTACACTAAGCTCACAGGGATCTCCTTCCCATCAGGCCCCACAGGTCCGACCTCGGCCATGTGGTTTGAGTCAGCCTTCGTGTACCACGTCTTCACCATGGCCCAGGCCTCCCTGGCACCTTGACAGCAGGCCGATATCTTCCATAATAGGAAGCGCCGCTGCGCTCCTTGGAGCCTCTTTGCAAGCTCCCCAAGGCCTTCGGGCAGGGAGACAGATGGCCACAAGGCCTGGGCGACGCCTTTCATCACCTGCCGAACTCGTTCGTGCAGTTGTAAGAGCTCGGGAAGAAGGTCACCCGTAGAACCGGGCATTTCCTCTACAGGACGGCCTGTGAGCAAACCTACAGACATAACTATGTTAGTCGACTTCCTCGCCAAACTCTTTTTTCAAAGTTCGTTTAAGCACTTACTAAAAATGCCGCGTCGAAGCCGCCGATTCTCCTTAACAGAGTCAGACAGCTGGGCACAAACATCTTTTAGTTCCTCACCCAGCTGGGTGTTGGATTCTCGGAGATTATTTTTCTCCTGCCTCACCCTCGTAAGCACGTTCTCGCCGGCCTTTAACCGGCGCAAGAGCTGTTGCTTGTCCGGATCTACCTCGGCACCATCTGCAATGTTATTGTCAGATTTATACACACGCCGCACTTCACAACATACTTATCTTTTAAAAGCGTATATTACCAGAGGGGGTCTCTTTGGCTTCCCCTGTCGCGGCTTGTGCGGCCTCAAGTTGGGCTTTGCACTCTTCAAGCTCCTGGGACAGTTGGGTATTCTTTTCTATAAGATCCTGCACAATAAATGATCCTTGAATCAGTTATTCTAACTATTTCAAGTCTCGGGGGCTACTGGCATATATAACTATTAAATTTCCTCACTCGTATGTCTTTTACATACTGCTCCGTGGCTCTGGCTAGACCATCTTGAGCGGCACGGAGGCGCGCATCTCCCGAATTGAAGGCGTTCAACGCCTCTTGGGAGAAACATGTGTCACGAAGAATTGTCCGGCGGCGCCTGTGATTCATGGCACTCTCCACCTCGGAGTTGGTGGCGGACAATCTATCGGCATCCTCTGTCGGAGGAGCATCCGACGCACGCCTCGTGTTCGCCTCCGCTTCTGGGCCTGGCTTTGAAACCTGGCTGGCGGAGGCTCGATTGGCAACCTCTCCGGATATAGTCGGGCGAGCGCTCTTTTTCCTGAAGAGAGCACGGGCGTTAGTATGCCTTCCGGAATAAAACCTGGGAATAAGGTGACACGCCATACCGTTGCACCGGCGTTTCAATCCGGACCGCACTTCTTTTTAGCCTGCTGGGCCGTGCTGCCCCTTGTTGGCTAGCCGCCGCAGGCTCGGCCTTCCGCCTCAAGGGCTCCCCCTGCAAAACATCGTTGGTATACAGTGATCAAAAATAAGCACGGATGAATCATTCTCAAAGTATTGGGGCTTCGGTCTTAGTTACCTGCGAGGCTGGAAGTATTCCGGGGTAATCGGCCGTAATGGCGACCAGGGCATTATCAATGCTTAGTTGGTGAAATACCCCATCGATCAGCTCCACCGATATGTCCGGATCCTCTTGGGAGGCCGGATCGAGGAACCGTTCCGGTTCTTCGGGTTGTGGAGGCAGGCTGTTTATATCCTTTATGGCCTGGCGCAGTTCCTGCGTCAAAATCACAAAATGAGATTCTTGACTGTGGGAATATGGATCAGATGGGCAAAAAGAAATGTCCGCTTACCCATCTTGGAGGATTGTTCATAGAAAATCCATCCTGTGGATTGACGTGAAGAAATTCCTCCTCTTCTCCCTTGTACAATGCGGACAAGGTCTTCATTAGACCGGCGACCGATCCCGGCCCCTTACGGCCATGGCGGGTGGCATCATCCTCCCCGTTGAAATCCCACATGGGGTGGCCTCTATACTGGAGCGGCTGCACCCCCACATAATGCATGTGGCCATGACCCCGATCATGGTCAGTCCAGAATGAGCCAACAACCTTATTCGACTCATCAGGTAAAGGACGTCCCTGTCATTTTCCCTCTGAGGGCTCCGTGGGCGCCAACTTAGGTGTTTCTTCAAAGGAGCATTACTGAACTCCGGGAGGCCGATCCGAACAGGGTCCGGCAGGGGGACATCTTCTATATAAAACCATTCCGAAGGCCAGTCTTCAGACGCCTTCTTCGGGGTTCCGGATAGATATCCGGTCCCGGCGATGCGCCATAGTTCTGCTCCGCCCACTTGATATATCGACCCCTCCTGAGAACGGGGTACGAGGCAGAACAACCTCTTCCACATCGCGAAATGAGCCTCGATGCCCAAAAACAGCTCGCAAAGAGCCACGAAGCCCGCAATATGCAGAATGGAGGCAGGCGTAAGGTTGTGCAACTGGAGGCCATAGAACTCCAGGAGCCCCCGGGGAAACGGATGTATTGGAAATCTGGGCCCTCTTATCAAATAAGGGACAAGGCATACCCGCTCTCCTTAGGAGGGACTGGGGACGCTCTCCGCTTGTTTTCCGCCCTTATAGGTGGCGAGTCCGGCTCGAACCGGAACCATGAAGGCTGGGGGAAGAAATCCCTTGGTTTGGAGCGTCACTAGCTCACTGTGCGGGACGGAGCATCTCTCCCAAATCTCCAGGCTGAGGACTGGGAGGGCGAGAGGAGGAGCCGCGTCGACTGTCCATGATGGAATGGATTTCTGTCAGATGCACTCCGATGAAAGCTCGCGAAGGGAAGATGGTGTGATTCGGATCTAGATCCTCGTCTCTTATATAGGCAGCTCATTTGCGTAGCTAGGGGGGTAAATGTAAAAATACCTTGGCTTTTCGCATTCGTTCAACACGTGGAAGATGGCCATTATTGGGCGTAGAAGCCAAGGAGCGCGATATTTACGAGAAGCCGGACACTATTCAACATGTACACAGGATTTGGAGAAGAACCCGCCTTGCAATGTCGAAGACAATCTACGCGTCGGACTCGTCGTCATTGAAGCCTGGTTCGGGGGCTACTGAGGGAGTCCCAGATTAGGGGGTGTCCGGATAGCCGGACTATGACCTTTGGCCGGACTCCTGGACTATGAAGATACAATATTGAAGACTTCGTCCCATGTCCGGATGGGACTTTCCTTGGCGTGGAAGGCAAGCTTGGCGATACGGATATGTAGATCTCCTACCATTGTAATCGACTCTGTGTAACCCTAACCCTCTTTGGTGCCTATATAAACCGGAGGGTTTTAGTCTGTAGGACGGACAACAATCATACCATAGGCTAGCTTCTAGGGTTTAGCCTCTCTGATCTCGTGGTAGATCTACTCTTGTACTACCCATATCATCAATATTAATCAATCAGGAGTAGGGTTTTACCTCCATCGAGAGGGCCCGAACCTGGGTAAAAACATCGTGTCCCTTGTCTCCTGTTACCATCCGCCTAGACGCATAGTTCGGGACCCCCTACCCAAGATCCGCCAGTTTTGACACCGACACCATACAAGTATAATCATTTGCAAGAGGAAATGCTTCATAAAGGAAGCCCCCAAGTAATTGGGGTATTTGAATTTGTGTGTCACAAACAGAGTTTTGACAAGAAAGTTTTTTGCAAACAACTTTTTGCAAAAAAGGTATAATGCTTGGACGAACCGAACAAAATTTAAAACTGAAAGTTTTTTAGCATAAAAGCGACTTAGCTGGTTAATGTGCTCGGTGTCGATGCACGGCCCGAGCTTACGGCGGGACAAGGTCCCAGCCCCCAAGCCGGTCCCGGGGTGGCGGGGCGAAGAGCTCGGCACTCCGGAGTGGCGAAATAGCACGGCCAATCCAGGCCGGCAGTGTGACGCTGAAGTCCTCGCCGTGGGTTAATGAAGTGATGACGAAGCCCTCGGTCCAGTCAAGGTGACGTGGTACGTCAGTACGCCGAGGTGATAGCGCTGCCCGACCCGGATCCTTTACCTATGCACAGGGAATAGTGCAAGCCGGAGATAATAGGAATAATAATAAATTAAAAAAAATTGTTGCATAATTAATAATTTATGCAAAGTGAGTAATAAAAGAAATATGACCCGTGTGCCGAACACTCGATGAGGTAGAGCTCCCTCAGCGATGCCGAAGTCCCCGAGGCAACCGAACATGTCGGTATGGCGATTCGACCAACAAGATGATCACATGAGCCGATTTATGCCGATTTAGATAACGATGTCGGCTTGCCGAAGTGACCGCGTGACGCAGTCGAAGTCGATTACCTACACACATAAAATAGTGCGGTCCAAAAAAGGATAATTGCTTTTTGCAAAAATAATTTTTTATAGAGATGTGGCCTGGCGCCGAAGTCAATGTTGATGCAGGGCGTTGCGTGACACGGTGAAGGCGTGGAGCCTGAATTCACAGGCCGGTCCGAGTTCCGGATGCGGCATTCGCTGAACTGTATATGGAAACTGACCGAACCACCACGCGACCGTCGTTAATGCGGCCACCATTTGATAGACCTGCGTACAAATGATAAAACAAACCAGAGTAATAATTCCTTGGGAAAAATAAACCCAAGCAAGAAAAAATACTAGGATTAATAGCACCTAGTTTTTTTTGTTGTAACAATCTGAAGAAAGGTTACTCCCAAAATTGGGACTCGATCCACACACCCATTGCCTGATGGGCGATAAAGCGACGGCATGGAGATGCTGGCAAAGGTGGGCTCGTCGAGACAAAGCCCTCGGTCCAGCTAACGTGATGAAGCTGGTCGGCTGGTGACGCAGAAGTCACCGGAGTATGTTGATGAAGAAATAGCCAAGTCTCCGGTCCAGCCGAGGTGACGGAGCAGGTCGGTGAGGAGACGTTGCAGCTGCCATGTCAGCCGAGGTGTTGAAGCAGTTCGGCGTGATGGACATCGGCTTGAAGAAGCAACACTGCGGCCCTACTGACGCAGGTCGTGACTTGTGACGCGGTCAATGCCGGCTTGATGAAGTGACCATGCGGCGATGCCGGTGTGCCCGCTCCGTGTAATCCGTGGGGCAACGATGTTGGTGATAATTTATTCTTCGCGATGCCGAACTGTCACATCCCCAGCTTCTGGTGCTGCCTAGTGTTTGCATCTTGCTTGCATCATGTTTAAATTATTTTGAAACTTGAATTGAGGAAATTTGGAAGCCTCAAATTTTAATTCAAGAAGGGCAAAGAACCCTGGAAAATTGCATTCAATGTTTCTCAAAATGTTCTTATTAACTGTTTGATATTTTTGGCAAGGCTTTTGCACCAATCCAAAAATAATGAACATTTGTAGGAATATTTTGGGCACTGAATTTAAATCATTATTGTATTTGAATTTGGAATTATATTCATAATATATGGAATATATTTTCAAATAACTTTGAAATGTTTTATGTGCTTTTGGAAAAGTCCATCTAGCAACATAAAATTGTTCAGAGGATTTTTGGACTGGTTTGAAACTGTTGGGATTTAAAACAGTGGCAAGATTCAAATCAAAACAGAGAAACAAAATAGAAATAAGAAAGGAGAAAACCTACCTGGCCTTACCTGTAGTCGGCCCAGCTGCACTGGCCAGCCCACCTAGTGGCCCAGCCCACCAGGGGCAGAGCCGTCCTCAACCTCTGCCTACTGGTAGAGGCGTGTCCGCGCGCACGCCATAGCTCGCCACCTCCTGCTTGCCACTGTCCGCCTGGAGCCGGCTACGAATGACACGCGACCTCCTCGATCCCCTCTCACTCTTCCCGCACCCATCCCCCTCCTCTGTCTCTCTCCCTCGTTCTCCCCCGGATGCACCCGAGAACACCGACGAGCTCCACCATGGCCACAGCCACTCCCTCGCTCTCTCTCCGCATCCCTGAGCTCCGCCACGACCCCGTGGAGCCACACACCCGACGCACGTGACCAGAGGATGCCCCAGTCGACCGGAGCATCGTCGTCTTCATCTCCGGTGCCCGGAGATCGACTTCGTCGATCCGCCTCGTACAGAGCGTCTCCGAGGCCGCTGACCTACCCTGCCGCATCCCTGTGAGCTCCTGCTCCTCCCCCTTGCTCATCCCCTTATTTTCCTTACCCTAGCTGCCACTCCCACCGTGCCCGCGAACTCCACGCCGCCGGCGATGTCGCCGCCGGCGCTGCAGCCACTGAGGCTCGAAAACAAGTGCGGCACCGTGCTCCGCATCCTCCCAGGAGCCCGCCCAGCCTCTCAGCTCGCTCGCTCGCCAAGCGTAGCCCCGCGTCCGTGCTAGCCCGAGCTCCGGCCGCCGCCGCGAGCTTGCTCCGACGAGCTTCGTCCACCCCGCGCCCTCCCGCGTGCCTCCGCTGGATGCGCGCGAGCAAGGGAAACCCTATGGTGCCCTTGGCTTGACCCAACACCGCCCGTAGGGCCACTCCGGCAACCCTCCGCCGCGGTTACAGGTCACCGGCGTTGAACTCCGGCGAGGCTGACGTGGAGCCATCATTAGGCACTAATCACCACTAACCCCCCCTAACAGACACTGACGAGCGAGCCCCGCTGTCGTGGTTTTGTCACGGCAGATGTCCTCATGAAAGGACTTAGTCGTGGAGCCATCGCTACGGGTTAACTTGAAGGGATTAAAGCGGACGCAAAGACACAAGAGTTATACTAGTTCGGCCCCTTCAATGAAGGAAAAAGCCTACGTCTAGTTTGTGATGGGATTGATGTGGTCTCGATGACTAGGGAGCAAATAAGCTTCGCCTAGGCCTCGAGTTATTGTTGTCCCTCCTTTGAACTGATGGGGAACGTAGTAATTTCAAAAATTTTCCTACGATCACGCAAGACCATGGTGATGGCATAGCAACGAGAGGGAAGAGTGTCCGTCCACGTACCCTCGTAGACCGAAAGCGGAAGCGTTATAACAACGCGGTTGATGTAGTCGTACGTCTCCACGATCCGACCGATCCAAGCACCGAACGTACGGCACCTCCGAGTTCTGCACACGTTCAGCTCGATGACGATCCCCGGACTCCGATCCAGCAAAGTGTCGGGGATGAGTTCCGTTAGCACGACGGCGTGGTGACGGTGATGATGCTCCACCGACGCAGAGCTTCGCCTAAGCTCCGCGACGATATGACTTCTCCCGCGCAGGGCTTCGCCTAAGCTCCGCGACGATATGACCGAAGTGGAATATGGTGGAAGGGGGCACCGCACACGGCTAAGGAAAGATCCGTAGATCAACTTGTGTGTCTTGGGGTGCCCCCTGCCCCCGTATATAAAGGAGACAAGGGGGAGGTGGCCGGCCCTATAGGAGGCGCACCAAGGAGGAGTCCTACTCCCACCGGGAGTAGGACTCCCCCCCCTTTCCTAGTTGGACTAGGTTTGGAGGAGGGGAGAAGGGGGAAGGGGCGCCGCCCCCCCCTTCCTTGTCCTATTCGGACTAGAGGGGGAGGGGGGCGCGCAGCCCACCTTGGGCTGCCCTTCCTCTTCTCCTATGGCCCATTAAGGCCCATTGACCTCCCGGGGGGTTCCGGTAACCTCCCGGTACTCCGGTAAAATCCCGATTTCACCCGGAACATTTCCGATGTCCAAATGTAGGCTTCCAATATATCAATCTTTATGTCTCGACCATTTCGAGACTCCTCGTCATGTCCGTGATCACATCCGGGACTCTGAACAACCTTCGGTGCATCAATACTTATAAACTCATTATGAACTGTCATCGAAACGTTAAGCGTGCGGACCCTACGGGTTCGAGAACTATGTAGACATGACCTAGAACCATTCTCGGTCAATAACCAATAGCGGAACCTGGATGCCCATATTGGTTCCTACATATTCTACGAAGATCTTTATCGGTCAAACCGCACAACGACATACGTTGTTCCCTTTGTCATCGGTATGTTACTTACCCGAGATTTGATCGTCGGTATCCAATACCTAGTTCAATCTCGTTACCGGTAAGTCTCTTTACTCGTTCCGTAATACATCATCTCACAACTAACTCATTAGTTGTAATGCTTGCAAGGCTTAGGTGATGTGTATTACCGAGAAGGCCTAGAGATACCTCTCC
>LR880970.1:43293390-43305736 GCA_904067115.1 Aegilops sharonensis | reverse complement strand
CGGAATGGGTCATGTCAATCAGATCATTCAACCAATGATGTGACCTTGTTAATCAAATAACAACTCCTTGTTCATGGTTAGGAAACATAACCATCTTTGATTAACAAGCTAGTCAAGTAGAGGCATACTAGTGACATACTGTTTGTCTATATATTCACACATGTATTATGTTTCCGGTTAATACAATTCTAGCATGAATAATAAACATTTATCATGATATAAGGAAATAAATAATAACTTTATTATTGCCTCTAGGGCATATTTCCTTCATGAACCGCCCCGGGTTGTCCCCTTATCTACACGGGTGACGACCGTTGGTTCAGAGAGTCCCAATCTCTGGTTCATATTCGTATCCGGGTTGGTCTCTCTCTATTCCTAACTTACAATACAAGTTTACATATCAGGCCGGTTTACGGCTACAGGCTCTAAACCGACTACAGGCCTTGGGCCCTTACTTTCATGCCTCTTGGGCTTTTACACCATTGAACTACTGATGAAGTTAACCTGGCCCAGATAGGCCGGTTTACGCCCAGTAGTAATATCCCCAACATTAGGCCCCAGATTGATTTGAACAGGTTCATGTCAATCCTTGATAAAAAACCTTCATCTTCAATACCTTCTTGAAATCGTTGAACCGCCGTGATGTCACCTTCTCCGGTTGCTGTAAACCGGCATGACGTCCTCATAAAGATAGCATTCACGATATCTTCTTTGTTTAATAGATCCGCAATAATCGAGGCGACAGCTCCGCTTCCTAGGTTTGTGGTTCCTTGATTCCCGCGCCTGACACAGGTATCTTGCCTTATAAATAGGACCGAAGGGTCATTCCTTTTCTCCCCTCCGTCCTTTCTCTTCGTCTTCCTTGCGTCGCTAGCCTCGGAGCTCCGCCGCCGCCTTCGACCTCTGCACCGTCTTGGGCCGCTGCATCAACCTGAACGCACTAGAGACACGCAGACTCTTCCGCACCTCCTCAACTCAGGTAGGTTCTCGGTTCCCCTCGACCTAGATCCGTTCTAGGGTTTCTTGTTCTTGCCGTGCTCCATGAACTGCTCATGCTCATACCAGACTCCTGGATGGATCTGTGACACCTTGCTCTGATTAGCGGTAGCCTTTAGCATCCGCCTGTAGTCTCGTGCTCACGTCCATAGATCTCGCACATCATCTCTGCTCATTGCATCAATACTGCTCTGCTGTATTCCTTTTTGGATATTTTTCTTCTTTTCTGATCTGGTTTCAGATCCTTCGTTGTAGAGAAATCTTGCGAAACCTATTTCTGCACACTTAGCCGTTCGCAACCTCAATTGTTTTCAATACTTAGACCTTAGACCAGGCGGTTTAACTTAACATAGAAAAAATTAGATAAACCGGTATACACCATTAGTCCCCTTGTTGAACCGCCAGAACTCCTTGACCAGATACTGTCGCTTCATAGAAATCTGGTTTAGACGTATTTTTCTCTGATTTAGCATTGTACACCGGTTCTCTCTTTGTACCAACACATTTCTTGAACCGGATTTATATATTTTTTGTAGACGGCCAAACAAGTATATGAGTGCAACTGGGCTCCTTCCCGTGTCACCGAAACTCAATTAAACAATCTGGTCCTGACCGGCGCTTTAGCCAGTAAAAATAGTATCCATTGGAGGGTTCCTGGCAAAGAGTGTCCACCCACGCCTCAAGAAGGAGAGGTTGTAGTTTTCGCAGATCACCTAGCCCGGGGTTTCAATCCGCCCGGTTCAAAATTTTATTGAGATGTGCTAGCCAATTTTCAAGTCCGTCCACAAGATACAGGCCCCAATTCTGTTACCAATATCTATCACTTCCAAGTACTCTGTGAGGCATACTTTCAAGAAGAACCTATAGTTGAACTGTTTAGAGACTGCTTCCATCTAAACCGCCGCACAGAATTCACTGATGGGCCCAACACAGAATTGGGTGGTGTGGCGATTCAAAAAAGAAAGGAGGTCACTTATCCTCATGTCAAACTGCACAACCACCCCAAGGAATGGAATCAAACATGGTTTTATTGCAGAGACACTTCACCTGCCAACGAGAATCACTTGCCCGGTTTTCGTCCGGAGCGACTCAGCAACACACATCCCTTTCTGCAAAGATTAACTGCCAGTGAGAGAAGTAAATATGCTCCTCAACTCTCCAAGCTCAGAGCCTTCATGGCCAATGGTTTAACCGGAATTGATCTCGCGCGCTGTTGGATATCATGGAGCATACTACCCCTCTCCCAGCGCTCCGGTTTAATGTGCGAGTACACTGGTAGTGTCGACGACCCCCTCCGACATATTAATATTCAGCTTACCGATGATGAGGTCACCGAGGCGGTGAAGAAGATGTTGAACGAACCGGAAAACCTCTGTGCCCGGACCGGTCTGCTCCCCTTCTGTGCTACCAACAAACCGCCATCTGTAAGACTTCTGGTTATTTTTTTCTAAATATATTATTGCCATCCCGGTATAACTTTTAACATCAACTGCTGCTTAACCAGGGTGATGATCCATTCTGGAGCAAGAAACGCCCACAAGAGAAACCGGAGAAGCCAGATAAACCGGAAAAACCACTTAGGCAAAAGACCAAAGCTGTCAAGAAGACTACTCATAAGAGGAAAACCACTGCATCTTCTAATCCGGCTGCAGATGATGATGTGGGTAATCCGGACCTTGAGGTAGAACTTGATTCACTTGGCTTACTTTTCACACGCCTAATTAATGATGATGTTTGTCAGGATGATGCTGAAACCAGTAATGCTGACGTTGTAGAGGTAACTATTCTCTCCTCTGACTCAAATCCTTTGCCTTCACTAAAAAACCATCAGGCAAACCGGAAAATTAAATTTTCTCATCCCCTTGCTTACTTGGATCCCAAATTTCTTATGAAGATTCAACAACATGAAGCTCGCCGCACAACTCGGCACAGCGGCCAGGTAGTTACCTCCACCGGTTTACCGAACAGTCCGGTTCGGAAACATCGTTCAGAGGTCTCTAATTTGCTTGTCAGTGCTTATCCTAAAGCAGGCTGGTTTCGTCAACCCCTTAATCCGTCTGATTCCGATTATCAGGTCACTTCCCACTCCTCATCTGGCGAGTCATCAGCCACTCAGCTGCCGCCACTAAAAACGGTGCTTGGGTAAGTTATACCTTTCATATTGTTTCTACTGCATCATTGTGTAGTATATGCCGTATTTAACTGTTGTTGTGCCTTTTCACGGCCAAGCCTAGGCCGAGCAAAAAGGCTCGTCTGGATAAAGCGGCCGACGAAGAGACTGCCCCTGAACCGGGCAGCGCCCCAAATCTTGAAGCGGCCATCTGTGAAGACACGCCCAATGATCCGCCACAGCAAGATGACGATTTTGTTGCTGAAGAAAGGCCTGTTGACACCGCCCTTCCTGTTGACCAGCCCAAAAGCCCGACTCGGATTGAAAAATCCACCAGTCCAATCCGGCCTGCTGACAAACCGACGGCCCCTGGTCAAACCGGTGACTCCAAGGACGATGACATCGTAATTACTGGTTTTGGCCACAGTGAACCGGGTAATCCAGTCGCTTTATCCAAACATTCTGCCAAAGAAGAATTTGCCACTATGAGCAAGGGCAAGTGGGATGTTGATCTGGCAACTTATGCCGCTCTGAACCCCCAAGACCTTCATTCTGGCTACTTGAACCGGCTGTATACTAGCCGTGACTATGAAGCTGGCCTGGTGGAGATGATGAAAGAGAAATTCGAGGTAACCTCCATGTTCTTTTCTCGCCTGAATATTTCAATTTTTGTTAACTCTCCTAGTCCCCAAGGGCCGGTTCAACTTAGCATAGTTAAACCGGGACTTAGTATAAACTCAATGCTTCAGAATCCACTGATGTAGCCCCCAAGGGCCGGTTCAACTTAGCATAGTTAAACCGGGACTGTATTTTATATCGCCGCATCAGAACATGTTCGAGCAAATAGCCATTAGCCCCCAAGTGCCAAGTTGAATACTTGTATTGAGCTTGAGACTTTGTGATTTTATTGATAGATGAAGATCAAATGTGCATTAGCCCCCAAGTGCCAAGTGTATAACTGGTTATGCACTGGGGACTTTGAAATGACGATATTTAACATGCTCCCTTTTTGTTGCAGAGTGAGATACGTCAACAAGCCTCACAAATCCATGACCTTCAAGAAAATCTGAAATCTCAACAAGCAGAAACCTCCAAGGCCAAGGATGAACTGAAAACCGCTTTAACTACTATGGAGCAACTCAAGGAGTGGTTCAAGTCTGAGCGGGCCGGCTGGGACACTGAAAAGGCCGCTTTAACCAAAAAGGTTGAAAATGCTGAGGCTGCCCTTAAACCGGTGGTAGATGAGCTGACCAGCGTGAAGCGGAAAGTGCATTCCATGACTGCTGCCATCTTCGGTAAGTTTCCTTTGGCTTCTATAATAATCTTGACCTTCTTATGATAAGTCTGGTTTGTGATTTCTCTTGCAATGCTGTAGGCACACGCATTGGTCACTTGGGGTCAGATGTTCGGAAGAAATTGAAGGCTGCCTATACCTTAATAGAGCAGTTGTATACTGGAGCGCAGCGGATCATCTCCACTGCATCACATAACAACCCAGCACCTTCCTTAATACAAGATACTCTTAGGAGGTTGTCCATGCTTCCCGCCCGGATTGAAGAGCTGAAGAAATCTGCTGCTCGAACCGGCGCCATCAACGCCTTAATCTGGGCCACAGCATGGGTGCTGGATTTCGATCCCGTTGAAGCAGCTCAGGGCTATCCCAGTCTGAAGGAAGACGGCTCAGAGTTCAACGAAGCTGATTTGAGAGCGATAAACTGGGCAGTGCGCCCTCTGGCTTGCCAATTAGCTGAAGAAGCAAACTTGTCGCATTATCAAGCTCAGTATGACGATCAGAACAAGCGAGTAGCTGCACCTATTCCTGAAGCGGAGAACCTGATCCCTCCGATCCGTAAGCATACTTACGCTCCTGATATTGACCCAACTTCCCTGATCCATGAGGAGGCTGTCTTTCAAGCTTTAATGGGAATCGACTGGACCACTGTTGACTTCCAGCAGCTGGGTAGAGATGAAGAAGCTGAAGCGGCGCAGGACGACCCACAACCATCAAACCGGGGCGGCGAGCAAGCATGAACCGGAAGCCGGTTTGAAGAGCTGCTTCATTACATTCCGCCAAGAAATAATGATCTTATTTGGGCACCATGTTGCCTTGTAATAGGATAGCCAACACTCTTGCTTTGAATATGCCTTCGTGCATAAGTGCTGATACTCTTGCTTGAATGATCGAAACTTTCAATCTTATATTGCCTGCAGTCACAAAATCTTAAACCGCCACAGCGGTTTGTGCCGCCAGCCGGCTTGTGACGTTCATATATATATGAGATGAAATATTAAGGTATATAATCGAAATTTATGATACCAAATACCTGCCATCGCTGGGCATAAAGTTGGCTTAGCCAATCTTGAAGCGGAGGTCGTATAAACCCTTACCATCAAAGGAGAAAATAGCTCCTGCTATTTATAATGCCGGTTTACCACGTAAACCGTGCCGGGTCATGATAAGCCCCCTGTTACTCCATAATAGGATGTTAACAGAAAAAACATCAAACCGGTGAAATTATCTCCGGATTAAAAAAATTGACCGAATTCCGTCAACTGACAGTTTTGAAACCGGTTTAAAAATGTTGTCGGTTTAAGAAACGCAACAAAAATCAAATAATAGTTATGAAAAAACATAGAAGCAAAGGAAATGATAAACCATTTGCAAAAAATAAGGCTTTACTGAGCCAATCAGATGGTGTTACCATGGTCGGACACGACCAAGCTCCCTATAAGGTGTAGCCATGGTTCAAGTCAGCCAGGTCCCCAACTGAAACCGTGGCATTATGCCGATCAAGTGGCGTGGCAATGGTTCGGGTTCAACCAAGCCCCCAAGTGACTCTATGGCCTTAGGCCAATCAAGAGGCGTGACTGGTTCAGACTTGACCATGTCCCCAAGTGATCTGATGGCTTTTGCCTATCAAAAGGTGTTGCATTGGTTCGGACATGACCAAGCCCCCAAGTGATATCATAAAGCTTTTGAAAAGAAAACTCAGGGGGTAAACCGGAGGCCGCTTTAAAACAGAACAACTCCATGTAATCACGCATGATGTAACAGAACAGATACCCCGCTTTAGCTGAGGCTCCGGTTTATTACTTTATTCATAATATATACTGTCATAATATGTACATAAGTAGAGCCGATGGCTCAGGTATAATAAGGCCGAAGATGAGCTATGTTCCATGGCCTGTTGGTCTCCTCCTCTGACGTACGTGAGTCTTTATGTTCTCGAATATCGATCAGATAGTACGACCCGTTGTGCAGATTCTTGCTGACCACGAAAGGTCCCTCCCAAGGTGGGGATAGCTTGTGCATATCAGTCTGGTCTTGGATGAGCCGAAGCACCAAATCTCCTTCTTGAAAAGTTCTTGTTCTGACCCGGCGACTATGATAACGACGAAGATCCTGTTGGTAAATCGCCGAGCGGGCAGCTGCTATGTCACGCTCTTCATCCAACCGATCCAAAGCGTCCTGCCGTGCCGTCTTGTTGTCCGCTTCAACATAAGCTGCCACACGAGGTGAGTCATGACGGATGTCACTGGGGAGAACCGCCTCCGCTCCATAAACCATAAAGAACGGCGTGTATCCCGTGGATCTGTTAGGCGTAGTATTTATACTCCATAACACAGACGGTAGCTCTTCTACCCAACAACCCGGTGTCCTCTGCAAAGGGACCATAAGCCGGGGCTTGATGCCTCTCAAGATCTCTTGATTGGTTCTTTCCGCTTGACCATTGGACTGTGGGTGAGCTACTGAAGAAACGTCAAGCCGGATGTGCTCACGTTCGCAGAACTCCTTCATGGCACCTTTGGACAAATTGGTACCATTATCTGTGATGATACTGTGTGGAAAACCAAACCGGAAAATCACCTTTTTGATGAACTGAACTGCCGTGGCCGCATCACACTTGCTAACAGGTTCTGCCTCTACCCACTTTGTAAATTTGTCGACCGCCACCAGCAGGTGGGTCTTCTTGTCCTTGGACCTTTTGAAAGGCCCAACCATATCCAGCCCCCAAGTCGCAAACGGCCAAGTAATTGGAATCATCCTCAATTCTTGGGCCGGTACATGAGCATGTCTGGAAAACTTTTGGCAACCATCACATTGTCTGACCAGATCTTCCGCATCAGCATGGGCAATCAACCAATAAAAACCGTGGCGGAACGCTTTAGCCACCAAGGATTTTGAACCGGCGTGGTGACCACAATCTCCTTCGTGGATCTCACGTAATATTTCACAGCCTTCCTCAGGGGACACACAACGTTGAAATGCCCCTGACACACTGCAATGATGCAATTCGCCATTAACAATGGTCATAGACTTAGATCGCCGAACTATCTACCGGGCCAACGTCTCATCTTCTGGTAACTCGCCCCGGTTCATGTACGCCAGATAAGGAAGCGTCCAATCCGGAGTGACATGAAGAGCTGCCACCAATTGAGCCTCCGGATCAGGAATAGCCAAATCCGCTTCACCAGGGAGCTTGACTGACGGGTTGTGCAGCACGTCCAGGAAAACATTGGGCGGGACCGGTTTGCGTTGAGAGCCCAACCGGCTTAAAGCGTCCGCCGCTTCATTTTTCCGACGGTCCACGTGGTCCTCCTGATAGCCCTTGAAATGACCTGCAACAATATCCACCTCACGATGATATGCAGCCATGAGTGGGTCCTTTGAATCCCAAGTGCCAGACACCTGTTGAGCCACTAGGTCCGAGTCACCGAAGCACTTAACCCGGCTTAGATTCATCTCCTTAGCCATCCGGAGACCATGGAGCAAAGCTTCATACTCAGCTGCATTGTTAGTACAAGGGAACATTAAGCAGAGAACGTAACAAAACTTGTCACCTCGTGGGGAAGTTAGTACGACTCCAGCCCCTGAGCCCTCCAATTGCCTGGATCCGTCAAAATGAATGGTCCAATATGTGTGATCCGGCTTTTCTTCAGGTGCTTGCAACTCTGTCCAATCATTAATGAAATCCACAAGTGCTTGAGACTTCACCGCCGTCCGAGGCACGTATTTCAGACCGTGCGGCCCAAGCTCTATAGCCCACTTGACAATCCGTCCAGTCGCTTCCTGGTTCTGTATGATATCACCTAAGGGAGCAGAACTGACCACCGTGATGGGGTGCCCTTGGAAATACTGCTTCAGCTTCCGGCTTGCCATAAAAACTCCATACACCAGCTTCTGCCAATGCGGATACCTTTGCTTAGATTCAATAAGCACCTCGCTGATATAATAAACCGGATGTTGAACCGGATGCTCCTTCCCTGCCTCCTTCCGCTCCACCACAATGGCCACGCTGACCGCTCTGGCATTAGCAGCAACATATAGCAGAAGCGGCTCCTTGTCAATGGGAGCGGCGAGCACAGGCGGGTTGGCCAATTGCCGCTTTAAGTCCTCCAACGCTTCATCGGCGGCTGGACTCCAAATAAACTGATCTGTCTTTTTTAGCATCTGATACAAAGGGATGGCCTTCTCTCCGAGGCGGCTGATAAACCGGCTCAGCGCGGCAATCCGGCCTGCCAAACGCTGGACATCATTAGTACACTTCGGCTTAGCCAGGGAGGTGATAGCCGTAATCTTCTCCGGACTAGCTTCAATTCCCCTGTTGGACACGAGAAAACCCAATAACTTGCCTGCCGGAACACCAAAAACACATTTGGCCGGGTTGAGCATCATCTTGTAAACCCACAGGTTGTCAAAGGTTTCCTTCAAATCGTCAATCAGTGTTTCCTTCTTCCTTGACTTGACCACAATATCATCCACATAGGCGTGCACATTATGGCCAATCTGTTTATGCAGGCAATTCTGTACACAGCGCTGATAAGTTGCTTGGGCGCTCTTGAGCCCAAAAGGCATAGACACATAGCAGAAGGCTCCAAAGGGAGTGATAAACGCTGTCTTCTCCTGGTCCTTAACTGCCATCTTGATCTGATGATACCCAGAATACGCATCCAAAAAGCTCAAATGCTCACAACCCGCAGTGGCATCAATAATCTGGTCAATGCGGGGGAGGGCAAAAGGATCTGCTGGGCAAGCCTTGTTAAGATCTGTGTAATCCACACACATGCGCCAAGTGTCGTTTTTCTTAAGAACCAGCACCGGATTAGCAAGCCACTCTGGATGGAAAACTTCAACGATAAAACCAGCCGCTAAAAGCCTGGCCACCTCCTCTCCAATGGCCTTACGCCTTTCTTCGTTAAACCGGCGGAGAAACTGCTTCACCGGTTTGTACTTGGGATCAACATTAAGAGTGTGCTCAGCGAGTTCCCTCGGTACACCTGGCATGTCAGAAGGCTTCCATGCAAAAATGTCCCGGTTCTCACGGATGAACTCGATGAGCGCGCTTTCCTATTTCAGATCCAAGTTGGCACTGATGCTGAACTGCTTGGACGAATCGCCAGGCACGAAGTCAACAAGCTTAGTCTCAGCTGCCGATTTGAATTTCAGGGCCGGAGCATGCTCTGTAGTTGGCTTCTTCAACGGAGTCATGTCCGCCGGATCAACATTGTCCTTATAATACTTCAGCTCCTCGGTGGCACAAACCGACTCTACGTAAGCCGCATCACCTTCCTCACATTCCAAAGCGATCTTCTGGCTCCCATGAACCGTTATTGTCCCCTTGTGACCCGGCATCTTGAGCTGCAAATATATATAACAAGGCCGTGCCATGAACTTAGCATAAGCCGGCCGCCCAAACAGGGCGTGATATGGACTTTGGATTTTCACCATTTCAAACGTCAATGTTTCCGATCTGGAGTCATATTCATCTCCAAAGGCCACCTCCAGAGCTATTTTACCAACCGGATATGCTGACTTGTCAGGTACCACACCATGGAACACTGTATTGGACGGTTTGAGATGTTTATCTGTTAACCCCATACGACGGAAGGTCTCATAGTACATGATGTTGATGCTGCTCCCTCCATCCATAAGCACCTTGGTGAACTTATAACCTCCCACCCGAGGTGCCACCACCAGGGCTAGCTGACCCGGATTGTCAACCCGGGGAGGATGATCCTCTCTACTCCATACAATGGGCTGCTCTGACCAGCGTAGGTAATGAGGCACGGCCGGTTCAACAGCGTTGACTGCCCGCTTCTGAAGCTTCCGGTCTCGCTTGTCTAAGCTAGTGGTGAAGACGTGGTACTGCCCACTATTCAAATGCTTTGGGTTGCTCTGATAACCCGACTGCTGCTGCTGCTGATTGTAACCACCTTGGTTATTCTGATTGTTCTGATTGTTATGTCCGCCGGATTACCATTAAATCCTGAACCGGAATTTCCTCCACCGTAACCCGGCCCGGATCCTGAACCGCCGCCAGAACCTTGATCATACCGGAAAGCATTAGAACTCTTGAACTCCTGCATAATGTAACAATCCTTCCAGAGGTGATTTGCTGGCGCCTCCTTTGTCCCATGCTTCGGACAGGGTTGATTCAACAGATAGTTCAAGCGGTCCGGATTGGGATTAGGTGCACCACCTTGATTCGGCTGTTTACCCTTGCGCCGCTGGCCCTTGTCCTGCGCATTGGTGTTGGCTACGAAGTCCATGTTGCCATTCGCTTTACGCTTGCCTCCACCATTACTTGCCGAGTGATGTTGCTGGCCTTTGGAGTTGATGTTCTTCTTTCCCTTCCCTGTCTCGTCATCATCAAATTCGGGATCCTTGGTACTATCAGAATCAGCATACTTCACTAAAGCGCCCATGAGAGTGCCCATGTCATTACAAAACCGCTTCATACGCCCCAACTTCAACTTCAAAGGCTTAAACCGGCAATTGCCCTCCAGGGTCAAGATCGCAGAGTCAGCGTTGATCCGGTCTGACGAGTGCAAGATCTCCGAAACGCGGCGTACCCAATGGGTTGTTGACTCCCCTTCCCCCTGGACACAAGCCGCCAAGTCCACCACGAACATGGGCTGCTTACAGGTATCTTTGAAATTCTGGATAAACCGGGTCCGCAACTGGGCCCATGAATTGATAGAATTGGGTGGCAAGCTCTTCAACCAAGTACGGGCCGTGCCTTCAAGCATCATGGTGAAGTACTTTGCACACGCGGCCTCATCCACATCCAGCATCTCCATGGCCATCTCATAACTCTCTATCCATGCTTCTGGAGCCAAATCGGCGGTGTAATTTGGCACCTTGCGCGGACCCTTGAAATCCTTGGTGTAACGCCCCCGATGCGGCTATATCTCCCACGTGTCGAGGCACGACTTAGAGGCATAACCGCATTGAAAGCAATGTCGCAAGTGAGGTAATCTTCACACAACCCATGTAATAAATAAGGGAAAGGGCTACATAGTTGGCTTACAGTCGCCACTTCACA
Source organism: Aegilops sharonensis (assembly GCA_904067115.1). Lineage (NCBI taxonomy): Eukaryota > Viridiplantae > Streptophyta > Magnoliopsida > Poales > Poaceae > Aegilops > Aegilops sharonensis. The sequence continues at coordinate 43,294,303 of LR880970.1, read as the reverse complement.
CAGTACATAAATAAACATCCATCATTCAGAGTACACTCAAGGTCCGACTACGGAACCAAAATAAAAGAAGATACCCCAAATGCTACACAGATCCCCGAATCGTCCCAACTGGGCACCACTACTGATCATCAGGAAAAGACACATAGTAACGACCACGTTCCTCGTCGAACTCCCACTTGAGCTCGGTTGAGTCACCTGCACTGGCATCATCGGAACCTGCAACTGTTTTGGAAGTATCTGTGAGTCACAGGGACTCAGCAATCTCACACCCGCGAGATCAAGACTATTTAAGCTTATAGGAAGGGCAGAGTAGTAAAGTGGAGCTGCAGCAAGCGACTAGCATATATGGTGACTACATCGCAAAAGAGAGCGAGAAGAGAAGCAAAGCACGGTCGTGAAACTAATAGCGATCAAGAAGTGATCCTGAACTACTTACGTCAGACATAACTCCAACACCGTGTTCACTTCCCGGACTCCGCCGAGAAGAGACCATCACGGTTACACACGCGGTTGATGTGTATTTTATTGAGGTCAACTTTGGGTTTTCTACAACCGGACATTAACAAATACCCATCTGCCTCATAACCGCGGGCACGGCTTTCGAAAGATATTACCCTGCAGGGGTGTCCCAACTTAGCCCATTATAAGCTCTCACGGTCAACGAAGGATATTCCTTCTACCGGGAAGACCCGATCAATCTCGGAATCCCGGACTACAAGACATTTCGACAGCAATAAAACAAGACCAGCAAAGCCGCCCGATTGTGCCGACAAATCCCGATAGGAGCTGCACATATCTCGTTCTCAGGGCACATCCGGATGAGACATCCTACGAGTAAAACCAAGCCTCGAGTTTCCCCGTGGTGGCCCCGCAGTCTACTCGTTTCGGGCCAGCACTCGAAGGAGCACTGGTC
>LR880970.1:43263004-43280254 GCA_904067115.1 Aegilops sharonensis | reverse complement strand
AACATTTGATAGCAAAAGTAGAGCTCGATTGACTCAAGCTATGGCACTCCATAATTGCAAACAAGGGCATGGATGGATAGAGCAAGACATGTTTTACAAAACATCCTTACTGAAGTATCTCAAAATATGCATGGATCTCTCGGTAGCATCGAGTTAACATGGCATCAAAATCAGCTAAAACGGGGCTGAAAACAACAACATCAGGACACCTACTTTGCATGCTTGTGATAGTCACCACATAGATCACAAAAATACATGGCATACACCCCTGGAAAGATGGCATGGCATATTACAAAACACATGTATGACTCAAATTCATAGGATGCACACATCAATCATGGCAAAAATAACAAAAGTGCAAGTTCTGTTAAGGAACAGAAACTAACATCACATAGCACTCTTCAAACGGCATTTAGGGCATCAAGATGAGCTCAAATGAAAATGATGCAATGAGATGAAATGATGTACTCTTCGGGACGAACATTTTGAAATATTATACGCGCAAAATGGAGCTACGATGACAGAGATATAGCACGTTGAAAATGCTACAAAATAACAATGAGATGCAAAAGACTTAGAGAAAAAGTGAGGGGGAGAGAGGTCAACGGGCGCGGGCGCGCGAACCGAGGTCCGGATCGGGCTCCTCCCGACCGGATCGGGGCGACGGCGGCTCGGCGGCGCGGGCTCGCCGGAGGGAGGAGGGCGGCCGGCGACACGGCGGCGGTGGTGCGGTGGTGGCGCGGCGCGCCGGCGGCGGCGAGGCGGCGCCGGGCGGCGGCGTGGAGGCGGAGGCGCGCGGGGGAGGCGCGGCCCGAGCGGGCGGCGGCGGCGCGGCGTACGGGCGGCGGCGGCGCGGCGTACGGGCGGCGGCGGCGCGGCGTACGGGCCGCGGGGGCTGGCCGCGGGCTCGGCGGGCCGGCGGCGCGCGCGGCGGCCGGGTGCCACATGGCGGCTCCCGGTTGGCCGACGGAGGCGGGCGGACGCGTCCGGCTCGCCCGGACGTGTCCGGCGGCGCGGAGGGGGAAATTTTTTAGGGTTAGGGGGGAATTGATCCGGGATTTTCGGGGGAGGTGCTTAAATAGGCATAGAGGGAGCTAGGAGAGTCCAAATGAGGTGTAGTTTTCGCCCACATGATCGTGATCGAACGACGGAGAGCATGGAAGTGACTTAGATGGGTTATTGGGCTGTTTTGAAGGGGTGTTGGGCTGCAACTTAAAAGAAGCCTTTGCGAGAGCGCGGTTAACCGTTGGAGTACCAAACGAGCTCCAAATGACCCGAAACTTGACCGGTGGTCTACGGGTGGTATACCAAGGCCACTAGACAAACCTCGGTCCATTTCGAGAAGGTTTAGTACTCGCACACGGAAAAACGTAAAAGGGGCCGCCGGGGGAGAAAGGAGTGCCGGATTGCAAAACGGACAACGGGAAAAATGCTCGGAATCATGAGACGAACACGTATGCAAATGCGATGCACATGATGACATGATAAAAAAATGCATGACATGATAAAATGCAAAAAGGAGAAAAACCCAACCACGAAGGGAATATCATATATCAATGCCGAAAATGGCAAGAGTTGGAGGACAAATATGGAAAGTTACTTCCGGGGTGTTACACTTGGGCAAGCGCATATTGCGTAAAGCGGGGACGAGGCAAGGCACCCCTAAAGAGCTAGAGGTAACCCCAGGCTCGACCGAGATGGTCGGTCGAACCGGCGTAAGCTGATAATCCTGATGCTGCGCTGCTAACTCGGCCTCCCTGCGTGCTCGGGCCCGGTCCACCACCTCCTGAGCGTTGTCGAAGCCACCTGCCGGATTGTTGCCACGGGGCGCACCACGCCGTGCATTACTTGATACGGCCGGTTCATCCACGTGCCTACTATAGCTCCGGCTTGGGCGGGGAGTAGAGTGGATTCGGTCGCGGCTGTACGAATACGCTTCCTGTTGGAGCAAAGCTGTCCTAAGGAGCTCCTTGACCCGGCGCGTCTCTACTACCTGTGGTGAATCGCCTTCAATTGGAAGCCTCCAGCCATGCTGCAACTGCAACAAGGTTATCCATCGGATTGGAGTAGTGACCCGGGGGTGTTTGCACAGCCTGAGGCGCACCGGTGTTATGGCGAGGTAGATCTATTAAGCGGGGCTGAACCGGCGCGCCCGTCCCAGGTGCGTCCGCCCGTTTTACCACCGGCGGATTACTGGTTCCCGCTCCTGGGGTGTTGAAGAGATCTCTTCCCTCGAAGACTGAAGGCAAACGGGATCTGTATTTCCTCTTCATGACTTCATGCGACGCGCTCTGATCCAGCATGAGCCTATACGCCTGCGCATCCAAAGCGGCCCGCTCTGCCGCCATCCTGGCGTCTGCAGCTGCCAGATCTGCTTTAGCCTGAGTGATTTGTTCCTTCACCTTTGAAATCTCCGTGTTATGAGTGTCCTGGTCCGCCGGGTTAACCTCTGCCATGAGCACAGCCAACGCATCGAATAGTTCTGATAAAACTTGAGCCGCCGAGCGCACAGGGCCTCCTGCCCCGGCAGCCGTCGCCGCTGTTGAACCGGCAACCATTGTCGCAGCGGTCGAAGAGTGAAGCATTGCTTGTGTACCGGCCATGAATATTCCAACCCGGTTGGGCAGATCAGAGGGGTCCGGAATACCGTCACCATCGGAACAGCCCCCAATCCGGCCATCTTGTAGCTGATATAGAGACTCAGTTTCTCCGGTCGACGACTCGTCGTCAGAGTAGACGACGGTTTCGCCACCAGATTCTGATCCGCCCTCATAACTTCCTCCGTAGATGACTCCCACAAAGGCACGCTTTACGACTGGTTTAGCCTGGGCAGGTCTCGCACGCTGAGCCGTCTCGACGAGGTCGGTGCAGATGTCCGACTCAGGCCCTGGCTCACCGATCTTGCCGATGAAAACGTGTATGCCACCAAAGGGGACCCGGTACCCGTACTCAATCGAGCCGGCCTCGGGGCCCCAGCCTGCATCGTCGATGTAGAGCTTGCCGCGACGACTCTTGGTCATCCGGCCAACAGCATAGCCTTCGAGTCCTTCGAACTTACCCTCCAAGATCATCAAACCATCGTGCGATAGCCCCACGGTGGGCGCCAACTGTCGTGGTTTTGTCACGGCAGATGTCCTCATGAAAGGACTTAGTCATGGAGCCATCGCTACGGGTTAACTTGAAGGGGTTAAAGCGGACGCAAAGACACAAGAGTTATACTAGTTCGGCCCCTTCGATGAAGGTAAAAGCCTACGTCTAGTTTGTGATGGGATTGATGTGGTCTCGATGACTAGGGAGCAAATAAGCTTCGCCTAGGCCTCGAGTTATTGTTGTCCCTCCTTTGAACCACCCCGGGTCGTCCCCTTATATACACGGGTGACGCCCGTCGGTTCAGAGAGTCCCAATCTCCGGTTCATATTCGTATCGGGGTTGGTCTCTCTCTATTCCTAACTTACAATACAAGTTTACATATCAGGCCGGTTTACGGCTACAGGCTCTAAACCGACTATAGGCCTTGGGCCCTTACTTTCATGCCTCTTGGGCTTTTACACCATTGAACTACTGATGAAGTTAACCCGGCCCAGATAGGCCGGTTTACGCCCAGTAGTAATATCCCCAACACCCGCATTGGGTCAAATCCCAGTCAACACGGCATTGACTGCTAACTAACTATGAGCTAATGACATGTGGGACCGGGTCGTCAGGTTTGACCCTGGTCAACCCTGTTGACTTGCTGACGTCACAGTGACGTCATGCTAACGCAACAAGTCATTTTCTGGATTTGATTTATTTTTAAATAATCCAGAAATTGCAGAAAATGGTCTAAACTTCTAAAATTCATAGAAATTCAACCGTAACTCCAAATTAAATAATTTATATATGAAAAATTATCAGGAAAATCCAATCTATCCACTGTACCATTTTCATGCATGTTGGAACAACTTATAGTTGCTGAATAGGGCAAATCATATGTTTGGCATTTGAATAATCACATATGGAGTTTGAATTTGAACCTTTGGTTCAAACCAACTTCATTTAACTTTGTTGCTAGTTGCATTAGCTCAAAACATCAGCATATTGCCATGTAATGATCATGCATCATATTGTTGCATTGCATTGATTGTGTTTCTTCTTTGTTTGTCGGTGCTTGTCCCCTCTGAGTAGACGTGGTTCCGACGATGAGTTCGATGACACTGATGAAGAACTATACTATCTTCAGAAGTGCCAGGCAAGAAAAACCCCCTTGTTCATTTCGATACAATCCCACTCTCTCGCTCCTGCTCTCTTTTATTGCATTAGGACAACATCAATTCAACTGTTACATGCTGCGGTAGTTGAACCCCTTTCCTCTGCATGACCTGTCATTGCCACAGTAAATAGATGAAACCCACTAGCATGAGTAGGAGTTGTTTGAGCCCTGATGTGCCTACTCATTCATGCTTGTTTGTCATGCCTGCTACTGCTTAGAGTAGAGTCAGGTCTGATTCATCGGGGATGAATTGGAGGTGTGTGAACATGTCCTACTGTGTGTGAGCTAAGTGTGTGAACACGATTTGGTAAAGGTAGCAGTGAGAGGCCATGTAGGAGTACATGGTGGGTTGTCACATTGAAGCCGTCCTCAGGAACTGAGTTCTGTGTTTGTGATCCATGAACATCTACTACCACACATTGGAATGCTTAAGTGCCCCTCTCGACTTATTAATCAACTCGATCTCTATCCAGGAGTTGCAACTAGTTTCTGGTGTTTGTAGGTAGTGTCAGTAGTCTACCAAGTGGCACCCGGTACAGGTGGGCTTGGGACAGACTAGGCACAGTGGCACGGTGTACCAAGTGGCACCCGGATGGTGGGCTTGGGAACCCTGCTCACATCGTTTGGGGCAGTGAGCGACACCCCGGCCGGATCTCCTTGCGGATGGAATCCGAATAGGCGATAAACCTGGACTAGAGACTTGTGTGGTTAGTCAGGTCGTGGCCGACTCCCTCGCCAGGCTTCCACTTGAAGGTTGCCGAGATACACGACGTGTACATGGTGGTAAGTGGCGAGAGCGTGTGTGAAGAAGTACACCCCTACAGGGTTAATATGATCTATTCGAATAGCCGTGTCCACGGTAAAGGACTTCTGGGTTGCTTGTACAGTTCATAGACAAGTGAAAGTGGATACTCTAAAATGCGCAAGATAAGCATGAGTGCTATGGATGGCGTTTTCGTAGGGAGACGGGAGCGGATCCATAGTGGTGTATTGGTATGGTGAATATGTGGACTCGTGTGCGCCACCTCAAATGAGTTACCTGCAGTCGTAGTTCGGGATAGCCACTGAGTCAAAGCTGGCTTGCTGCAGTCAAACTCCACCACCCCCTTTGTTGATACCGATGCATATGTAGTTAGTTCTGATGTAAGTCTTGCTGGGTACATTTGTACTCACGTTTGCTTAATTTATGTTTTGCAGAGAGACTTCAGTCTCGCTAGTAGTTCCGTGTGGACTTCGACGTTTAGCTTGTTACCTCAGCTACGATCTTGTGCCCTCGGCAGGATCTTGTAGATAGTCAGGCTTCTCAGCCTTTTTCATTTATAGTTGTCTGTACTCGGACATGTTAAGCTTCCTCATGTGTTTGACTTGTATGCTCTGAATGCTAGGTCGAGAGACCCATGTTTGTAATATCTCGCTCCTCAGAGCCTAATGAATAAATACTTTGAGTCGTAGAGTTTTGTTGTGATGCCATGTTGTATTTACACATATCGAGCATATTGTGTGTATGATTGAAATTCTTGGTATGTGTGGGATCCGACAACCTAGTTGTTTATCCTTGGTAGCCTCTCTTATGGGGAAATGTAGTCTTGTGCTTCCATGAGCCATAGTAGTCCACTACAGCCCGGTTCACCGGAGTCCTGCTAGCCCAGCACTACTGCTCCGGAACACTTGACTGGCCGGCATGTGATTCACTTCGTTCCTGTGTCTGTCCCTTCGGGGAAATGTCACGCAGTGACATCCAGAGTCCTGCCTAGCCTGCTACAGCCCGGGTTCCCGGAGTCCTGTTAGCCCAGTGCTACAGCCCGGATTCGCACGCTGATGACTGACATGCTCGATGTTGATTCATATATGCCTGTCCCTATAAGTTAGTGCCATTTTGGGTTCACGACTAGTCATGTCGGCCCGGGTTCTCTGTCATATGGATGCTAGCGACACTGTCAGATACGTGAGCCAAAAGGTGCAAACGGTCCCGGGCCATGGTAAGGCGACACCCGTGGGAATACCGTGCGTGAGGCCGCAAAGTGATATGAGGTGTTACCGGCTAGATCGATGTGACTTGGAATCGGGGTCCTGACAGTTTTGGTATCAGAGCTTGAATGCCTGTAGGATTACCAAGCCAAACTGGTCGAAGTTGAGTATAGAAATTCTTTAGTTATATAAGGGAATTGATTGTGGTATGGAACGTAAGGCTCTTTTTACTCCTTATCCCTTATGCCTTCTGATCCGAGTTATCTTATCTTTCCTACGGGGTTAAGGAACTAGGCTTTCGCTTCTTTCTATCAGGATCACGTGTTACTAATCCGTAGACTTATAGGATTGATGGATTCAAGCCTCAGTTCAATTCCTACTATCTACGTGTGTTGACAATTGGTCTCGGAACCTTGATATTGTGATGCTAAGTGGTTATGCCACTATTTTACAGGATGACTCAAATCTTTTTTTGAGCATTTACAGCCGTTATGCTGTCCGAGTAATCCCAGTTTTCTAAACTATCTGATGCATTTGGAAATTCTTCCTTCCTGTTCACGGTGTCCTTTTGGTCGGAATAAGCACACTAATCGTCTGTTGAGGTACTCCTTGCCTTGACATATATGTTGGAACTAGCATTATGACCCTAGGCATCTTAGAGGACCACCTAGTAATATGGCCATGTTTTTGTATTCCCAGTGAGATGATTCTGGCCATCATTCTCGAAAGCATCCCGTGATGCCACTTAGTTAGTAGGCATTCTATTCCTGGGTTCTTGACCCAAGATTCACTCTACTTACCTCGTGTTGATAGTGTTGCTCGTACCTTTAGGATATTAGTAACCTTCGCGATAGTCTTCGAGGTCTGTGGTATATCATTCTTCCAAATACCATGAACCATCCTTGGCAGAAGTTCCTCGTTGAACCAAAAGATCACAACAAGAGTGCTCTTGATGAGTTCCCCATTCTATATTGTGACTTTGCCAATCCTAGCTCTCTGCATGGGTTATCCGGAAGAAATATGTTGAATTTGTTCGGCATACTAATCCATGCATCCACAACTCAGAAAAACGTATATTCCTTTGAGTTGCCCCTCTTTAGTTGTTTTCTGACCTTCGTCTATCAATTGATAGTCAAGAGTATGCGTGCGTTCGTTCATCGGTGCCTATCATTCTTGTGGTCCGTCAAGCCATTCTAGTTCATAATGACTAGGAGAAACAAACTCCAGTACCTCATCCATTTCTAGGATTGGGTCAAAGCAGTTGTATACCGCAGATCAAATGCAATCAAGCTTTTGGTATGTTCTACCCTGAAGTATTACCCACTTTATGTCAGGAATGTCATGAGAATTGCACCTTCTCTTATGAATTCTAGATGTAGTGATACTTCTCGCCATCATTATTCATTCCTCGGTATCGTGTTGTCGCAACCAGAATGCCGACAAGTGAATCGTGATGTGTGAAATCAATGCTCCTAGCAACTCCGTTGCTTGGTAGTTAAAGGACAATAATTTCATTCTTAGCATGTTGGTTATTGAATCATCATTCTAAGATTGATCGTGCTACCTAGTCCATTCTCCTGGTGCACTCCTCGATCGATGAGTTAGGATTATTTCAAATCTTCGCTCTATTGATCATATCGTCTTGCTCTGAAAAGGAAGATTGTTCTCGAGCTTAGTAACATATCGGTGGTTCGTGTTTTCCCGAATATCTTCTTGGAAGTATTACCAGGTTGTCCCCTGACCCTTATGTTGAGTTCGTGATCAAGTTGGTTTATTCTTGTAAAACCACCCTTTCTCCAAGAATCCGTGTTGGAACCCCTGAGCTAGTTGGTTAAGCTAAATAACAACTTGGAGAGTTGGAAGATAAAATCTTGTCTAACTTAGTTCATTTCCAAAAGGGATATCTTGTGTTTGTGTGTTTGTTGTAGAAAGATGATTTCTTCATCGATTGGTCCTCATGATCAGTTGTTGAACCTATCGTCTTGCCCAAACCTTGATTTGAGTGTGGGCCATTGTCAAATCGAGTTAGAACCAACGATAATCATAATGTTGTCTTACTCGTGGTCGATTCCTCGAGCATACACCATTACATCTTTTGGTCTGACCAATACTATCACATTGTTCACATAATGGTGGAAGTCCAGTGATATGGAAATTCCGATGAGTTGCTGTTGAGCCCATCAGCAGCATTTTGTCTCCTCCATGATTTGTGTTGAACATCCAGCTGGTGTTGGAAACTTGTGTAAGCATTTTCTTCATGCCCCGTTCATGAAGTATATGTTTGGATGAAAGAAGTGACTTCCTCTCATTCATGTGCATTTGATGCAAGTTGCCGCCATGAGTTTGAGAAAGTTAGTTTTGCTTCCTTTGGAATCGTCCCAAGTCAGTCATGCATGTGCAAAGTATACTATGGTTTGGTAGATTAATTACCTCCACTCGATATGAATTCTGTAGCACACCAAGCCACTGATTGACTTGTTCTATGTAAAGAAGTCTAATTTAAGTGCACAAGACTTCGATATCCTCGATGATGGTTCCCCACCTGAACTCGGTAGTATTTTGTTATAAGACTACTATGTGGTCATGCTTGTCTGGGACAGCGTGTTCACATGCTTGTAGCAGAACCAGCTCATGTTTTGGAGCTTGCTATCGCAGTTCATTTCCCGTGAATCTTGCAACGCCATCTCGTCGATTTGTGTTGCAAACTTTAATTTTTCTTTCTAGACTTGATGAGTCTGGAATATTCTGACACCAACCAGATCTGAATCTCAGGCAGAAAAGATGGTTGGAACATCTCCCAAGAACTATAATAATGGTCTCTCTGTAACCCGGTAAAGTGGATGTCGTGGCCAACACACCCTGCCGGAAGACCTGTTGTTATAGTATCTTGATTGAGGAAGTTGGCCACTTCCCCATAAGGATCTCATAGGATTTACTCCCTAGTTGTTCCTTATGGATTTTTGTGTCACCGAAGTCCGATCTTTTACTTGATGTTCTAGATATCGAACCATTTCTATGAATGGGTTACGCTAGTACATCAAGGAGAACAATAGAAGCAGAGTGCTAAATGTCTCTCAGTCGATCATCCAGATTTTGTTTTCCTTGGCCTCGCTAAGGTGAAATCTGAGAAGGTGTTGTCTTCCTTTGCTTCTGCATTATCCATCACTATTCATCATGGTAGTAAGATGTGTTGCCAGGATCCTCGGCACGGATGTTGGTAAGACCTGATGAGTAAGGAAATGCTCAAGTTCTTGAGAGCACGCTCAGTCACTAGGTTATATTCTTGGAATCAACTGGATTGTGCCTTCCATTTGCTGAGTTGTTCCATAACCAAAGTTTCTTTTCCAAAACTGAATATGTCATTCCTTTGAACTCCGCCAATCGATTGTTGGTGAATTGCCTTAGCCTGGTATGAAGAGTTTCAATGATCCTTTCCGATATAGTTTATTTCTGACGTCATCGTGTTGGATGAAGATCTCGAAAGCAAAGACATCAATATCAATATGAAGCAATGAATCAACATCCTTGAGAAGGACAGTTGGATCATGAAGATCGTGCTAGCTTAGTGTCCCCTTTGTCTTCTTACCTCACATCTTGAATCTCGGGACGAGATTCTTGTTTAGTGGGGGCGAGTTGTCACATCCCTAGCTTCTGGTGCTGCCTAGTGTTTGCATCTTGCTTGTACCATGTTTAATTTTTTTTTGAAACTTGAATTGAGGAAATTTGGAAGCCTCAAATTTTAATTCAAGAAGGGCAAAGAACCCTGGAAAATTGCATTCAATGTTTCTCAAAATGTTCTTATTAATTGTTTGATATTTTTGGCAAGGCTTTTGCACCAATCCAAAAATAATGAACATTCGTAGGAATATTTTGGGCACTACAATTTAAATCATTATTGTATTTGAATTTGGAATTATATTCATAATATATGGAATATATTTTCAAATAACTTTGAAATGTTTTATGTGCTTTTGGAAAAGTCCATCTAGCAACATAAAATTGTTCAGAGGATTTTTGGCACTGGTTTGAAACTGTTGGGATTTCAAACAGTGGCAAGATTCAAATCAAAACAGAGAAACAAAATAGAAATAATAAAGGAGAAAACCTACCCGGCCTTGCCTGTAGTCGGCCCAGTTGCACTGGCCAGCCCACCTAGTGGCCCAGCCCACCAGGGGCGGAGCCGTCCTCAACCTCTGCCTACTGGCAGAGGCGTGTCCGCGCGCGCACCATAGCTCACCACCTCCTGCTTGCCGCTGTCCGCCTGGAGCCGGCTACGAATGACACGCGACCCCCTCGATCCCCTCTCACTCTTCCCGCACCCATCCCCCTCCTCTGTCTCTCTCCCTCGTTCTCCCCCGGATGCACCCGAGAACACCGACGAGCTCCACCACGGCCACAACCACTCACTCGCTCTCTCTCCGCATCCCTGAGCTCCGCCACGACCCCGTGGAGACACACACCGGACGCACGCGACCAGAGGATGCCCCAGTCGACCGGAGCATCGTCATCTTCATCTCTGGTGCCCAGAGATCGACTCCGTCGATCCGCCTCGTCCAGAGCGTCTCCGAGGCCGCTGACCTACCCTGCCGCATCCCTGTGAGCTCCTGCTCCTCCCCCTTGCTCATCCCCTTCTTTTCCGTACCCTAGCTGCCACTCCCACCGTGCCCGCGAACTCCACGCCGCCGGCGATGTCGCCGCCGTTGCTGCAGCCACTGAGGCTCGAAAACAAGTGCGGCACCGTGCTCCGCATCCTCCCAGGAGCCCGCCCAGCCTCTCAGCTCGCTCGCTCGCCAAGCGTAGCCCCGCGTCCGTGCTAGCCCGAGCTCCGGCCGCCGCCGCGAGCTTGCTCCGGCAAGCTTCGTCCACCCCGCGCCCTCCCGCGTGCCTCCGCTGGATGCGCGCGAGCAAGGGAAACGCTCTGGTGCCCTTGGCTTGACCCAACACCGCCCGTAGCGCCGCTCCGGCAACCCTCCGCCGCGATTACAGGTCACCGGCATTGAACTCCGGCGAGGCTGACGTGGAGCCATCATTAGGCACTAATCACCACTAACCCCCCTAACAGACACTGACGAGCGGGCCCCTCATTGGGTCAAATCCCAGTCAACACGGCATTGACCCCTAACTAACTGTGAGCTTATGGCATGTGGGACCGGGTCGTCAGGTTTGACCCTGGTCAACCCTGTTGACTTGCTGACGTCACAGTGACGTCATGCTAACGCAACAAGTCATTTTCTGGATTTGATTTATTTTTAAATAATCCAGAAATTGCAGAAAATGGTCTAAACTTCTAAAATTCATAGAAATTCAACCGTAACTCCAAATTAAATAATTTATATATGAAAAATTATCAGGAAAATCCAATCTATCCATTTGTACCATTTTCATGCATGTTGGAACAACTTATAGTTGCTGAATAGGGCAAATCATATGTTTGGCATTTGAATAATCACATATGGAGTTTGAATTTGAACCTTTGGTTCAAACCAACTTCATTTAATTTGTTGCTAGTTGCATTAGCTCAAAACACCAGCATATTGCCATGTCATGATCATGCATCATATTGTTGCATTGCATTGATTGTGTTTCTTCTTTGTTTGTCGGTGCTTGTCCCCTCTGAGTAGACATGGTTCGACGATGATTTCGATGACACCGATGAAGAACTATACTATCTTCAGAAGTGCCAGGCAAGCAAAACCCCCTTGTTCATTCCGATACAATCCCACTCTCTCGCTCCTGCTCTCTTTTACTGCATTAGGACAACATCGATTCAACTGTTATTTTTTACACGGAGTTGTTGAATATCAACAACTTATTACACAGAATCCAATTTTTTTAGAGCGAGTTGAAGGAGTAGGTTTTGTTAGCTGCAATAGTTGAACCCCTTTCCTCTGCATGACCTGTCATTGCCACAGTAAATAGATGAAACCCACTAGCATGAGTAGGAGTTGTTTGAGCCCTGATGTGCCTACTCATTCATGCTTGTTTGTCATGCCTGCTACTGCTTAGAGTTGAGTCAGGTATGATTCATCGGGGATGAATTGGAGGTGTGTGAACATGTCCTACTGTGTGTGAGCTAAGTGTGTGAACACGATTTGGTAAAGGTAGCGGTGAGAGGCCATGTAGGAGTACATGGTGGGTTGTCTCATTGAAGCCGTCCTCAGGAACTGAGTTCTGTGTTTGTGATCCATGAACATCTACTACCACACATTGGAATGCTTAAGTGCCCCTCTCGACTTATTAACCAACTCGATCTCTGTCCAGGAGTTGCAACTAGTTTCTGGTGTTTGTAGGTAGTGTTAGTAGTCTACCAAGTGGCACCCGGTACAGGTGGGCTTGGGACAGACTAGGCACAGTGGCACGGTGCACCAAGTGGCACCCGGATGGTGGGCTTGGGAACCCTGCTCACATCGTTTGGGGCCGTGAGCGACACCCCGGCCGGATCTCCTTGCGGATGGAATCCGAATAGGCGATAAACCTGGACTAGAGACTTGTGTGGTTAGTCAGGTCGTGGCCGACACCCTCGCTAGGCTTCCGCTGGAAGGTTGCCGAGATACACGACGTGTACATGGTGGTAAGTGGCGAGAGCGTGTGTGAAGAAGTACACCCCTGCAGGGTTAATATGATCTATTCGAATAGCCGTGTCCGCGGTAAAGGACTTCTGGGTTGCCTGTACAGTTCATAGACAAGTGAAAGTGGATACTCTAAAATGCGCAAGATAAGCGTGAGTGCTATGGATGGGATTCTCGTAGGGAGACGGGAGCGGATCCATAGTGGTGTATTGGTATGGTGAATATGTGGACTCGTGGGCCACCTCAAATGAGTTACCTGCAGTCGTACTTCGGGATAGCCACCGAGTCAAAGCTGGCTTGCTGCAGTCAAACTCCACCACCCCCTTTGTTGATACCGATGCATATGTAGTTAGTTCTGATGTAAGTCTTGCTGGGTACATTTGTAGTCACGTTTGCTTAATTTATGTTTTGCAGAGAGACTTCAGTCTCGCTAGTAGTTCCAAGTGGACTTCGACGTTTAGCTTGTTACCTCAGCTACGATCTTGTGCCCTCGGCAGGATCTTGTAGATAGTCAGGCTTCTCAGCCTTTTTCATTATAGTTGTCTGTACTCGGACATGTTAAGCTTCCGCATGTGTTTGAATTGTATGCTCTAAATGCTGGGTCGAGAGACCCATGTTTGTAATATCTCGCACCTCGGAGCCTAATGAATAAATACTTTGAGTCGTAGAGTTTTGTTGTGATGCCATGTTGTATTTACACATATCGAGCATATTGTGTGTATGATTGAAATGCTTGGTATATGTGGGATCCGAAAACCTAGTTGTTTATCCTTGGTAGCCTCTCTTATGGGGAAATGTAGTCTTGTGCTTCCATGAGCCATAGTAGTCCGCTACAGCCCGGTTCAGCGGAGTCCTGCTAGCCCAGCACTACTGCTCCGGAACACTTGACTGGCCGGCATGTGATTCACTTCGTTCCTGTGTCTGTCCCTTCGGGGAAATGTCACGCGGTGACATCGGGCGTCCTGCCTAGCCTGCTACAGCCCGGGTTCCCGGAGTCCTGTTAGCCCAGTGCTACAGCCCGGATTCGCACGCTGCTGACCGACATGCTCGATGTTGATTCATGTATGCCTTTCCTATAAGTTAGTGCCACTTTGGGTTCACGACTAGTCATGTCGGCCTGGGTTCTCTGTCATATGGATGCTAGCGACACTGTCATATACGTGAGCCAAAAGGCGCAAACGGTCCCGGGCCATGGTAAGGTGACACCCGTGGGAATACCGTGCGTGAGGCCGCAAAGTGATATGAGGTGTTACCGGCTAGATCGATGTGACTTGGAATCGGGGTCCTGACACGAACTCTTGTTCGGCTTGCCAAGATGATGATCCGAAAAAGTTGAGCTCGGCTCAAAAAAGCGGCGACGTGTCTAGCGCAGGTCGGCAGCCGTGCAGCAATATTGCCGGACTGGTTTCACACCAGTGTGATGGTGAAGATTACCTCGGAGGAGGCTTAAAATTTTATGGCTACGTGTTTAAAAACAACGCACAATACCCTAGAAAAAATTCCTTCAAAAGGGTTGTCCAATATTCCGTTCATGAAGAAACATGAACTCGGGCCGGATTCGTATTCGTGCAGAAAACAGATCCGAAAATTGGTCCACTCATCAGAAGGTTCCCGGAGTTTGAACCGTCGGATTGAGCTGAAATTCGGAGGCGTGGTAGATATGGGAATTATGCAGCAGATGGACGGTTGGATCTTCCAAAGGACCTCCGAGCTGGGCTCTGGAGACCACGCCCTAAACTCGTCCAGATTCTCGTCCAGATTTGACAGGGCTCCGATATATCGTAAGATTGCCAGAGATTCCTCCATCGGAACTCGACGAAATTTGGCATGATTGTTGTACACTTAATTCCGCACAATTTCATCGAAGGAATCGCCAAAGCGATGCTCGAGGAGGTGGTGGCAGCGGATACAAGTTTGCTGTTCGGAAAAAACAGCACGGTCGCCCGAGGGCAATGTTGACGTTGAGCCCCCGAGCTCCATGGATGATTCTTCCATGATCATGGTAGAGATCGGAGTTGATGTTGATGAAGTCCCTCGTCTGAACATGATGATTGGAGGTAGGGCACAGTCCTTGGTTAAGCCAAGGTGGCCAGTCGAGCCGGCGACAAAAGATGCTGACATCGACCATAAAGCTCGGCTCCGATGCGTAGATCGCGCCGGAGACGATCTGAATTCCCATCGCCCCGTGGCAACCGCCAGCAGGCTCTCAATGAAAGCACCAATGTTGGTTCTATATCCGGCATATCTCGTAGTAGGGGTCCTAAGCTAGGCGTCTTGGAGCGATGGTAACATGGACACGGGGTTTTACCCAGCTTCGGGCTCTCTTGATGAGATAATACCCTACATGCTGCTTTTGATTGTATTCATATGGGTGTAGTACAGAGTACATGTATCTACCACGAGATTGTAGTAATGAATATGAGATTGTCTATTGACTAGCCTGGCCTCGGTTTATATAACACACCGGAGGCCTAGGGTTTAGGAGAGTCCTCGCCTTGGGCGCCAAGTCTTGTGGAGCCTCCCTTGTATGCAGCAGAGGCTGTCCGAACTGGCCCATGAGTATAAGGCCATGGGGGTCCTCGTCCCAATCTAACTGATCGGGAGACGACATGATGAGTATCCCCTAGTCCAGGACACCGTCACCTTCATCGTTTTTTGAATTCTTGAAGATCTGTAACTCTGACTGGGCTGAAATTTTGAAGGGATTTTCTTCCAGATATTATCTTTCTTGTGGCGAAAGAAGGACACCAACTGCCTTACAGAGACCCCACAAGCCTGGTGGGCGCGCCACTCGAGCTTGTGGGCCCCTCGGGCAACGTTTCGCGTTGATTCTTTTTTTCAAAAATCACATATATTCCAAAATAATTATCTGTAAATTTTTTATCTACGGAACAATCTTATTTCACACATATGAGACGTTAATTCAAAGCACTTCCATTGATCCCCACAATAAATACAGAGGGTTGCAAGGATCATTGGTGATGTCGATGGTTTCGATTTTCCCCTCCCAGACGTAAGTATCCCCGGTGGAATTGCCCCATCGGAGAGCAAAAGTGCTCTTCCCCAGGCTCCGCCTCGAGATGGCGACGCTTCGTCCCGAAAGTCTTCTCCTGATTTTTTCTAGGGCAACTAGCATCATATATGAGAAGATGGGGCCCAGAGACCTGCTGGTGGAGCCACCTCCTGGTATTTCTTCCGCCAGTATTTTTTATATATTCTAAAATAATTCTCCGTAAATTTTAAGGTCGTTTGGAGCTGTGGAGAATATTTATCTCTGCTGCAGCTTTTTCAGGTCCAGAATTCCACCTGCCGGCAATCTTCCTCTTCATGTGAAACTTGCAAATTAAGAGAGAAAAGGCATTAGAATTGCATCATAAAGTGAACTAATGACCCAAAACATAATGAATAACAGTAGGAAAACACATGATACAAAATGGAAATATCATGCAATCGTCCCGCCCCCGCGGTCACCACGCTTGCAACAAGAATAGTTGCCACTCGTAGCAAGACGCACCGCGGCAGTAGTCGTTGACCTTCATAGAAGCCTCTTGCGGCAGATGCTTGGTGGCGGTCAGCAACCGCCATTGGAGGGGAGAAACGAGGCCGCGCTCGGAGAAGAAGAAGGGTGAGATTGAGGCGGGGCACGACGAGGTGTTGAGCGTCAGGGCCATGAGGATCTGAGCATCGCCTTGCGTGCTCTCTTCTCTCTCCCATGGAGCCAGCATTTTGGATGGGTGGCATGTAGATTGCTCACAGATGTGTGGTTTGTGAAGAGATAATGTTTTGCATAGTGAAACAAAAGGATGAGCTGAGCGACGCTTAGGACCAACTCATCACGTGTGACGCGCAAGAGCGACCAGCCGAGCGTTTCACCGGTTGGTTGATTTTAAGCGTTTCCCTTTTTTTACAACACAAACATTGAAGAGTTGAGGAGGGAGAAAGTCAGCCATGTAGAAAAACAGAACCTTAAGTAGTTCAGGGAGGGGTGACGGATGTGGTGTGCGGCCCATGTACTTGAGAAGAAAAGAAAAGGTCGAACGCTAGGGCCAGGCCCATGTGCTAGCGATTGATCGATCGAGAAAGGCTTGACAAAAGTGAAACTCGATCGATCCGGAAAGGCTTGACGAAATAGGGTGTAACACGGGGCACCCTCACCCCTATAGCTCTTTGTCTGTTTTTTTTACGTTTTTTGTTTTTCATTGTTTTGCTTTCTTTTTGTACTTTTGTTTATAATTTGAAATACTCTAAATATATTACAAGAACACTCTACAAATTTTTTTGAAAAATGTTGAACAAGTATTTGAAAAATGTTGAACGAGTATATAAAAATGGTTATCAAGTATTTGAAAAAGAATGTTGAACAAGTATTTGAAAAATGTTAATCAAGCATTTGGGAAAAGTTAAATGTGTATAAAAAATGTTAAAAATGTATTAAAAATGATGAATTTTTTATCATGTATATAA
>LR880970.1:43216641-43227866 GCA_904067115.1 Aegilops sharonensis | reverse complement strand
GGGGAAGGGGGCACCCCAAAGACACACAAGTTGATCTTTAGCCGTGTGCGGTGCCCCCCTCCACAGTTTTACACCTCGGTCATATCGTCATAGTGCTTAAGCGAAGCCCTGCGTCGGTAACTTCATCAACACCGTCACCACGCCGTCGTGCTGACGGAACTCTCCCTTGGCCTCAGGTGGATCAAGAGTTCGAGGGACGTCACCGAGCTGAACGTGTGCAGATCACGGAGGTGCCGTGCGTTTGGTACTTGATCGGTTGGATCGCGAAGACGTTCGACTACATCAACCGCGTTACTAAACGCTTCTGCTTTCAGTCTACGAGGGTACGTGGACACACTCTCCCCGCTCGTTGCTATGCTTCTCTTAGATAGATCTTGCGTGATCGTAAGCAATTTTTTTGAAATACTACGTTTCCCAACAACTAATTCCTGGGCTGCTGTAGCAGAGATGCTCCGACTTTGGTGCACTAGAACGAACGACAGTTCTTTGCAAGCTTTTCTTCTGTGTATAGCAGATTCTCTATCGGCTGCTTCTTAGGCTGGTTCATCTTTTTCTTCTGTTGTACTGTTTTTTGATGCAGTGATCTCACTAGCATCCTCTTGTACTCAAACAATCCTCAGACCTTCTGGTCTGACTTTGGAATATATAAGGTAGACTGCGGCTTGCCTTTTATCCAAAAAATATGATGAGAAGCAACCAACCATAAGTTCATATAATAAAATAATGCGTAATATTCAAACGGATCAAGAGACACAAAGGTTGAGCACCTATCAGGTACATAGATCATATTGTTTTGAGGGGTGGTACATACACAATATTTTGAGATTTGGTTAGATGAAAATATTTATTGGTACAAGTGATCACATATTTGTTGGTAAAATGAACATTTGTTGGTACAAGTGATCAAATATATTGGTATAAGTATCAAATATACAAGTGATAAAAAATATACACAAATAAAAGTGCCTTTATTGATACAAGTGATCAAATATATATCAACTAAAGTAAACACCGTGAAAAACGAATTTCTTGGTTAAATGAACATTTGTCACTGAGGTGGTCATCTCAAAGTTGAGGTGATGAGTACTGATGCATGCTGCTAATAGACAACCAAAACAAAGCAAATAAGTCAGTCGTCTTGATCTTATGCACCACTGGTGAACTGAAATTTCACATATGATAAAGTACAGGCTGAAATCCATAGGAAGTACATATTATGTGGTCCATCAAAACTGTAATGGCGGTTAACTAATTCACATATATTTAATTTGTTGAAGTAAGAGGTTGCAGAGGGGCTAATAACATGTTCTTAGATGCATCGATCAATGTCTTGTTCATTTTTGGTGAGACTGTTGTAAATCTACTTCCCACAATCAAAGTTAGAATGTCGGCAATTGACCTAGTTATTTGTAATACTACCAACAAAATTTATATATGCACTGGAATATCCAGAAGAATGGTTGCGCTTTATAAAGTTTGAAAGTTAGGAGGACTTCACTCGATATATTTTATTCTATTATATTTTAATGCATATATTTCAAACCTTAAAATTAATTAACAAAATTCAAAAACATAAATTCATTATATGTTAACCTAATACAAAAAATGTGAGCACAATTTTAATAAAACTCTCAAAAGGATGTTCATGCCAATAAATAATTTTTCCGTGTTTAATTGTCTTTTATAAATGTGTATACAATGTAAAACAATTGTTTGTGTAATGTAATTTTTTTCATACCATTAAAAATGTACGTGATAATTAAGGAAAATGTTCCTACATTTCAGAAAAACGGGAGATATTTTTAAATGCTATATACAATGTATAAAATGTTTGTGTAGGTTATAAAAAATAGACATGATATTTTTAAAGAAATATCACATGTTTTAATAAATTGTCCATGATATTTTAAAATGTTTAAACAGGCAAAAAAATTGTATAGTTTACAAAATGTTTATTGCCATTAAAAAATGTGCAACATGTATTTGGAAAAATGTTACCGTGTATTAGAAAAAGTGTTCAAAACATGTATTGAAAAATATACATTATGCAGTTGAAGAATGTTCAATATGTATCGTAAAATGTTTCATAGATGCTCTTAAAATGTACATTGTGTACTGAAAAGAAGTAGACATGTACTTGGACAAAAAACTGATAAAACCCGACAAAGAAACGAAAAAAGCAAAAAACCAAAGAAAACCAAGAAAAAGTAAAAGAAAATCAACGTGAAATAAAGAAAATAAAACCCAAAAACCATTGAGAAAGCAAAGAAAACAAAACAAAAAATAAAATAAAAATCCATGAAAAATAAATAGCCAAAGAAAAAAGAAGTACAAAACTGGAGCAAAGCAAACCTACAAAGCACAAATGAACTGTGCTACTACGCCTGCCTGCGAAATGCCGGCTATAGGCGATTCCTATTAGGAATCGGTACAGGCCACATATAGTGCTATAGCTATCAAAATCACTAATTAATGAGTATTCTTTGCAAAGGTCATTTCCACCTTTTTTCATTGCAATATGTCTTGTCGCAACCTGCGAGTTTTCTCTTTCGTAGATTCGTTTATTTAAAACATTTTATCTCTTAAACCGTGCGTTCAAATCTCGAACCATTTTCACCGTTGGATTCCTTGCGTCGAGATCTGTAAAACTAGATCCCATGTTGATATGTTTCGACGATATTTTTTCTTACAAAAAAACTAGACAAAAAAAAACGAAACTGGGACTATGTTTTTTTCTTTTCAATGAGGCACAATTGTGCATCTTGCGAAAGCAAATCTGCGCCTCTAAGAAAAGAAAATCCGTACCTGTCACGAAAACAAATACACGTATCCCCTTTTTCGAGAGGTGCAGTTGTGCCTCTCACGGAAGAAAATCATGACTCTATGCAAAGTGAATTTTTGCCTCTCGCGAAAAGAAAAGAAAATGAAAATGCGTCTTTTTTACCTTTTTGAAGAGGGATGATTGTTTCTCTCGCGGAAGCAAATCCGTGCCTTCACGAAGAGTATAACTGTGCCTCTCGTGGAAGCAAATCCCGCATTTTTTTCCTTTTCGAGACGCACGACTGTGCCTCCCGTGGAAGTAAGTCTATGCGTCCATGAGAAGTACATTTGTGCCTCTCGCGAAAGGAAAAAACATGTTTTTTATCTTTCCCGACAGACACGACTGAGCCCCTCGCAGAAGCAAATCCGTGCTTTCAGGGGAAGTAAATATGTGCTTCTTGCGAAAGGAAAAAAAGGAAAACACGTTTTTTTTCTTTTCCGTGGGGCACGACTATGCCTCTCGTCGAAGCATATCTGTGTCTTCACGAGAAGTAAATCTGTGTCTCTCGCAAAAGAAGAAAAAAGGAAAAACACTTTTTTCCCGGAAATAATTTTTGTTTCGACTTTTTTTGTCCAAAATCAAGGGAAAATCAGGGAAAACCTGGAAATCCCAAATTTTTTGGTCTAAAAGCTGAAAATGCGTACAGAAAAAACCCGGAGGGAGCGCCCACGACAGGTGGTGGCGAGTAAGAGCGTGCCAAGTGGCGCCTCCCAGCCCACCAAAAGTGACCCTTACCGGTCCTCCAAAAGGAGCACTTTTGATTAGTTGCACTCTACAACTATATATCGTTTACTGCGATTCGTATTATGGCGTCGGCAGGTATGGGCTGGCCCATTAGAGTGAATGCTCGGCTGCTGGGTTCGTTCGCTCGCTCAGACATTGTTCTGTATTAGTTTTTCTTATTATATTTACTGTACATTGGCTGGGCTCGTGAACTGTTCTTTCTTCTAGCCCCCGCGTCGCCCTCCTGCTTGGGCGGCTCGGGTGGAAACCCTAGCGCCCCCGCCACCGGGCACGTCCATCCTCCCCCTCCCCTCCGCCGCCGCTAGAGGAGGTCGCCGGGCGAAGCCCCAGGCGGATGATGGCGGTGGCGGAGGCTCTCTTCCCTCCCGCGCCAGATCAGGTGAGGCGGGTCACCCATGGCGCCGGGGCACTCTCCCCCGATCTGCGTCGCGGCGGCGCGTCTAGGCGACGGCGCAAGGTGGCGGCGTGGTGCTGGGCGGGGGCGGCGGAGCTGCTAGGCTCTGAGGAAGATCTGGTGGCGCCGGTCGTTCGATGAGCTCGCGGGGTCATGGCGGCCTTGGTCACGGTGGCCGGCGGCTCAGCCTGTCGGCGGCGGCTGGATCCGGGGCGGCGACCCTGAAAGGTGGCGGCAGGTAAAGCTCAGGTTTCCCGCGGCGGCATGGCGTGGTGCTGGCCCTATCCAAGGCGGATCTGCATCTCCGATCTCGTCGTTTTGCCGCGGATTGGTTCAGATCAGAGACAGTGATGAGTGTGCGGGATCATCTCGGCGGCTCTCGCGGTTTGGCGAGGTGGGGTAAGAGCCGTCCTCCCAGGCTCCAGTGGTGGTGCACTCAGGCAGTGACCGATGCAACAGGGCTCCTACGATGGCACTGTTGTTGCGGTTGGTCGCCGGATCTAGGTGACTAGATCTGGGGCTTTGAAGGCGGTCGAGACAGTGCACAGGTTGTCAGGTGGATTTCTTGGGACGGGTCCGGGTGAAAACTTGGTCTTCGGTCGTTGGCCAGAGCCGGTGATGATGATGCCCTTATCATCGTTTCCTTCATGAAGGCATCATCGAGGTGAAGCTCCCAACCCCACCCAATACCTCCAGGGAAACCCTAGATCAGCTGATCGGATGACGGTAGCATTCATGTGTTGTTACCCTCTTGGGGGCGGTATCCTTGGAGAGGCACTCAGGCTCGAGGGACCAGCGGATGGCTTCTTCGGTGGAGCGGTGTTTATTTCTACATATTCATGGCGGCGGTTCTCGGCGGCATGGATCAGTGGAGGCTGGCGCCAGATGTGTGGTGATGGACACGCGCAAGAGGTCGATGTTGTCTGGCGTCATGGTGGCGTCGATGGCTGAGAGGCCTGATAAGGTTGATGCGTCAGTACATGCTTTGAGGATGGATCGAGGGAAGACGGAGGTGATGACCCTTTGCAGCGTGTGCGTGTGGTACTCACTGAGAGTGCGCCGGACCGGAGTGTTACCCAGTCCCGCCTATGTGGCTTGGATGGAGCATCCGGTGTTAGATGTTAGGCTTTTGTGTGATGTCTGTTTGGTATTTGGCCTGGACATTCGGCACCCCTTTATCAAGAGGATAGAAGTAGAGACAGATGTCGTCTAGATGGCGGCCTCGGGCTTACTGTTGTATTTCTTTGTAAGGTCTTTGTGTATAATAAATAATATGACCGTATGCATCTCCTAGATGCAGAGGCCGGGGGTGATTCCTCCTTTTCTAAAAAAAAATTGGCTGGGCTCGTTCATTTTTTTGTTTTTTTCTTTATTTTGTCTATTTCTTTTACGGTTTCATTGTTTTCTCTTTCTATTCTTTTTCTACATGTTTTCTTTATGTTTCTCATAAGCTTGCTTTTTTCTTTGGTTTTTTTTGCTTATTTCCTTCAGTTCTCTTTGGGTTTTTAATATATATGTTTTGATTCCTTCCTTTTTCATACAAATTGTAAATTTTTTATACACAAGAAACATTTATTATGCATGTTTAACATATTTTAAATACATGATTAACATTATTTTTGAAGATATGCTCTGATTTCTACATTTTTATACATATTTTCTATTTTTCTGTACACATGAAAAAATATATATGTTAAGCATGTTTTAAGATATATGTTTTCATGTCTACTCTTTTCCATATAGATTGAACATTTTCCATATATACCTAAAACATTTTATTGCACGTAAATTCTTTTTCAATACATGGTTAACGTTGTTTCAAACACATGTTTTTGAATACATGTTAAGCTTTTTTGAAATAAAATTTAAAACACTTACTCGATGCATATCCACATTTGATTAGACTATGCTAACAATTTATTTACATTGTGTTAACATTTTTAAAATATAGTATTAACCTCTTTCAAATATATGCTTTGATGTCTATTTTTTTTACAGACGTTGTTCTTTTTTTCTATATGTCATAAACACTTTTTCATAACTTTTTAGCAATTTTAAAATATAATTTTACTAATTTTTTTCAAAGACCATGAATTTTCTCAAATACATGTTTTGATGTCTACTTTTTTCATACACATTGTACTTTTTGCATACATTGAAACATTTATTTATATAAGTTTATAATTTTTCAAATATATGGTTAAGTACTTCTTTAGGAATATGTGTATTTAGATATATTTTGTGATGTCTACTTTTTTAACATTGCATAAATATCATTTTTCAATACTTAAGAACTTCTTTAGGAATATGTGAATTTAGATATATTTTTTAGAATATAAGCAAAAGTAAATAAATGAAAATAAAAAACAAAAGTGAGTGAACTTATGCAATAGTAACGAAACGAACGAACTTAAAACGAGATGAACAAATAGCGCTACTGGGCTGGCCCATTACAATGTCTCTTCAGGGGAGAGGATGGATGGTCTATCTCGTATGAGAATCGTTCGTCTGGGCGCTGGGCTGGCCGGGCCGCATCGGGCGCTCATCTTACCTGGCGTGGCACGAGAAGCCCAGCTGGAGCCCAAGAGCGAGCCGACACCGACTAGGCTGGCCTCCGCCGCCCCCTATAAGATGGAAGACGCGGCGTCGTCTCCTCCCCAATCTGAATCGCCTCGAGTCGGAAGCTAGGGTTCCAAAGGGGTTTTCTTTCTCGGCCGGTTCGTCGGAGGAGGTGGAGGTGGTGGCGGCGGCGACCAAGCCGACTTGTCGTCGTCGTGGACAGTAGGGGTCTCCGAAGGCCGGTTCGCAGGAGGAGTCAGTGATCATGCAAGGGCGTCAAGGTCGACAGAAGAGGCTTCCTAAGGCCGGTTCGCAGGGGGGCCATGGCAAGTGCAAGAAGGGTCCTCTTCAGGAGAAGAACATGATGTCTGAAGAGGAGGTGAGGTCCATCCTGTCCTGGGAAAAGCCTGACCGCTTCGACCGAAAGAAGAGCAAGTACGCCGGTTTCTTCAACAAGTTGAGGGACGAAAACTTCAAGTACCAGCAGGAGATCAAGGCTGAGTTTGAGGAGAAGGGCTACGTCGAGATCCCCGACAACTTCCGGGAGGACAACAAGCGAATCAACCATGAAGCTCACAGGAGGGCGTACCTGAAGGTGTTTGGCACCGAACCGCCAGCTAAATTCCAGTAGATCGGAGGAGCACTGTTATTTCACCGTCTATCTATCCCTAGTATTTGTGACCGGAGAACAACTATAGTTTGCACTTTGCAGTATTTGTATGTATTAATATCTGCCCTAAAATTTCCATCTACCTTATCTGCCTGTCATGCACTCATATGTTGGAGCAATCTCTCTATGTTATTACTCCCTTCCGAAGTGTATTTCCCTCTGTTCCTTTATATAATAAGTTGTATTTTTCCCCAAAATTTTCACAATGTAAGGTGTGTGTTTTTCTTTTTTGTCTCAGTTTTCTGTGCGTGCCCTTCCACCATCCAGTACATGACTCTCATAAGAAGTACTACTACGTAGTCCTCAATATGAAGGTAGTAAAAATGGGATCTCTCTCGCACATTGCAGGCACTCACATTTCTCTCTCTCTCTCTCATCCCACCAATTAATTTTATTCTGGTGCTTCGAGATGCAGTTGCTTTTTATTAGTTTGCTGGTTGTTTAGTTACCACTAATTAAGCTGCTAACTTCCTAATTAGTGAAGGATATTTTCGTCCAAAATTCTTCTCAATTATGTGCCTTGGTTGCACCGCGTCCAAAAAAATACACCTTATATAAAGGAACGAAGCAAATAGTTAATATGTACTCCATTGTGCCTAGACATGATTTTTGCTTCATGTGCAATATATAATACTCCCTCTGTAACGTCTTACATTATGGGAAGGAGGGAGTATGTTTGATTTCTATACGACATAGTTAGGCATAGTTGATCAACATTGGTTTGCGTAGTGAGGCAATTTCGTAAGTCATGAAGTTCTTTATTTGCTCACATAATTTAAAAATCACACTCGTGCAAATTTCACCGCAGTATTTGGCTTCATCAATCTGCCACTCAGTTGTTGTTCTTTTGGATCCGACCATACCTCTTCGGCTCCATTGTTGTTCTTTTGGATCGCTGTACATCTTCGGCCGTTTTTATCTACAAGCAACTTTATCTATCATCTATTGCTTTTCCTATGCTTATTATTCCTAACAATGAAATTATGTTGCAGCCAGCCCAAATTATTAGGCGTGCATGGGATATGTATAAACCGAGTCAAACCGAGTTCGAAAGTAAGGACTAACAAAGGGAAACCAAACGTATGTGAGGTACCGGTATCGATCATGGGAAGGGATTGACGAAACCAAACAGAACAGGGAACCTTAACTTTTTTTAGGTATAGAGAAGCCTTCCTCCTTCTAAATCTCAACCGTCAATCTTTATTGTTAACACAGAATTAACTAATATAGATGGATGACGAAAGGAGAATTAAGAAATCTTTCTCCCTTTATTACTGATTAGGTATAGATATAGATTGATATAAGACATCTCAAAGAACAAGGAAAGGACAACCAGGTTCTCAAAAAGCCAAATAAACTAAGTCTCCAGTATGAACCGAAGGCGTGCAGCCGCTACCGCTCCATCACCAAAGTCAGCCTGACATTGTATCCTACGGTCGAGAAGTCGTCATGCTAAGGTCTAGTAGGACCAACACCTCGAAGACGGCATCATTTAGAAGCCTTGTATAGATTGAAAACGCAGTGCCGAACCATCTCCTGAAAAAAACTTCCGCCAACTTTGCAATGACGCGGAAGAAATGTCGTTGCGATATGGAGAGAGGGCACGAACCACCAGAGAGCGACCTATCGCATCAGGGAGACACCCAAGGGAAGAAAATGAAGCCGCAACTTGTCGTTGCCCATAATACAGACATGAGAACATCAACCCAATCCCCAAGGGCCGGCCTTCTGTTGTCGAAGCCGCTGGATGCCTGCAACACCACCACCGCAAAGAGTAGGAAACACTGGCGGAGCTTAGGCAAGGCCGAATGGGCCATGGCCTGTCCAACTTTGGAGCTTCTACTCCTAT
This sequence comes from Aegilops sharonensis, assembly GCA_904067115.1. Classification (NCBI taxonomy): domain Eukaryota; kingdom Viridiplantae; phylum Streptophyta; class Magnoliopsida; order Poales; family Poaceae; genus Aegilops; species Aegilops sharonensis. Next base: position 43,218,829 of record LR880970.1, on the reverse strand, counting down.
TATAGTCAGCCCATGGATCACAAAATGCTAGTTAGTAGCAGTCCTTACAGCCGGGCCCGCCCAACCTTTTTGTGCAAGCTCCGCCACGAAAAGATCATTAGCTCAAGAACAACACAAAAGGCACGGGAAGCGCTTGCCCAGATACGAAGGACCCGAGACGGCGTAGACATCGTCTCTGAAATCGAGCACCATCCGTAGCCGAGAGAATCACAACTTCGGTGAGAGATCCGGAGGAAACTTATACAACACCANCTACCGCTCCATCACCAAAGTCAGCCTGACATTGTATCCTACGGTCGAGAAGTCGTCATGCTAAGGTCTAGTAGGACCAACACCTCGAAGACGGCATCATTTAGAAGCCTTGTATAGATTGAAAACGCAGTGCCGAACCATCTCCTGAAAAAAACTTCCGCCAACTTTGCAATGACGCGGAAGAAATGTCGTTGCGATATGGAGAGAGGGCACGAACCACCAGAGAGCGACCTATCGCATCAGGGAGACACCCAAGGGAAGAAAATGAAGCCGCAACTTGTCGTTGCCCATAATACAGACATGAGAACATCAACCCAATCCCCAAGGGCCGGCCTTCTGTTGTCGAAGCCGCTGGATGCCTGCAACACCACCACCGCAAAGAGTAGGAAACACTGGCGGAGCTTAGGCAAGGCCGAATGGGCCATGGCCTGTCCAACTTTGGAGCTTCTACTCCTATTATAGTCAGCCCATGGATCACAAAATGCTAGTTAGTAGCAGTCCTTACAGCCGGGCCCGCCCAACCTTTTTGTGCAAGCTCCGCCACGAAAAGATCATTAGCTCAAGAACAACACAAAAGGCACGGGAAGCGCTTGCCCAGATACGAAGGACCCGAGACGGCGTAGACATCGTCTCTGAAATCGAGCACCATCCGTAGCCGAGAGAATCACAACTTCGGTGAGAGATCCGGAGGAAACTTATACAACACCACCATCACCTCTGGAGACGAAACACTGGACAAAGAGAGACCTAACTATGACACTAGACTACTGGACACAGGCGGAAACAAAGTCACGGGTTTCCCTTCCTCTCGCCACCGTCGAAACAACGATGGAGGTGAGGGACCCTGGAGATGTGCAATTCGGGTTGCTGTTCCTTATTTGCGGCGGCCATATCACGACACAGAGGAAAATTGATTCGCTCCTTGATTCATAAAAAAAAAATTATTTTTAATATTTTCAAGTGGTCTAAGATTATGTTTTCTGTACATGTGAGTTTAACGTGTAATTGACATCACACCAGTGATCCATTGTGACGAACGACCACCTTACTTGTGTATTAAGTGAAAGTATGCGATGTTTGAATGGGCATGATCTGCACTTAAAAATATTTGAGTGGGAGTTTTAGTTTCCTCCCATCTTGGAGCTTTTGGTAGGTCTTCGTTGTTCACCGCTTCAGCCGTTCCTAGGGTGGTGACGACATCGCTTAATAAAGGCTCCTTCAACTTCTACGATTCCGGTGAATCGTCAGACACTGGAACCTGCGGCTAGATCGGATGGACATGTACGTCTCAGATGTCTTTCACTTTGGCCCTTCTCACGGTGGTGGTGGGGGTGTGCCATAAGTCTCAATCGACTTTCTCTGGCTTTGATGGTGTGTTTGTCCTCGAATCTAGCGACGAGATCGGGTAGACATGTTTGCCTTTCCCTAGTGGACAATGCAGGGGGAGTGGGTTGTGTTTTCATTGGACCGCGTCGATTTTGGTATTCCATCGAGCCAGCCGTACATCTAGGTGTGACCGACCCAACACTATCTTCTTCTTCGTCTGGACGTGAATACTTCGAGATTGACATCAACGACACTTGTTGACAGAGACCAGTGAACTACAACTTTATTGTTCCGATGACGGTGCAAAACTCCAGAGGCAATAACTTAGGTGCACCATCGGCATGTGTGGGATGGAGATGGCGGAGGATTCCTTTAGGAGTGGGTTGTATTTTCTTTTTTGTTTTGATGATTTCTGGTAATGATGATGTTTATTTGATTAATATTGAACCACAACTCATTAAAAAAGTAATAATACATATATTGAACAGTAGTTTCTTTAGCACAATCCACTAGGTTTTATTAGTAACGATCATCATAATACAAAGAATATCATGAGGGAGGCCAGTCATGTGTGCCTCCCCTGAACTAGAGTAGAAGCAAACCTAGCTAG
>LR880970.1:43166024-43179145 GCA_904067115.1 Aegilops sharonensis | reverse complement strand
ACAGACCCGATAAAACATAAGAAAACGAAGAAGAAATAAAAAGAGGAGAAGAAGAAAGGAATAGAGGAGAAGATCGAAGAAAAAAAAGAAGAAAAAAAAGAGGAGAAGAAGAAAGGAATAGAGGAGAAGAAGAAAATTTTTCTATTTTTTCTTCTTCTCCTCTATTCCTTTCTTCTTCTATTTTTTCTTCTTCTCCTCTATTCCTTTCTTCTTCTCCTCTTCCTTCTCTTCCTCTCCTCTTCTTCTCCTCTTCCTTTTCTTCCTCTCCTCTTCTTCTCCTTTTTCCTCTTCTTATTTTCCTTTTTCCTCTCCTAAATATATAAAAATTTTCTAAAAATGAAACTAACCTAAAATGTACTAAATCAGAGAACATATATAGATAATCCTTTTCTAAATATATAAATCTAACTTTTGCATATATGAACATATATACACAGAGAACATACAAACATATATACATCTTTATAGAAAAGCAAAATACAAATCATCATATATATGAAAAAAAATCTGAAAAGAAGCAATATACACAATACATACACTCACATATATATATATATAATCTAAAAAAAACAAGCATGTAATATAAGAAAAAAAAACAGGGAAGGGGCGCCGGTCGGACCAACGGAGGGGCAGGGGCGCGGGTTCGGCGGCAAGGACGGCAACGGGGCAGGGGGCGCGCGTTCGGCGGCGAGGACGGTGACGGGGCAGGGGCGACGGCCGGCGAGGAAGGGGGCGGGACAGGGCGACGGCGACGACGGGGGCGGGCCGAGGCGCGCGACGCGCGTCGGGGCAGGGTGGCGAGCGGCGACGGTGTCGGGCGACGGCGACCTCGGGCGGCTAGGGGAGGCGACGGCGACGTCGGGGCAGGGGCCGACGTCGAGGAGCAGTGCAGCAGCCTGGCAGCACTGAAGAGAAGAATGGCGGGTGGGGGAAAATTTCCCAAGTGTTTGGTTATATAGGAAAGGCTTTGGTCCCGGTTCGTGGCACAAACCGGGACCAATGCACCCCTTTAGTCCAGGTTGGTGGCACCAACCGGGACCAAAGGCCTTGTGCTGGAACTGGCGCGGTGCGGTGGGATGTTTAGTCCCACCTCGCTAGCCGAGAGGGCTCGACAGTGGTTTATAAGCGCTGCTGCGCTGACCACTTCGAGCTCCTCTCAAATGCAGGCTTACGGGCCTAAAGTCACTTATCTGCCTGTGGGCCTACTGGGCCTCTTGCGGGCCTAAATCCTGGCCCATGGTAGGGTTTCTAGTCATATTCAGGCCGTGGGGGCCCAGTAGGAGGCACTTTTTTGTTTTCTTTACTTATTGTTGCTAATTTAATTTTTTTCCAGTTTTTTTGTTTTGTTTTCTGCATTATTTTTTTCTTTTTTTTCTTCAGTTTTTAAAATTCTTTTTATTTTACTTTTAGAAAAATTATAAACTTTCTGTTAGTGCCATTAGTTTTCAAATTTGAAAACACTTTTTCTGTTTTTTTGTTTTCTTTCTTGCTTTATTTATTTTATTTTGTTTCTACTTACAACAAAATACTTATTGTTGCTATTTTTATTTTTTTCCAGTTTTTTTGTTTTGTTTTCTGCATTATTTATTTTCTTTTGTTTTTTCTTTATTTTTTAATTCTTTTTTGCTTTTAGTTTTAGAAAAATTATAAACTTTCTGTTAGTGCCATTAGTTTTCAAATTTGAAAACACTTTTTCTGTTTTTTTGTTTTCTTTCTTGCTTTATTTATTTTATTTTGTTTCTACTTCCAACAAAATACTTATTGTTGCTATTTTTATTTTGTTTTCTGCATTATTCATTTTCTTTTGTTTTTTGCTTTATTTTTTAATTATTTTTGCTTTTAGGTCAGCAAAATTATAAACTTTCTGTTAGTGCCATTAGTTTTCAAATTTGAAAACACTTTTTCTGTTTTTTTGTTTTCTTTCTTGCTTTATTTATTTTATTTTGTTTCTACTTCCAACAAAATACTTATTGTTGCTATTTTTATTTTGTTTTCTGCATTATTCATTTTCTTTTGTTTTTTGCTTTATTTTTTAATTATTTTTGCTTTTAGGTCAGCAAAATTATAAACTTTCTGTTAGTGCCATTAGTTTTCAAATTTGAAAACACTTTTTCTGTTTTTTTGTTTTCTTTCTTGCTTTATTTATTTTATTTTGTTTCTACTTCCAACAAAATACTTATTGTTGCTATTTTTATTTTGTTTTCTGCATTATTCATTTTCTTTTGTTTTTTGCTTTATTTTTTAATTATTTTTGCTTTTAGGTCAGCAAAATTATAAACTTTCTGTTAGTGCCATTAGTTTTCAAATTTGAAAACACTTTTTCTGTTTTTTTGTTTTCTTTCTTGCTTTATTTATTTTATTTTGTTTCTACTTCCAACAAAATACTTATTGTTGCTATTTTTATTTTGTTTTCTGCATTATTTATTTTCTTTTGTTTTTTGCTTTATTTTTTAATTATTTTTGATTTTAGGTCAGCAAAATTATAAACTTTCTGTTAGTGCCATTAGTTATAGAAAAATTATAAACTTTCTGTTAGTGCCATTAGTTTTCAAATTTGAATAGTTAAAATTTGAATTATTTGAAATTTATGTGAATCACAAGTTTGTGATTAACTTTACTAAAAAAATGAACATAGATGTGTCTATAGAGAAAATTCAACCTAAATCCATAATAAATTTCTATGAATTTCAGAGAAATTCACTATGAATTTAGGTCAAATTCCCTGTATATGGGCATCTATTTTCACTTTGAGAGGAGCTCAACAAGGCAGAGAGGGATGGGCTTATAAACCGGTGTGAGCGCCCTTCGGTTGGCGAGGTGGGACTAAACTCTGAGCGCAACGAGGACCAACCCTTTAGTCCCAGTTAGTGGCACAAACCGGGAATAATGGTCATGGGCCAGGGGCGAGGCACATTGGTCCCGGTTCGTGCGTGGAACCGGGACCAAAAGGTCCAGACGAACCGGGACCAATGGCCCACGTGGCTGCCCTCTTGAGAGTGTTCTTGGTGAGAACATAGTTGACAAGGAGCGAACTGGGATTAATGGTATTACGAGGGCCGAACCATAAGACATTAAAGCATTTCAAATGAACTCTGAAAAGTTGAAAGTTGGCATGGTATCATAATTTCACCCACATAGCATGTGCTTGTACAAAACGGACAATGGTATCATACTCGTCTGTTACAAAGTTGGCATGGTATCATCATAATAGTTGCGGGAGAAAGTCTTCACTTTTTCTTCGCTTGTGTCATTTGCTTATTGCGCTGTAACCATGGATAACCTTCATCATTTATCAGGATGCTTGGGTCAGCCTTGACTTTGAAGGGAGGAATTTCACGAAACTTTTCATAATCTTCAGACATGTCTGTCTTGCCCTCCACTCCCACGATGTCCCTTTTTCCTGAAAGAACTATGTGGTGCTTTGGCTCATCGTATGATGTATTCGCTTCCTTATCTTTTCTTTTTCTCGGTCTAATAGACATGTCCTTCACATAGATAACCTGTGCCACATCATTGGCTAGGAAGAATGGTTCGTCAGTGTACCCAAGATTTTTCAGATCCACTGTTGTCATTCCGTACTGTGGGTCTACCTGTACCCCACCTCCTGACAGATTGACCCATTTGCACTTAAACAAAGAGAAAAATCATGTCCGTAGTCAAGTTCCCATATGTCCACTATGTAACCATAATATGTGTCCTTTCCCCTCTCGGTTGTTGCATCAAAGCGGACACCGCTGTTTTGGTTGGTGCTCTTTTGATCTTGGTCAATCGTGTAAAATGTATTCCCATTTATCTCGTATCCTTTGTAAATCAATACAGTCAAAGATGGTCCCCTGGACAACTAGTACAGCTCATCACAAACAGTGTTGTCACCTCCGAGACGTGTTTCCAACCAACTGCTGAAAGTCCTGATGTGTTCACATGTAATCCAGTCGTCGCGCTGCTCCGGGTGTTTGGAGCGCAGACTGTTCTTGTGTTCATCGACATACGGGGTCACCAAGGTAGAGTTCTATAGAACTGTGTAGTGTGCTTGAGACCAAGAATATTCGTCCCTGCATATTATTGAGTCCCTTCCAAGCGTGCCTTTTCCAGTCAGTCTCCCCTCATACCGCGATTTAGGGAGACCTATCTTCTTAAGGCCAGTAATGAAGTCAACACAAAACCCGATGACATCCTCTGTTTGATGGCCCATGGAGATGCTTCCTTCTGGCCTAGCGCGGTTACGGACATATTTCTTTAGGACTCCCATGAACCTCTTAAAGAGGAACATATTGTGTAGAAATACGGGCCCCAGAATGACAATCTCGTCGACTAGATGAACTAGGACGTGCGTCATGATATTGAAGAAGGATGGTGGGAACACCAGCTCGAAACTGACAAGATATTGCGCCACATCACTCCTTAGCCTTGGCACGATTTCTAGATCAATCACCTTCGGAGAGATTGCATTGAGGAATGCACATAGCTTCACAATGGATAATCAGACGTTTTCCAGTAGAAGCCCCCTCAATGCAACCGGAAGCAGTTGCGTCATAATCACGTGGCAGTCATGAGACTTTAGGTTCTGGAACTTTTTCTCTGGCATATTTATTATTCCCTTTATATTCGACGAGAAGCCAGTCGGGACCTTCATACTGAGCAGGCATTCAAAGAAGATTTATTTCTCTTCTTTCGTAAGAGTGTAGCTGGCAGGACCTTCATACTGCTTCGGAGGCATGCCGTCTTTTTCGTGCAAACGTTGCAGGTCCTCCCGTGCCTCAGGTGTATCTTTTGTCTTTCCATACACGCCCAAGAAGCCTAGCAGGTTCACGCAAAGGTTCTTCGTCACGTGCATCACGTCGATTGAAGAGCGGACCTCTAGGTCTTTCCAGTAGGGTAGGTCCCAAAATATAGATTTCTTCTTCCACATGGGTGCGTGTCCCTCAGCGTCATTCGGAACAGCTAGTGCGTCGGGACCCTTTCCAAAGATTACGTGGATGCAGCAGTGATCTCAGCAGGGCTTCGCTAAGCTTCTGCGAGAGGGAGAAGTGTAGCAAGGGGAGAGGGAGGCGCCAAGAGCATGGGTGCGGCTGCCCTCCCTCCCCCCTCTTTACATAGGCCCCCAGGGGGGCGCCGGCCCTGGAGATGGGATCTCCAAGGGGGGCGGCGGCCGGGGGGGTGGCTTGCGCCCCAAGGCAAGTGGAGGCACCCCCACCCTAGGGTTTCCAACCCTAGGCGCAGGGGGGCCCAAGGGGGGGCGCACCAGCCCACCAGGGGCTGGTTCCCCTCCACACTTCAGCCCACGGGGCCCTCCGGGATAGGTGGTCCCACCCGGTGGACCCCCGGGACCCTTCCGGTGGTCCCGGTACAATACCGGTGACCCCCGAAACTTTCCCGATGGCCGAAACTGCATTTCCTATATATAATTCTTCACCTCCGGACCATTCCGGAACTCCTTGTGACATCCGGGATCTCATCCGGGACTCCGAACAACTTTTGGGTTACTGCATACTCATATCTCTACAACCCTAGCATCACCGAACCTTAAGTGTGTAGACCCTACGGGTTCGGGAGACACGTAGACATGTTCCGAGACGACTCTCCGGTCAATAACCAACAGCGGGATCTAGATACCCATGTTGGCTCCCACATGCTCCTCGATGATTTCATCGGATGAACCACGATGTCGAGGATTCAAGCAACCCCGTATACAATTCCCTTTGTCAATCGGTACGTTACTTGCCCGAGATTCGATCGTCGGTATCCCAATACCTCGTTCAATCTCGTTACCGGCAAGTCACTTTACTCGTACCGTAATGCATGATACCGTGACCAAACACTTGGTCACTTTGAGCTCATTATGATGATGCATTACCGGGTGGGCCCAGAGATACCTCTCCGTCATACGGAGTGAAAAATCCCAGTCTCGATCCGTGTCAACCCAACAGACACTTTCGGAGATACCTGTAGTATACCTTTATAGTCACCCAGTTACGTTGCGATGTTTGGTACACCCAAAGCACTCCTACGGTATCCGGGAGTTACACGATCTCATGGTCTAAGGAAAAGATACTTGACATTGGAAAAGCTCTAGCAAACGAACTACACGATCTTGTGCTATGCTTAGGATTGGGTCTTGTCCATCACATCATGCACCTAATGATGTGATCCCGTTATCAACGACATCCAATGTCCATAGTCAGGAAACCATGACTATCAGTTGATCAACGAGCTAGTCAACTAGAGGCTTACTAGGGACATGTTGTGGTCTATGTATTCACACATGTATTACGATTTTCGGATAACACAATTATAGCATGAACAACAGAAGATTATCATGAACAAGGAAATATAATAATAATCTTTTATTATTGCCTCTAGGGCATATTTCCAACAGTCTCCCACTTGCACTAGAGTCAATAATCTAGTTACATTGTGATGAATCGAACACCCATAGAGTTTTGGTGTTGATCATGTTTTGCTCGCGGAAGAGGTTTAGTCAACGGATCTGCGACATTCAGATCCGTATGCACTTTGCAAATATCTATGTCTCCATCTTCAACATTTTCATGAATGGAGTTGTGACGCCCCTGATTTAACCGTACACTAATCATGGACGCAAACGTGTACGATCAAGATCAGAGACTCACGGGAAGATATCACAACACAGCTCTAAAAACATAAATAAGTCAGACAAGCATCATAATACAAGCCAGGGGCCTCGAGGGCTCGAATACAAGTGCTCGATCATAGACGAGTCAGCGGAAGCAACAATATCTGAGTACAGACATAAGTTAAACAAGTTTGCCTTAAGAAGGCTAGCACAAACTGGGATACAGATCGAAAGAGGCACATGCCTCCTGCCTGGGATCCTCCTAAACTACTCCTGGTCGTCGTCAGCGGGCTGCACGTAGTTGTAGGCGCCTCCAGTATAGTAGTCGTCATCGACGGTGGCGTCTGGCTCCTGGGCTCCATCGCCTGGTCGCAGCAATCGGGTAGAGGTATGGGGAAAAGGGGGGAACAAGGCAACCTTGAGTACTCATCCAAAGTACTCGCAAGCAAGGAGCTACACTACATATGCATGGATATATGTGTAAAGGGCCATATCAGTGGACTGAACTGCAGAATGCTAGAATAAGAGGGGGATAGCTAATCCTGTCGAAGACTACGCTTATGGCAGCCTCCGTCTTGCCACATGTAGAAGAGAGTAGACTGAAGTCCTCCAAGTAGCATCGCATAGCATAATCCTACCCGACGATCCCCTCCTCAATGCCCTGTTAGAGAGCGACCACCGGGTTGTATCTGGCACTTGGAAGGGTGTGTTTTATTAAGTATCCAGTTCTAGTTGTCATAAGGTCAAGGTACAACTCCAAGTCGTCCTGTTACCGAAGATCACGGCTATTCAAATAGATAAACTTCCCTGCAGGGGTGCACCACATTACCCGACACGCTCGATCCCATTTGGCCGGACACACTTTTCTGGGTCATGCCCGGCCGCGGAAGATCAACACGTCGCAGCCCCACCTAGGCATAAGTGAGAGGTCAGCATGCCGGTCTAAACCAAAGCGCACAGGTGTCTTGGCCCATCGCCCTTAGCACACCTGCACGTTGCGAGGGCGGCCGAAAGCAGACCTAGCCTAGCAGGCGTTCCAGTCCAATCCGGCGCGCGCCGCTCCGTCGCTGACGTCACGAAATGCTTCGGCTGATACCACGACGCCGGTTGCCCATAACTTGTCCCACGTGGCGGTTAGTGCGTATAAGGTCAAGGACCCAACTCAGATGAAATACCAAGATCTCGTTAAGCGTGTTAAGTATCCGCGAACGCCGAACAGGGCCAGGCCCACCTCTCACCCAGGTAGTCTCAACCTGCCCTGATGCTCCACCACAAAGATCCATATAGAGGGTCGTTGGGACAAAGGTCCTTTCAGCCCCCAATCCGTGAATCGCTCGCGGGTGCTCCACAAGCCGACCCGACTTTAGTCACCACATGTATCATGTATAAAGTATATAGTATATACCCGTGATCACCTCCCAAGTGATCACGGCCCGATAGTATAGCACAGCAGACGGACAAGAATGTAGGGCCACTGATGGAAAACTAGCATCCTATACTAGGCATGTAGGAATGCAGGTAAAGGTATCAACAGAAGTAGCAAAGACAGGATATGCATCAGGATAGGAATAACGGAAAGCAGTAACATGCTACACTACTCTAATGCAAGCAGTATAGAGGAGAGTAGGCGATATCTGGTAATCAAGGGGGGGGGGGCTTGCCTGGTTGCTCTGGCAAGAGAGAGGGGTCGTCAACTCTGTAGTCGTACTGGGTAGCAGTGGCATCGGTCTCGGTGTCTAGCGAGAGAAGAGGGGGAAGAAACAATAAATATTTAAGCAAACCGATGCATAGCGATGCATGACATGACAAGTATCGATGCTAGGGGTGCCCTAACGCGGTATGAGGTGATACCGGTGAAGGGGGAAACATCCGGAAAAATATCCCCGGTGTTTCGCGTTTCCGGACAGATGAATTGGAGGGGGAAAGTTGCGAGTTCGATAGGTTAGGGGGGTGTGGCGGACGAACGGGCTGCGTATCCGGATTCGTCTCGTCGTTCTGAGCAACTTTCATGTATAAAACATTTTCATCCGAGTTACGGTTTATTTTATATTCATTTTTAAAGATTTAAATCAATTTATAAATTATTATTATTAATTTAATCCAAAAATGGCATTACTGCATCAGCATGACGTCAGCATGACGTCATCAGTCAACAGAGGTGTTGACTGGGTCAAGCTGACGTGTGGGTCCCGCATGTCATTGACTATTTTAGTTAATTAAGTTAATTAGTTAATTAGGTTAATTAATCTTAATTAGTTACTTTAAACATAATTAGTTAAGTTAATTATTTAGTTAATTAATTAATATTTAATTTTATCTATCTATTTACTTATTTATTTATTTTAGATTCATTTTTTACTTCTAATTCTTTTTTTTAAACGTTCCAGGGGCTGGGCCCCACAAGTCAATGGCCCTAGGGGCCTTAACGGGCACCCGGCCGTGCGGTGACAGGCACGGGCGTAACGTGCACCCGCTTGGAGGCCCGAGGCCACCAAGGGGGCCGCCGGCCACGGCGATAGCCGGAGCTCGGCAAGGGGGCGTCAGAGCGGGGCGGTCGGGCGACGGGCGACGAGCGCTGGGACAGAACCCGCCCGGTGCGGGGAGGTCGCTGTGCGACGGGGAAGCAGGGGGCGCGTACGCGGGCCGGCAGCAGCGGACGGTGCCGACGAAGGGCGACGCCGACGATTGGCAGTGGCGGGGCGGAGGTGGCCAACGAGGGAGCGACCAAGCGACTAACGAGGGGCTCCAGGGGCGGGGAGGATCCGCGGGCAACCAGCGTCGAGGAGCAGGGGGCGTGGCCACACGCGGCGTGTGTGCGTAGCCGACGCGGCCAGGGCAGGCTGCAGGGGGGAGCAGAGGGCGCAGCGATGCGGGGAAGGGAGGAGGAGGGGCCTCACCCCGGGTCGTGGGGTCTGGGCAGTGGGCGCGGGGAGGTTCGGGGAGGCCGACGGGGACGACACGGCGGAGCGGGAGGCAATCCGGCGACGGCGTGGTGGTTCCAGGGTGAGGGCAGCTCCGGGCGGCGGCGATCCGGTGACGGGGCCGCGGGTGGTGGTTCAGGCCGGGGTGGTGGAGGCCGACGCGGGGAGGCGAGGTGGCGGAGGAGGTGGCATCGGGCTCGGGCATCGTCGCCGTCCTGGCACAGTCGTCGCGGCGAGTTGAGCGCCCTCCTCTCGATCCCGATCCAATCGGGGGAGAGGGAGGGGATATTTTCGGGGGAGTGGGGGGTAGCGGCCGGTTAGGGTTTGGGTAGTGGGGATATGGGGAGTGGGGGTGCCCGGTTGGGTCAGTTGGGCCGGCCTGGCCAACGGATAGGCCAGCTGGGCCAGTGGGGGTTCCTTTCTATTTTTTTGTTTGTTAGTTTGTTTTCTGTTTCTGTATTTTCCTTTCTTTATTTATTTTCTTTTCTGTTTCAATTAAATTTAAGTATTTGGGTTTTTTATAAAAGCATGGGTCCCACACCATAAACTTCTAGGTATTTATTTGCACACCTCGAACATTTTTGTTTTAATTTTTGAAAACTTTTGTTGTTTGCCAAATTTTGAATTTGAATTTTAATCAGTTACCAACTAACGCGGGATTTGCGACAGTAATCGAAGTGACGTGGCATCATTAGCAGAGGTTACTGTAGCTTGATTATCCGGGCGTCACAATTCTCCTCTACTACAAGAAATCTCATCCCGAGATTTAAGAGGGGGACTAAGGGGAAAATTCTGGTTACGAAATTCTAACGGGTCTTCTCGATCTTGGTTGCTCTTCTCGAAGAGGTCGATCCATTACGTTGAAGTCTTTATTTCTCTGCTCCAGGTCATCATGATCAAGTCGTCATCCTTTCTTCGGGATCTCCATCGTACTTGCGAAAGAATAAGGGGGGTATTCCGGGAGAACGAACCTCTACATGGTTGACTATCTGGTCGATAACATCGGGGAAGGTGGCAGAACGTAACTCTCGAATTGAAACTTAAGAAAATATCAAGAGCAAGGTAATGAGGTTTTCATGGGAAGTTTCGAGCGAGCAGGCAACCGTTCGATGCCTGAAACAGGGCGTGAAAGGGGCTCAAAGCGATCGGGAATAAGTATTGTGTCCGGTAACAGATTTGATGATCCCTCGGAAGATGGCTCGTGAATTACATACGAGGCCACACACGAGGAACGACCTTGGGGACAGGGGGGTGCAGGAGAGTCAGGTTTCAATCCAGTGGACCTGTGGGTTATGGGCCCACCATGTGGGTTGAAAGTAGGAAGGGTGGTGACATCTTGCACAGCCGCGACAGGGAGGCATGTCAGTGAATAGCTTGTCAGCTATGTTGGCAACAACGTTGGTTCCAAGGGCGAGGGACGAAGAGAACCATTTTCCTGCTCGTTGAAACGAGGCGGGCCAAGAGGCAAAGTTCTCATCCATCGGCGGTTACCAAAATGTCATCAACAATAGAAACAGGGTCTCACTAGCAGAGTTGTACACCAAGGTGTTTACATAAGCAGTGAATTATTACTACTTAGATTATATAGATCACAAGAAAGGTCAAACAAACCAATGGAAAGTAAAATGTGATCATCAGGTTAAACAGAACAATGGAAAGGAAATTTAAACACATAATTCAGGGGTATATCCTTCCCAAGGACAAGCAGAGCATGATATCTGTGACAAGATATAATGTAGAAAACCCTTTAGGTAAGGGGAGAGAAATTTTCGTGACATTATCCATACAACGGTGTTTGGATAATGGACAAAGAATATTTAGCATTGTGCTTCAAATGTTCTTATTGAAAATCGGAGTACTACAGACATGCTTCGAGGTAGCCTTGGCATGGTCTTCAAGCAAAGGTCAGACTTTGGATACAGGAAGGATCCATCAGGAACAACTTGTAGAATAAGTCTTACAATTTCCTCATGGAAGAATGGATAATCTTGCTAATAAGGAAACTATACAGCAGGTCATTTGGCCAGGTGTGCTGGGCATGCCATCACCTTACCGGGTTATAAAGGACCAGTGTTATAACTCTTGGAAAAATGTTCCAACCATCATATCTGACCGATATTCAGATCTGATCGGTGTTAGGATACCTCAAACTCACGATGCTTGAGGAGAAAAGGTGCGATACAAATTGACGAGATGACATCGAAGATTCTCGGGAGATGAACTATGGAAGCCAGTTCCGAAACAAGAGTTCAGCGGTAAACCAACGAGAGGATGAGGAGGTGGCTGATGGAATCAGCGACAATTCATCGAGATTAACAAAAGATGGATTTCCACAATTATGTGAACAAGGAGGTAACATTTGTCAGATCAAATGGCATAATGATGTATGCTCGAGGAAACATACACAATTAAACATTGGTTGAAAGGTGCACCCGATATATGGGCTGGGTTGCACAACCAACGTCGGAATGGTGATTCAATAATCAAATGTCTAAGAATGAACGGCCGACCATTAACTTCAAAACAATAGGGTTGCTAGAAGGGCAGAATCCAAATAGCACCGTTCATCTATTGGTACCCTGGTTGGAATCAACTCGAGGACCCAAGAAAGAATGGTGATGGTGAGAAGTATCACCATACCAAGAATTCTTAAGAGGTGGTGAAATTCTCACGACATTCTTGACATAAAAGGTGGTAATATTCCAAGGTAAAGAAGAACAATGCTAGGAAGCAAGGGACTCAAGGTACAACAAAAACACGAACAAGTTTGTGTTGGAGGGAAGGCAATAAAGTGGCCGATGATAATACAAACCATCGAGAGGCAAGGATGGTATTTCCCATCAAGAATTCAATAGATATTTTGGAAGAGCTCAGAATGTTGATGATCACGACACCTTTGTCGAGAGATTTCATGAAGGTGTAATCGATCGGCGATGACATCAAGTCAAAGGAATGATGAAGCGAAAGGTTATTGGAGCCACGGGTACGTCACAAACTCCAAACCAAGTTTGCTGTTCAAGGCGAAATGACATGATGAGGAAAATCGACGTAAGCTTTAGCTCATCGTCGAGAATTGTGCTTCGAGAAGAAGGACCAGGTAGCACAATTAAATTCAACACGAATAGGTATAGCAGAGCAGGCTAGGAATGACATGATCGGGTACAAACTTGTACTTAAAGAAGATTACTGAAGAGGTGTTGAACCATAGTGCGGACTCGGTTCATTTATCGGTGTCTTCGAGTGTTTAATAACTCGGAGCCCGTGAAAAAATTGGAATCAGTGAGGATGTAGTACTTGATAAAGAACTCATAACAGGTTATGCAGTTCTGTGATAATCTCGAGATACCAGGGGGTAATACTCGACGACAGATCAAAATAGAGGTTGGATTGGGTATTGCTCTGCAGAGGACAAGTGGTTTTAACTTGTCTGAGAAATTGAATCAAAGGGGAACAATATGGTCAGAATCACATTTGTACATG
Source organism: Aegilops sharonensis (assembly GCA_904067115.1). Lineage (NCBI taxonomy): Eukaryota > Viridiplantae > Streptophyta > Magnoliopsida > Poales > Poaceae > Aegilops > Aegilops sharonensis. The sequence continues at coordinate 43,166,152 of LR880970.1, read as the reverse complement.
ATCAAACCACAGATACAAGCACTTATAACAAGGGGGTAACTATTCTGCGAGAAGCTTCCATGATAAGATTTGCATCGTGTCCATGGGCATGAACGCAAAGTTCAAGGTCGACTCCCACTTCCTCAATG
>LR880970.1:43097331-43111838 GCA_904067115.1 Aegilops sharonensis | reverse complement strand
ATCATAATCGCAACCAAGGTAACAACTGATCCAACGGCATAATGATACCAAGCCTCGGTATGAATTGCATATTTTCTAATCTTTCTAATTTTCAAGCGCATTGCATCCATCTTGATCTTGTGATCATCGACGACATCCGAAACATGCAACTCCAATATCATCTTCTCCTCCTCAATTTTTCTTATTTTTTCCTTTAAGAAATTGTTTTCTTCTTCAACTAAATTTAACCTCTTGACAATAGGGTCGGTTGGAATTTCCGGTTCAACAACCTCCTAGATAAATAAAATCTATGGTTGGTCGGCATAATTGTCATAAACAATAAATGAACCAATAGTTATGAAAAGATAATATATACCACATCCGAATCATAGACAGGACGAGGGCCGACGGGGCGGATACCAAAACCATCGCACTATATAAGATGCAATAATAAAAGTAAGAAAATAATACAAGTATCTATCTAAACATACAAGTAAGAATATTTTTCCTTTCAGAAAGAAGATAAGAACAAGAGGCTCACCACGGTGGTGTCGGCGATGAGATCAGCGCGAGTAATCGACGGCGGTGAAGATGGGGACGGGGCGTGACGGACCGCTAAACCTAGACAAATATTGAGGAAAATGGAGCTTGGAGGTCGAGCTTGAAGAGGGGAAAGCTTAAGTAGTGTGGCTCGGGCATTCCATCGAACATCTTGTGTGCATAGGAGGTGAGCTAGAGCACCACCAAGCCCTCTCCCCCTCGGCGGCCAGAAAAAACAGAGCAGTGTGCTCTGCTCTTACGCGAGGGGGTATATATAGGCACCTCATTGGTCCAGGTTGGTGGCATGAACCGGGACTAAAGGGCAGCCTTTGTCCCGGTTCAAGCCACCAACCGGGACCAATGGTGATGGGCCAGGAGCGAGGCCCATTGGTCCCGGTTCGTCCCACCAACCGGGACCAAAAGGTCCAGACGAACCGGGACCAATGGCCCACGTGGCCCGGCCGGCCTCCGGGGCTCACGAACCGGGTCCAATGCCTCCATGGGTCCGGGTTCTGGACTGAACCGAGACTAATGGGCTGACCCGGCCTGGATCTTTGCCCCATTTTCTACTAGTGCTTGTGCATTGTTTTTTTCTTGGAAGCGTCGCTTTTGGAGAACTTCTTATGTAGTCCGGCTGTTGTCTTTGGTGATGGTTAAAGTGTTGCTGTTGTGGGTGTTTCATCACTGCAACGTGGTCTTTGTTTTTACATTTCTCTTTTTTTATTTTTGTTCTTAGTCGTGTGCATCCTTAATGTCTTTTAGTGTCTTGTTGATGCAGATGCCGGATGTAATTGATATTTTCGTGATACTAATATATTTTTCTTATAAAAAAAAGTCTAACAATGCCCAGACGCATCCTAACCGAACTTCGTGCGGCCTGAGGAGACCAATTGGAGTCCTGGGCAGAGACGACGGGACAGACTCCACGATCGCCTGATCCGACACCGTCTATAAGATGGAGACTCCTGAAGGAAAAACACCCAACCTAACCTTGGATCGAGCGATGGCAACTGCCGGCGAGAAAGATCAGTTCGCGGGTGTGCCGAAGGACGACGAAGCGGCGGCGGCCATGGCGATGACCATGCCGGCGCGGCAAAAGGAGGAGTCTACTACTCCCCTCCCACCGNGGAAAAACACCCAACCTAACCTTGGATCGAGCGATGGCAACTGCCGGCGAGAAAGATCAGTTCGCGGGTGTGCCGAAGGACGACGAAGCGGCGGCGGCCATGGCGATGACCATGCCGGCGCGGCAAAAGGAGGAGTCTACTACTCCCCTCCCACCGGCGAAGAACAAGAAGGGGTCTTCTTCCAGTGCCGGCTCGCGGGAGGTGGAGGTGGAGGTGCCCATGCCGTCGCGCCGTGGTGGAGAGAAGGGATTTGCCAAGGCAGCACCGCCGCGTCGTGGTGGAGAGAAGGGATCGTCGCGTCGTGGTAGAGAGAAGCGGTTTCCCAAGGCCGGTTCGCAGGAGGAGGCAGTGATCAAGACCGGGCGTCCTGATGGGAAGAAGGGGTTCAGGAAGGCCGGTTCGGAGGAGGAGGAGAAGAAGAAGAGGATGCCTGTAGAGATGGTGAACGACATCCTGTCCTGGGAAAAGCCTCCCCGCTTCACAATGTTCAAGTCCGCCGGCTTCTTCAACAAGTTGAGGGATGAACTCTTCGAGTACCAGCAGCAGGTCAAGGAGGAGGTGGAGGAGAAGGGCTACGCCGAGCTCCCCGACGACTACGAGGAATACACCAAGGAAGCTGACGTTAAGGCTTACAGGAAGGCATACCTCAAGGTGTTTGGCACCGAGCCGCCGCCTGANGGTAGAGAGAAGCGGTTTCCCAAGGCCGGTTCGCAGGAGGAGGCAGTGATCAAGACCGGGCGTCCTGATGGGAAGAAGGGGTTCAGGAAGGCCGGTTTGGAGGAGGAGAAGAAGAAGAAGAGGATGCCTGTAGAGATGGTGAACGACATCCTGTCCTGGGAAAAGCCTCCCCGCTTCACAATGTTCAAGTCCGCCGGCTTCTTCAACAAGTTGAGGGATGAACTCTTCGAGTACCAGCAGCAGGTCAAGGAGGAGGTGGAGGAGAAGGGCTACGCCGAGCTCCCCGACGACTACGAGGAATACACCAAGGAAGCTGACGTTAAGGCTTACAGGAAGGCATACCTCAAGGTGTTTGGCACCGAGCCGCCGCCTGAGCTCTGTCTGGCTGATTAATTAGTTATCTGAACATCAAGGCTTTTTTTCTACCGTCTATCTATCAAAAATTATCATCTATCTGTGTGAACTGTGAAGCACTGTAAAGTACAACCTATATATCTGTTTGTGTTCATATCTGTTCTCTATAATTTGCGCATGCCCACGACACAAGCAACGGGATGATCGATCGGTAATTACAACCTACCTGAATCACACCAAGATTGTAGTGTGTCAGTTGGTCGTCTTAGCTGTGGCTAGCATGGATCCGTACATAGTACATATACGTACCTCGAACAACAGACTATTTTTGATACATAGCTATAGTCTTTGGGTTTCTCAAAAAAAAAAAACTTTAGAATTTGGAAAGATATAACTATTTGATACATAGCTATAGCTATTTTAGAATTTGTATCACATTGTATATAACGCACGTGGGCCGGGCTGGGCCTAGTGATGGAACTCATGTTGCGTTCTCAATTGAAGCCTTTGACCTAAAAAAAAGTTTTGGAGGCCTTGACCAAAACGATACAAGAGTCCATCGATCGCTAGGTGGCGGCGGACTTATATATAAACGATGGAGACGACGCCTGAATCGACTCGAGTCGAAAGATCGAAAAGCAAACCAAAGCTGCTTTGATCGAGCGCGATGGCAGGTGCCGGCGAGGAAGCTCGGCACACCGATGCGGCGGCGGAGACATTGGCGGCAGCGATCGCGCCGCCAGCGCCAGCGCGTCCTCGTCCTCAGTTGAAGAACAAGATGTCCGTAGGCAGGGTGGAGTACTTCCTGTCCTGGGAGAAGCCCGCCTACCTCGACCCAGAAGAGGACGAGGACGCCGTCCAGTACAACGAGACGATTGATGAGATGGCCGCGCACCAGCAGAAGATCAAGAAGGAGGTGGAGGAGAAGGGCTACGTCGAGGTCCCCGACGACTACGAGGAAACCAGCAACCGGATCGCTGATGAGGCGTACAGGGAGGCGTATCTGGAGGTGTTTGGCACCGACCCGCCGGCTGAGTACTTCGCAAGGAGAGACGCACGCCGTGCTTGAGGGCTTTGTTATTTTACCGTATGTCTACGTAGGCTCCCACGACTGGCGGCGCGTGAACACGGGAGGGATGGCGATTCGTTTCTCCCACGACTTGCTCCTCCCGATGGACGACCAAAGCGAGGAGGTCGTGGTGGAGGTGCTCCTCCCAGTCCAAAGTCCAAGCCAAGGTACACCTCGTACGATCGCGCGTGCATCGATGGTGAGAAAAAACGCGACTCTTGTTTCTCCCACGACTGCCGCGGCGCGTCCTTTCTTTCTTTCTCCATCGATCCCTTCTCCACGCACGCACGCATGCATGCATGCATGCAGGATGCAGCCCAACATTCTCCGAAGCTGCAGAATAGAACCGCCGACGACATCCGGCACGCTGCCGTGTTTATGCCTTAGAGCAAATTCGATTTTCAAACTAGCTTGTGTATCTTGTCAACGGAAAGTCCTAATTAACTACTCCCTCCGTCCCAAACTAGTGTCAGAAAACGTCTTACATTATGGAACAGAGAAAGTATTGGTTTCATATTCGTGTTTCTCGTGACCATGATGACTTTCCAAGGAATTATGCTAAGTTTCAACGTTCAAACTTAGCCACGTTTTCTTTCTACCTACGACCGACAAAAAACAAAAAGAAAAGAAAAAAAAACGCTTAAAGTTTTATCTATGAAACTTCACACAAGCGAGCGAGAAAATCCCAATGTTCGTAGTATGCAAAATCATAAGTTTCGATGTTCAAACTTAAAACTTACCGCGCCCTCTTTGCATGATTCTATTACTTCTCGAATCGCGAGGCTAAACGAATCCATCCTTTTTGAAACATAAAGGAAGGCATGTGCCATAATAAATGTTTCGTTCGGCCCAAGTGCAAAAGCCCTGGTCTCATGGTTTGAGAGATGGTCCGGTCACTAACTGGGCGCGTGTGAGGGATGGTTTGAGAGGTCCGGCTGTAGATGCTCCAATCCTTCCCCTCTCTAAAAGGGACATGTGATAATAAATCTTTCATTCAACCTCCGTCGTCGAAAAGCCTAAGGGAAATTCAACCGAAAAAACAAAAGTAAAAAAAATCGGATCTCCCTCTCCCCTCTCTAAAGCCAACCACAACCACACCTTTGTGCAGTTATAGTTTCGGATCGATCCAAGTGACGCCGCAATCGACCAATCAGTCAAGTTAAGCAAAAAAATAAAAAATAAATAAATAAAGGGAGCGAGAACAACAGATCCCTAGTCCCATGCCGCGGCTGCGCCTGTGTGAAAAACGAGGCAACTCTCCTCTAACGGCGACGTCTTTGGATGCACATATTCTCGGTGTACCCTAACCACGATGGGTCCCATGCAATCACCGTTCTCCGTCTTGCATGACTCAACTGGGTTTTCCCGTCGAAATATTTCATATCCCCACAATCTTGTAGCGAAAATATCTAGGTCATGCTTTATTAGTTTAGATCCAAACTCTCAAAATTTTTGCGAGTCTACGGCCTGTTCGAAAGTTCAAATGAAAATGAAACCCTAACCTAACGTCCCCGCGCACGTGCTACTGGGCGGCCCGTCCGAAATATTTCTTCGGTGCCCAGCTCGCTCTCCCGCCCAAGACTAGACGGTGGGTGTGAAACAGTTGTGTTAGCTTATGAGTTTAAAAGAGAGTCAGCAACCCGTGTGATGGATGTGGGCAGACGACTGAGATCAAGTGGGGAAGGGGATCGCTCCAAGCGACGTAGTGATCGACCAATCAGTCAATTCATCAATTAATAAAGCATAATTAATACTACTCTTAAAAAAGAAAGGGAGAGAGAACGACGGATCCCTAAAATCCCACGCCCCGGCTGCGGCTGTGCGTGTGGAAAACGAGGCAAAATGTCGAACGTTGGATATGTGTGGATGACTATCGTTGACGGAGTCGTGCCGATTGACGATCCAGCGCGGCAGGGACTACGTCCGGAGGAAAACGTCGAGGTGGTTCGCCGGATAGTTCATCGAAGGACGGCGACATCTGCGATCCGGCCGTGGAACGGCCCATTACCTAAGGTTAGCCTTCCTAACTTAACTGTTTTCGATCTTATTAGGCCGGATTCTTGAACTACGGTTTATCGTCGAAAGGTGCCTCGCCGGACTCGGGATCGAAGGGCGCCGGAGGTGACTACGGCGGCGCGGCCGCCGGTCACGGCGTCTCAGATCGGCGTGATCCGCCAGGAGCGTTTGAATTCGCTCCTGGGCTACGAGGGGGGTTTTCTGGTTGTTGGGCCGCGGGGTGCTCATGGGCTGGGATCGACTGGGTATGAGGCCCAGCCAGATCGGCCCTTGGACTACGTACAGGGCGATGAGACATGCAGTCTCCCTCGTACGTTGATCCATCGACACCAGCGGCGGGCTAGGGTTCTTGGCTCCAAGCCGACGCGCCGATCCTTGCTGTCTGGGAGCGGCCGCGCTCGTCGCATTCTGCCACTGGAGATCATGGCTGGGCGCGGAGGCCCGCCGGCTCTTCCGAAGGCGCCTGCTGGCGGGGGGGTAGGCCGAGACGGCGGGGCGCTGCCTCCTCTTGCGTCTGGTGGCCGCGCCTCGACTGGCGGGGGGGCTGGCCGTGGCGGGACTGCGCCGCCGCCCCCTGTGGCCGGGGGACGCGGGCTGCCGCTTGCAGCTGCCAGTGGCCGGGGGACTGGCCGTGGCGGTGCGCCGCCGCCTGCTTCGGCCGGTGGCCGGGCCGCTATACCCTGGCCGTTGCCTGGTTCTGGTCTTGTGCAGTCGGGACGGGGCACCGGGGCGCCTGGCGGAGCGGCTGAGGCCTCGCTGCCTGGAGTAAGGCCGCCCGTGCCCCTTCCTTCGATGGCCACCGCGGGCCGGGGTGCTCCTCCGCCGAGGCCTCCGGCTTCTTCAGTCACGGGGCGAGGAGCAGCCCCGCCAAGGCCGCCGGTGCACACTGGCCCTAGACCGGCTGGCCAGTTGGGTGGGGGTCGGCCAGTGGCTCAGACAACACATGCTGGCGTGCAGCCTCGAGCGGCGCCGCCGCCTCATTACATCGCGAGGCCGACACAACATCGCTCTAATCCTACGCAAGCCAGATTTGATAAAGTGATCACCGAGTCTTCGGTTCCGCCCCGAGGACAGTGGGGGGATGATGGCTATGATGCGTATGGGGATGGTCAGCATCGTGGATCGTCATCGACGGGAGGTGGCCGAGGTTATGCCTGGCAGAGTGATGGTTCTGCTGAGAGGCCCTTCCTTGGCCCTTCCGGGGGTTTTGTTGAGGGCGCTTCTGGACCAGACGCACGGCAGAGAGGTGGCTACCGTGGTCGTCGTCGTGGTCGAGGTGGTGGTCGTGGATTCCGCAGACAGCATCAGCAGCAGGACACTGTAGAGCAGGCGTCCGGGGTGGAGGCTAATCCCACTCAGGCCATCGCCTTGACTAGTGAGGTTATGGAGGCGGTCACGGCTCTGGCGACCGCAGAGGTTGATATGACCTCCGCTTCTGCTGACACGGAGAACAGGTCCGAGTCTGAGAGGGTGTCTAAGTGGGCACGTCGGAAGGAGAAAATGCTTTGCTATCGCTGTGGTGAAAAAGGTCACTTCATTGTTGAGTGTGTGGCTGAGTTGTGTGATTCTTGTGGTAAGCCTGCCCATATATCGGGGGATTGCCCGCTTCTTCGTGAGCAGGTTCCGGCGCTTATAACGTATGGAGTTTATTGTGCCGAGCTGATGTTCTTTGAGTCCCCAGCTGCGAGAGAGACTCCAGTTGAGCCGCAGAGCATGACTACTGGGATAGTGAAGGTGACCCAGGGAGAGGTCTCTGAAGCTCAGATTGTGCAGAGACTTCAGGAACTGGCTCCGGGAGATTTTCAGTGGGAGCTTGTTCCTATTGAGGAGCGCGTGTTCAGGGTTGACCTCCCGTCGGTAGAGGACCTACACCGGTTACTGAGCTTTGGGATGTGTAAGGTACCAGGCACTAATTGTATTCTGGAGTTTCAAGAGTGGAAGAAAGAGGAGCCTAAGGGGAAGCCCCTTACTCAGGTGTGGCTGCGTTTTTCTGGGGCACCTTCTGAGGCTCTGACAGATGTCCGTGTGGTGGCCAGTCTGGGTACCTTGGTTGGCAAGACTGAGAAAGTGGATATGATATTCACTCGCGCCCATGGGGTGGCCAGATTGCGAGTGAGTGTTCTGGACATTGAGTTCGTTCCGGATGTGGTAAACTGGACATACAGGGGAGAGGTCTTTCCTCTTGAGATTGAGTTTGAGGACGCTGAGTTGTTCGCCGAGGTGGATGGTAACACTGATATGGATATTAATGAGGGAGATGATAATGCGGGGGCTAGGAAGGATACAACGGACGAGGATAATCGAGAGAGACACTCCGGGTCAGGACCGGTTGCTCAGTTGCCCCAGACTGGATCAGGGGGAGAGCCGGTCCCATCTCCGTCGATACCTAACAGCACGTTGAGGTTTGGATCATTTGAGCCTGCATCTGCTCCACCCAGACTTTGGAGCGATAGGGTGGAGTCGGAGGATGCTTTTGAGCGCTCGCTCCCGGTGCTGGATCTTGTGCCTGAGTTTTCTGCGGCCTCGTGCGGACGTTTGGTGGTTGAATCGCCTTCGTTGCCGTCCCTGGCCGGCCGAGAGGGAGACCGTCTGGGGCAGGAGGCCTTGGACCCTTCCCCTTCGGCGCCGGCTACTGCGGCCACTCCTATGATGCTCGGCGGTTGTCATGGGAAGGTGGCCCTGTCGACGCCTGCTTCGCCGCAGCTAGCTGGCCGTGAGGGAGGCCGTCTGGGGCAGGCGGCCTCAGACCCTTCTTCTTCGGAGCCGACTGTTGTGTCTTCGCCTGTGGTGCTCGGAGGCAGTTTGGGGCAGGTCGCCCCGGTTTATTCCTCGCCTTCGGCTGCCGGGATAGTGACGCCCACAGGTTTGAGGGTTGGGGCGGAGGGGGTGCTCGGGCAGGCGGCCCTGGCACCTACTTCACCCGGCCCGTTGCTAGGGTGCCGTGCGGGCTTCTCGCTGCTGCCCCCTACGAGTGGAGTTACTCGGGAGGAGGTTATTGCTTTCGGCGGAGTCCTTGACCCGATCTCTCAGGGGAGGCGGCTGAGTTCCCGTCTCCAGGACCACCCGGAGGTTGATGACATACAGCAGAGGTGCGCTATGAGGGCGGCCAAGCTTCGTGATATTGAGGTCACTACCGGTATGTCAGTCAACTTATCCAATTCTATTTTGCATTTTTCTACGGATGAGATTATACATAATGCAAATCAAGTAGGGGTTTCGCTAGGGAATACCAATTCTGAAATTTCCAACTCGGTTAATGATCTCCTTGATCTGGAAGCGGAACACGCTTTAGAAACCATTCGTAACCTAGCAGCAGTGAGACCTATGAACGATGCTGAGATTGATGCGTTGGGGGTGAGAGTACTTGACAATTTGTGTGCGGACCTTGCACCTTCCACTAATGAGTCCGACGAGGAGGAGGTTAGTGTTGAAGTTGTAGTGAATCAACCACCGGAGACTGGTTATGAGGATCGGATGGTGGATAATGATAAACCCAAACGTAAGTGGAAGCGGAAGGTGTATCCCGCATCCGCGGTACGTAGGAGTGCTAGGATTCGTACGGCAAAAAAATTTCATGATGACTTATGAAAGGAATCTTTTGGAATAGCAGAGGTCTGAAGGACTTGGCTAAAAGAAGATTTATTGCGGAGGCGTCTCTGGAGCATCGGTTGGATTTTATCGCTCTATCTGAAACTGGTAGAGATAATTTTGCTCCTCAGTTTCTTTCTTCTCTTGCCGGTGGTGTTGAGTTCGACTGGCATTGCCTACCTCCGCGAGGACGGTCGGGAGGTATCTTGCTGGGAGTGAGATGCGATTCCCTTGAGGTCAGGAGTGTAGTGATGGGCGACTTCGCGGTTAAGTTTCGGGTTAGGTCTAAGGTTGATGGTTTCAACTGGGCCTTGGTGGCGGTTTATGGTGCCGCACAGCCGGAACTTAAACCGGAATTTCTGGCGGACCTTGTTCGAGTTTGTGGGTCCGAGCAACTTCCGATGTTGGTCGGCGGTGATTTTAATATCATTCGGAGAAGAGAGGAGAAGAATAATGATAACTTTGACGGCAGATGGTCGTTTATGTTCAATACCATTATTGAGAGTTTGGATCTGAGGGAGATCGAGCTCTCCGGTAGAAATTTTACCTGGGCTAATGCCTTGCCTACCCCGACTTATGAAAAGCTTGATCGAGTTCTCGCAAGTGTGGACTGGGAACAGAAGTTCCCTCTTGTTACGGTCCAAGCTCTATCGCGGGGAATATCCGATCACACACCACTGTTTGTGGACTCCGGGGAGCCGAACCATGTGGGAAACAAAAACACCTTCTCATTCGAGATGGCCTGGTTTGAACGTGAGGGGTTCTTGGACCTCATTGCCAGGGAATGGGATAAGGGTGTAGGAGGTAGGACGGCTGTCGAGCGTTGGCAGAATAAAATTAGGCACTTGAGAAGCTTCTTAAGGGGATGGGCTAAGAACCTTAGTGGAATGTATGAGATTGAGAAGGATAGGCTCCTTTCTCTTATACAGGCCCTGGATATAAAAGCTGAATCCGCGATTCTGCTGCCTGCTGAGCTCCAGGTTAAAAATGAGGTGGATAAGAGGTTGAATGAGCTTCTCCGTGAAGAAGAGTTGAAGTGGGCGTTGCGAGCTAAGGTTCGCAAAGTGGTCCAAGGGGACGCCAATACACAATTCTTTCACCTGATTGCTAATGGAAAGCACAGGAAAAAGCGTATCTTCCAGCTTGAGCAAGAGGAGGGTACTATTGTTGGGCAGGATAATCTCAAAACATATATTACAGAGTATTATAGGCAGCTTTTTGGACCTCCGGAGGTTAATTGTGTAACCCTTGATGAGTCCAGGACTGAGGATGTACCTCAATTGTCTGCTGCCGATAATGATATCCTACTCGCCCCGTTCTCGGAGAAGGAGGTGTTCGATGCTATTGCACAAATGAAAAACAATAAGGCTCCCTGTCCGGAGGGGTTCCCGGCCGAGTTCTATAAAAAGTGCTGGCACATTATTAAGGGGGATTTGTTACCTATGTTTCAGGATCTTTTCTCTGGACAGCTTCAATTATTTCACTTGAATTTTGGAACCATCACATTGCTCCCTAAGAAAACGGAGGCTGTGAGAATCGAGCAGTTCAGGCCGATTTGTCTCCTCAATGTTGGTTTCAAAATTTTCACCAAGGTCGGGACTAATAGGCTCTCACAGATTGCGCATTCTGTGGTGCAACAATCCCAAACAGCTTTCATGCCGGACAGAAACATCCTTGAAGGGGTGGTGGTCCTTCATGAAACGCTCCATGAAATTCACTCCAAAAAATTAGATGGGGTAATCTTTNCTTCTCCGTGAAGAAGAGTTGAAGTGGGCGTTGCGAGCTAAGGTTCGCAAAGTGGTCCAAGGGGACGCCAATACACAATTCTTTCACCTGATTGCTAATGGAAAGCACAGGAAAAAGCGTATCTTCCAGCTTGAGCAAGAGGAGGGTACTATTGTTGGGCAGGATAATCTCAAAACATATATTACAGAGTATTATAGGCAGCTTTTTGGACCTCCGGAGGTTAATTGTGTAACCCTTGATGAGTCCAGGACTGAGGATGTACCTCAATTGTCTGCCGCCGATAATGATATCCTACTCGCCCCGTTCTCGGAGAAGGAGGTGTTTGATGCTATTGCACAAATGAAAAACAATAAGGCTCCCGGTCCGGATGGGTTCCCGGCCGAGTTCTATAAAAAGTGCTGGCACATTATTAAGGGGGATTTGTTACCTATGTTTCAGGATCTTTTCTCTGGACAGCTTCAATTATTTCACTTGAATTTTGGAACCATCACATTGCTCCCTAAGAAAACGGAGGCTGTGAGAATCGAGCAGTTCAGGCCGATTTGTCTCCTCAATGTTGGTTTCAAAATTTTCACCAAGGTCGGGACTAATAGGCTCTCACAGATTGCGCATTCTGTGGTGCAACAATCCCAAACAGCTTTCATGCCGGACAGAAACATCCTTGAAGGGGTGGTGGTCCTTCATGAAACGCTCCATGAAATTCACTCCAAAAAATTAGATGGGGTAATCTTTAAGGTGGATTTCGAAAAGGCGTATGATAAGGTCAAATGGCCATTCCTCCAACAGGCTTTGCGTATGAAAGGTTTCGATGAGGCATGGCGCCGGCAAGTCGAATCATTTACGCAAAAAGGGAGTGTGGGAATTAAAGTGAATGACAATATAGGTCACTATTTTCAGACTCATAAAGGCCTCAGGCAAGGAGATCCGATGTCCCCTATCCTGTTTAACATCGTGGTGGATATGTTAGCAATCTTGATAGGAAGGGCTAAGGAGAATGGTCAAGTGGGTGGTTTGGTACCTCATCTTGTTGATGGAGGTGTATCCATCCTTCAATATGCTGATGATACAATCATCTTTATGGAGCACGACTTGGCCAAGGCGAGAAATATGAAGCTGTTGTTATGCCTCTTTGAACAATTGTCCGGGTTAAAGATTAACTTTCATAAGAGCGAGTTGTTCTGCTTTGGTAGAGCCAAAGACGAACAAGAGTCTTATAGGCAATTGTTTGGGTGTGAGTTGGGGAGTTTGCCCTTCTCATATCTTGGTATTCCTATACACCATCGTAGGCTGACAAACAGAGAGTGGAAGTGTATCGAGGACCGATTTGAGAAGAAACTGAGTTGCTGGAAGGGTAAGCTCATGTCATACGGAGGCCGATTAATCTTGATAAATTCGGTGCTCATGAGTATGCCTATGTTCCTCTTATCTTTCTTTGAGGTACCAGTTGGTGTTAGGAAACGACTGAACTTCTATCGGTCACGATTCTTTTGGCAGGGTGATGAGCTTAAAAGAAAATACCGACTTGCTAAATAGGATATTATCTGTCGACCCAAAGACCAAGGAGGGCTGGGTATTGAGAATCTGGAAGTTAAGAACAGATGCCTTCTTAGTAAGTGGTTGTGGAAGCTCGCTTCTGGGACTGAAGCCATGTGGGCGCAGATCCTTCGCAGCAAGTACCTCCAGACTAGAACTCTGTCCTAGGTAACAGTTAGGCCGACTGACTCGCCGTTCTGGAAAGGACTTCTGAAAGTCAAACAAATACTGTTCAATAGGACTAGAGTTGTTATTGGAGACGGTGCTACTACGCGTTTCTGGGAGGATACTTGGCTTGGCGATTCACCCTTGGCCATTCAATATCCGTCTTTGTACCGTATTGCTCAACGACGTGAGGTGTTCGTGGCAACGGTACTTCAATCTATCCCCCTTAATATTCAGTTTAGACGGTCGCTAGCGGGCAATCGTTGGGAAGTTTGGCTCCATTTAGTTAGGAGATTGATGGAGGTTCAACTCTCTGAGCAACCTGATGAATTACGCTGGAAGTTGACTAGGTCTGGAGTATTTACAGTTAAATCCATGTATATTGATGTCATTAATTCGAGCTCCATTCCAACTTCCAAGAATGTCTGGGATGTCAAAGTTCCTTTGAAAATAAAAGTGTTTATGTGGTTTGTTCATAAACAAGTTATTCTAACAAAGGACAACTTATTAAAGCGTAATTGGACAGGACCTACTAGGGTAGTTTCTGTGATCGGGATGAGACGATTAAGCATCTCTTTTTTGATTGCCCGTTGGCCAAGGTCCTTTGGCGGACGGTCCACATTGCTTTCAACATTACTCCACCGAATACTGTCAATGCTTTATTTGGGACTTGGCTAAATGGGATTGCATCTACCTTAGCAAGACATATTCGGCTTGAAGTCTGCGCTTTGCTGTGGACCATCTGGCTTTGCAGAAATGATTTGGTTTTTAACAGAACATCACGGATTCATTTTTTGCAGGTTATTTTCCGAGCTACGGCAGTGATCCGTTCGTGGTCGCTACTCACTCCGATGGAGGCCAGGGAGCATTTGGTTACTGGATCTATCCGTTGGGAGACGGTAGCTCGGGATATCTTCAACCGGTTTGGATGGCGGTCATGTAATAGGATAGGCAATTAGTTTACCTATCCTTGTTTAGCCAGCCGGTTGTGGCATTGTTCTATGGCTAGTTTGTATGTCTAGCCTCTTACGCTCTGTGTGAGCTGCCTTTTATTTTTAAGTTTGAGACTCTGGAACTTTGTTGGCACAATTTGATTTCTAGTTAATAAGATGGCCGTATGCATCACCCTTGATGCAGAGGCCGGGGAACCCCCCTTTTCAAAAAAAAATAAAAATGTGTGGACGACTAGGATGCTGTTCGTGTTAGGTTCAGCCCTCTTTTCCTTTCCCCGATTTAAATATTTTTTCTCCTCTGCTAGTTTGTTTGTTGCTGCAATGCCTGATGAGAGTTCAAACTACCGACCGGATATTGGTAGCTATTTATTTATTTGCTGCTTGATTGCATCACTGGTGGAAAAACAGGCTTCCGTCCAGCCCCATAAGTCGCGAAGCTGTAGGAACCGCGACTAATGGGACCTTTAGTCGCGGTTCTGGAGGTGAACCGCGACCAAAGGTCTGGGCCCAGGGCGCTCGGTGGCCAGCTGGCGCACGTGAGGGTCTTTAGTCGCGGTTGGCCAGGACAACCGCGACTAAAGGCCTTCGGGCACCTTTAGTCACGGTTTGCCAGGCCAACCGCAACTAAAGCCCCTCCCCTATATATACCCATCCAGCAGCCAACACTTAGCCATTTGGAGCCATTCTCTTCACAAGTGGGTGTAGGTTTGCTTTTGGTTCCTCTTATGCACATAAGGTGTTTGATGAAATGCCCCAAGA
>LR880970.1:43068256-43086925 GCA_904067115.1 Aegilops sharonensis | reverse complement strand
GGGGGGCTAAAACCCTAAACCTGTGGCGGCCTTTAGTCGCGGTTGGCCAGAAGAACCGCGACTAAAGGTCCTCCGCCCCGACGGCCGCCTGGCGCCCACGTGGACGGGCCGTTAGTCGCGGTTCTTAAGCAGCCGCGACTAAAGGTGGGGGGCTTTAGTCGCGCTTATTTGGTCGCGGTTGCCCAACCGCGACTAATGGCAGTTGCGAACCGCGACCAAAGGCCTTTTTTCCACCAGTGCATTCAGAAATTAGATTAATTCCCTGTATTGTATTGTACTGGTAGTAGTCTTTGTGATTTCCTCTGCTGCAAAAAAGTCTTGTGTTTGCCTGAATGCATTCACAAATGGTTGCATCCTCTGCTAACGTGTACTGGATGGACATGTGTTTCGTGTTTGTTTGTTTGTTTTACCCATGCAGCAACTTGTGGATTTGCTCCGCTCTAGCCTGCCGCCTAGTTAATGTATCGCTCCTTCCATTTTCCACAAATCATTCTTCTTCTGATAACTGGGAAATATTTGCTCTCTGCTTGTTATCGCGCTTGATTTCTTCAGAGAGAGGTTACTTTATTCTTCAGAGCTATGAATGATGGGAACCACCACTGTTTTGCTGTGGCTCATAATTCCTCCTCTCTGAATAAATGAATCCCTTTTTGTCGTCTCGTCGCTGTAGGTACAGCCGCCAGAGGAGGTGGAGCAGCAGGCCGACATCCATCTTCACCTCCCACCCAACGCCTGGACCGCCCCTTTCAACGGACATGGTGAGCCCATCTACCTCCTGATCTGAAGATCACCTCAGTTTTCTACGTTTTGGTTGAACTCTGGCTCAGTTTGTACGTTTCTTTCGGATGACATGAATTAAACTGTATGTGCATCGCGTATTGGTTCAGTTTTGGATGACTGAAACTGAAGCGAATGGTGTGTGTATCCATTGTATGCATCACATTTTTTTTAACCGGATGACAAGAGGACTCCCTTTGCACTCTTCTACTGTCAGATATATAGACTGCCCTTGAATGAAATAAAGCATCGTGCCAGTTTTATTCCATGCTCTGTTCTAGCCTACTAGTCCCTATATATTCTGGTTGGTTGCCAAACGAAAATACCATGGCTAGGTGGGTTCCGTCCATCCTGGATTGCGCGAGCACATTAGTAGAATACAGATGGTCATAACAAAGTTATCATACAACTATTACCGATCAGACCTTGAAAAGTGAAAAAAAATCAGCTTAAGAAGCTTTCAAACACTGGACTACGAGTTAGGAATGTTAGAATTTTCGTCAAGGAATAGCAGCTAGGCGAGTTGATTATTGTGGTTACGTGGTAGCCATGGACCCTAGCTAGCTAGCTAAAGTACAGAGTTTTTCCATGCATGTGGTGCTAGGTAACTTGCCAAGCAAATGGTGTCCTTGTCTCGCAGACACACTGCCTTGGAGTTTCTTGGCAACGACTTGAGACGCAACAGGGTTGGTTGTTTGACCAATGCCACTGTCCTAGCTAGGCCCAACTGAGACGAAGACATATATATATTTTTTGTGAGTTTTACTAGAGGAAATTGCTGGGTACCTTGTATGCACGGTCGTCTCCGCCGATGTCTTACCTTTATTACACTCTGGTTAATCACCCTTACAAACAGATCAGCAGTCCAAATTTCTTGACCTTGATGTCCCCCCCCCCCCGCCCCCCCCCCCCCCCGCCCCCCCCCCCCCCCGCCCCCCCCCCCCCCCGCCCCCCCCCCCCCCCGCCCCCCCCCCCCCCCGCCCCCCCCCCCCCCCGCCCCCCCCCCCCCCCGCCCCCCCCCCCCCCCGCCCCCCCCCCCCCCCGCCCCCCCCCCCCCCCACCGCTTTTTGGTGAGCTGCCTTTGCGGTGAGAATTGTTTTCCAGCAAAATCACATTCACTGATCGCTTGTAGCTGAGGACATGGCGTCTTGGACGTGATGTGATATCTGCAACAAGAAAAATGACATACAGACTTATAGAAGGTTATGGGTGTAGTTTTTTCTTTTCTTCTGAAAACTGTTTTCTAACCTACCTGTGGACTATGGTAGTTGATTAGTTTGTGCACTGCAGTGTATTTCCTTAACCTTAAATTTTTGAATCACTTTCAGTGAAAGCTGAACTAGTGTCTATCCTTGGGGTGACATTAACTTGTTGATATAGTTTGGAACTTTTCCAATGAAGTTGATTAATATTTTCTCCTGGACAGTGATGTTGTTTTCCTTGTTAATAATCGAGATGGCCTCTAATTTGGACATGCCAGAAAAGTTGAGGCTTCAGAAACTAGATATTTGTGCATCATGCACATCATCGATTACTTTCACTTGCCATGGCTCGCAATTGATTACATATATTCATCGTTTAAATGAACTGCTTACTATATTGGTGGGGCAGGGCAACTTGGTTCCTGTGCACTGACATACCAGGTATTGTGTCCGTTGGTTCCGGTTAATTGACCTTGTGAGCTTGCTTGATGTAGATCTGATGCATGTCTTCTCCAAGCTGCCGCTTGATCTCAACTTCATCGGCCACACCAGCAACATAGGATGGAAGGAGTAGGAGTAGGTGTTTCCTAACCCTGAACTCTTGACTTTTTTGCGAGCTGTGGCGGAATGGACGCTGATGGTATTGTGAATCTGTACGTGTAGATTTCAGAGGGCAAAACCTGTCATCATTGACCCAGGGCTCTACATGAAGATACGTGGCTGGCTGTTCCCACTCTCTCGCGGACCTCAGCTGCAACAAGCTCGAGGAGAGCACCCTCCAACTCCAACGCATGGGTGAGCGCTGCGACCTCCTGCTCTCTTCTCCTTCCTTCCTTTAGGTTCGGTTCCTTTCCCTGAATCACAAATTCAGGTTTGGTTCGGGTGCAACGGCACCAATTCCATCTTGTTGGTCTACACATTGTAGCATCTTTCCGTCAAGGAATTGCTGCTAGGCGAGTTGATTATTGTGGTTACGTGGTAACCATGTACCATAGCTATCGAACTAAAGTAGGGAGTTTTTCCATGCATGTGGTGCTAGGTAATCTGCCAAGAAAATGTTTTCCTTGTCTCGCAGACACACTGCCTTGAAGTTTTTTGGCCACGGACCCTAGCTAGCTAACTAAAGTTGGCATCTTTTCCGTGCATGTGGTGCTAGGTAATTTTCCAAGAAAATGCTGTGTTGTCTCACACATACACTGGCTTGGAGTTTCTTGGCAACGACTCAAGAGGTCGGTTGTTTTACCAATGGCACTGTGGTAGCTAGGCCCTACCGAGATGAGAATTTTTTTTGCGAGTTTTACCAGAGGAAATTGCTGGTTACCTTGCATGCAGCGTTGTCTCCGCCAACTTCTTACCTTTATCACACGTCGGTTAATCGCCCCTACAAACAGACCAGCAATCCAAATTTCTCCACCTTGCTGTCTTTTTCCCTCCCACTTTCTGGCGAGCGACTATTGCGGTGAGAAAAAAAGATCTCTGTCACTGATCATTTGCAGCTGAGCACATGTTGTCTTAGATGTGATGAGATCTATAGAACAGTAAAATGACATAAAGACTTACCGACAGTCATGGGCGTAGTTTCTGTTTTATTTTCTTCTGGAAACTGTTTCCTAACCTACTTGTCATAGTTGATTAGTTGGTGCACTGCAGTCTATTTCTTTCACTTGTAATTCTGAGTCACTTTCACTGAAAGCCGAACTAGTGTCTATCTTGGGATGACGTTAACTTGTTGATATCATTTTAAACTTTCCTAAAAGAAGTTGATTAAAGTTTTCTCCTGGACAATGATGTTATTTTCCTTGTTAATAATTGAGATGGCCTCTAGTTTCGACATGACAGAAAGTTCAGGCTTCAGAAACAACATATTAGTGCATCATGCACATCATCGCTCAGTTTCGCTTGCCATGGCTAGCAACTGATTACATATTTTGATTGTTTAAGTGAAATGCTTACNACTTCGGTTAATCGCCCCTACAAACAGACCAGCAATCCAAATTTCTCCACCTTGCTGTCTTTTTCCCTCCCACTTTCTGGCGAGCTGCTATTGCGGCGAGAAAAAAAGATCTCTGTCACTGATCATTTGCAGCTGAGCACATGTTGTCTTAGATGTGATGAGATCTATAGAACAGGAAAATGACATAAAGACTTACCGACAGTCATGGGCGTAGTTTCTGTTTTTTTCTTCTGGAAATTGTTTCCTAACCTACTTGTCATAGTTGATTAGTTGGTGCACTGCAGTCTATTTCTTTCACTTGTAATTCTGAGTCACTTTCACTGAAAGCCGAACTAGTGTCTATCTTGGGATGACGTTAACTTGTCGATATCATTTTAAACTTTCCTAAAAGAAGTTGATTAAAGTTTTCTCCTGGACAATGATGTTATTTTCCTTGTTAATAATTGAGATGGCCTCTAGTTTCGACATGACAGAAAGTTCAGGCTTCAGAAACAACATATTAGTGCATCATGCACATCATCGCTCAGTTTCGCTTGCCATGGCTAGCAACTGATTACATATTTTGATTGTTTAAGTGAAATGCTTACTATATTGGTGGGACACGGTGACTTGGTGCCAGTGCACATATATACCAGATATCGTGTCTATTGGTTCCGGTTAATTGACTTTGTGAGCTTGCTTGCTGCAGATCTGATGCATGTCTTCTCCAAGCTGCCGCTTGATCTCAACTTCATTGGCCACACCAGCAATATTGGATGGAAGGAGTAGGTATTTCCTAGCCCTGAACTCTTGACTTTTTTGCGCGTTGTGGTTGAATGGACACTGATGGAATTGTGAACCCGTACGTGTAGGTTTCAGAAGGCAAAACCGGTCATCATTGACCCAGGGGTCTACATGAAGAAGGCGAATGTGTTCTGGATACCACAGTGCTGGAGCATGCCAATAGCCTTCAAGCTCTTCACCGGTAATAAGACATCAGCCTCTGAATACTAGTTCCACCATCATTTTGCTTTTGTAATAGCAGCCACAAGGTGAATTAGTTCGTGGTCGCTACTCACCCAGACGGAGGCCAGGGAGCATTTGGTTACTGGGTCTGTCCGTTGGGAGATGGTAGCTCGAGATATTTTCAACCGGTTTGGATGGCGGTCATGTAATAAGCTAGATACATTTTTTGCAGGTTTTGTTCCGGACTACGGCTCTGATTCGTTCGTGGTCGCTACTCACCCAGACGGAGGCCAGGGAGCATTTGGTTACTGGGTCTGTCCGTTGGGAGATGGTAGCTCGAGATATTTTCAACCGGTTTGGATGGCGGTCATGTAATAGGATAGGCATTTAGTATTCCTATCTAGTTTTGCCTCGCCGATTGTGGCTCTTTGTTTTGGCTTGCTTCATGTATCTAGCTTTTCCGGGCTCTGTGTGAGCTTCTGTTGCTTCCTTTATTTATCCTTCAGGACCTTTGGAACCTTGTTGATACTACTCTATTTTGTTTTAATAAGAGGGCCGTATGCATCGTGCTGATGCAGAGGCCGGGGTATCCCCTTTTCAAAACAAAAAAAAAACAAGGTGAATTAGTGTGTTTCCTGGAAGATGCAAACCAATGAGTTTTTATTTATTACTAGCTTTGCACATGTTCATTTACATCTCTAGGACCTAAAATTCTTGAGAATGAAATGCTGATGATGCTAATAATCCTTCTACAATTGTGGGTGTTAATGTAGAATTCTATGCAGAGGGTACATATTCTTTCATTCAATCTGTTATGTGCTACTGTAACAGTAATCAAATTTCTAACTGGAAGGCATTGTGTTGTGTTCTTGAATTGTAGTCAAGTCCCAAAGTAGAGCAGACCTTGTTTTATATATAGGTGATTGTTAATAAGTGAAGTTTGACATTATTGTGCTTAAAAGTGAGTGTTTTTTTTTGTATGGCCGAACGATGATGTCTCAGTGGATCTATTATGTAGCTAGCTGAGGGACCATGTGAATCTGTAGGAAGGACCATGTCAACCTAGCTTTTCTTTGCTTTCTGTGTTTCAAACCTAGCTCATAGGTTTACCAAACCTATCAAAGCTCTATCTCCATTTACTTTACTCAACACCACAAGGCAAGGTAGGATCTTTAGAATATCTTGCGCAATTGTGCTCATCTTGACTGGCATAGTTTGATCCACGGGAATGATCACCATGTCATACTTTGTTTCTCCTCGTTAATTACTGGCACATTAACCAGGGTAGTCTTTAGAGTGAACAATTCAGCGGTTGCCTTCTATATGAGGTGTACTCTGGATTAAAATGGTTGTAGTTTCAAGTCTAAATGATTTAGTAGAACAGCTTGATTTTTGTGAAAGAAAATTACTGCATGTATAGAGCATCCTTTCAGGCTTGTTACTAACTTTTTAGTCTTCTGTATCCTCATAGAAAATGATGTGTTGTTCCTTATCTGCCAACTGAATTTCTCCATGATTTCTGAGTAGATTAAATATATCTGCAGTGTAATGGAGAGTGTTTTTTTAAGATGCTTCATTTCGGCCTTTTGAGTCCTGATTTAGCTGACATTGCCTACTTGTTCTGTAGCTGGATAGTGAAGATTTTGGACTTTGACCAGCTAACGATATAGAGGGGCGCAAGGGGTTGTTATGGGTAATTACTTCCATCCACTGCTCTTCAGATGCCTACTTCTGTTTGCACTGTTGAAGGAATGCTTACTGTGTCATACTCCTTTTTTCTCCTTGTTGTATATTGGTGGAACTTGATGGCACATCACATTAACCAGGGTAGTCCTGAGTGTAAACTATTCTTTCAATTGCCTTATGCATGAAGTACACATCGGCTTAAGATGGTTGTGTTTTCAGTTATTGATGATTACATAGACAAGCTTGACTTTCTCAAAGAAAATCACTGCATTTATATAGCATCCTTTCAGGATTTTTTTAGAACTTCTGAGCCTACTATATTCTCATCATAGAGAAGTAGGAACAGTCTTTCTGGCTTTGGGATAACTCAGGAATCATTCATTGCTTTGAGCCTACTGTATCCTCATCATATTTGTGGAACCAGGTGACACATTAACTAGGATAGTCTTGAGAGTAAACTATTCTGGAAATTGCCTTGTATATACGAACCTGAAGACACTCTAGATTAAAATGGTTGTGCTTTCAAGTATAAATGAGTGTTAAGTAGAACAACTTGACTTTTGTGGAAGAAAATTACTATGTCTATAGACCATCCTCATCGTACAAAAACAAGAGCCGACTTTCTGGCTCATATATTACATGGGGTAGTAAAGCCACTATAATTTTTCATTTGTGCGCTTCTTCCTGGGTTCTGATGCTTATCTTATTTTGAGAGGTCCATCTTAGTGAATGTCTTGTGTGTTTTTCAGTGTATCCTGTTAGTCACCAAGAAATATTCACAACTCTTTCTAATATATGAGCCATGGAAATTGATCTATATTTGACCAACTAGGATTGTATAAAGATGCTTGTTGGAAACAAAGTGGGCAAGGTATTTCTATCCGCACTTCTAGATTTTGTTGATTATCTACACTTTGCAAGTACTACTTTCTTGTACCTGTCTTTAGAGATGTCTTAATGTAGATGCTTGGTCTGGCAGGAAAGCGAGAGAGCTGCTGCGAAAAGGAATGCTTTGATCTTTTGCCAGGGAATATGGATATGGAGAGTGCTTTGAGGAGCTCCTACTGAAGGTATATATGTTCTTACTTTGAGCTTTTGATTTGTTCCATATCCGGTATGATATATTCATAGTAACATATTGGACTGAGAATTGGTCCCTAAAATGGTCACTGAAGCACCAGGGTGTGCCTGTTCTCACTTGATAGTGCCTGTTATCAAAGTGTAATTGCTAGTTTTTTTATATGCTCCAGCTCTTATGTTTTGAGTTCTGATTTAAGTAATATCGTGTGCCTATTGTGCAGCTGGACAGGAAAGATTTAGTACCTTGACTAGCTCATACAGAGGGGCGCAAGGGATCATTATGGGTACCTTTCATCCACCGTTTTTCAGACATGCACATTTCTGTTTTCACCATGGGAGAAGTTTTATAGTGTCATACTTTGTTTCTCCTTTTCATATATTGGTGGAACTTGGTGACAAATTAATTGGGGGAGTCTTGAGAGTAAACTATATATTCTGTCAATTGCCTTCTATATGAACTGCACTCTCTCTTAAAATGGTTGTGTTTGTAAGTATAAATGATGAAGTAGACCGGCTTGGCTTTTCTAAAAAATGAGAACTTAGCGATAGCTTGGTATTGACACCCACGGATGCTACCATCGTCGGTCTGGCCAGGTTTTCACCCTGACACAGATGCTCCTCTCCAACCTGGGTGCGGCCAACAGCTCTGCCGCACCACGGGTATAGCACGCCAACCACCAGAGCCCATGCCGCCCACATAGCCATGGTCACCGACCAACACCTGAGTTGTGACCTGCTATACTTTGATCTATTCATGGATTAGTTGTACTTGCTGTCAGATTACTTGCTTCATGTCATTAATATCTATTTGCACGCTCTGTAGTTGATTACTATCCAATGCAGTTTGATGCTTAAGTATTTTCATCATCCAAAATGCAGATTTGCGTTGTTTTGCTTTTTTCCTGATGTGGTTTCCTCACGCAGGTGCACAAGAGGCTGTTTGCTGTGCGCGGGGAAGGAGCCTAGCATCACCAATGTGTTTGTCATAGGTAAGCCACCGACTCCTCTCCACTGTGTGCCCACGCCCCACGGCCATCGACTGTGGCAAATTTTATACTGGCCATCGAGCTGCAGTAAGTTTGTGCTTTTCTTGCTGTGGTGATTGATTTTTTGTGATGGCAACACTTCCACTTTTTGTGATCCTGTGATAACAGCCAGCGTCACCTCTTTAGTGGGTTTAGCCCTCAAGTGCTAAGTTAGCTCTGATTCTGCGATAACACCCAAAGCTAGGTCTTTTTCATAGTACCTGAAAGATACTACGTAAATAAGCCTATAGAGCCATGCATCTGTACTTTCTAATTTCCCCCTTGAAACTTTGGGTGATTTTACTAGGACTGTTGCGTGTTCAATATTTTTAAGTGCACATGAGGCATGATTACCATGTTTTAGACTTAATTAGATCTGTCTCATTGTATTACCGTGCAGTAGTACAGCGAGATTAATTTGTGGTTCGAAGAAAAATTATTTTGCTGAGATTTGTCATGCATGAGTCTGTTTTACAATGACTGCACTTGTTCTGTGTTTGCAATAAATTTGTTGCTCTGGAGTCTCATGTTACTAGACTGCCAAGGTGCCGACAAATCTATTACTCCCTCCGTCCCACAATTTAAGACTTTTTTGTAGGTTATGTTAGTTTGCAAAAACGTCTTACATTATGGGACGGAGGGAGTAGTTGCTACTGTTACTAAAACAACACAGAAGTTTCCTTCCTCCCTGATTTATTTAGCTAATGTGGTCTCCTCACGCAGGTGCCCAAGAGACCGTTTGTTGTGTGCGGGGAAGAAGGCGCCCAACATCACCAGTGAGTCCGTTGGACTGCGCTGGTGCTCATCCCAATGCCTCTTGCCCTGCCCCTCCTCCTCTGGTGGTTGCTTCTTCAACTCCAGCATAGGTAAGCTGCTAACTCCTCTCGTCTGCTCTCTCCCACGCTCTGTACGCCCACGGCCATTGAGCCGTGGTGAGTTTTAAACTGGCCATGTCGCATGGCAATTTCTTGGGTTTATTGCTGTTGTGATTCATGGCCTGTGATGACAACACTTGCACTTCTCATGATTCAGTGATAATAATCAGTGCCACATCTCTTTTGGCGCATTTAGCCCTCAAGTGCTAAGATGGCTCTGATTCTGTGATGACACCCAAAGTTAGATCTCCTTTTATAGTACCCGAAAGATATGTAAATAATCCTAGCCAATCATGCATGCATCTGAACTTTCGCTTTTTCCCCTCCAAGATTTGGGTGGTTTTTGCGTGTTCAATACTTTAACAGTACAGGAGGCATGGTTACTGTGTGTTCAACATATTTTGATCTTCCTGATTGTATTACTGTGCAGCAGTACAACAAGAATAATATGTGGTTCCATGAAAATTGATTTTACTGTGATTTGTCATTCACGGTTTAGTTTTTCAATGACTGCGTTTGTTCTGTCTCAGTGATAAATTTGGTGTGTCGTCTCATGTTACTAGACTGCCAAAGTTTCGAGAAATCTATTCGTTGTTACTGTTACTGAAACAACGCACGAGTTTTTCTTCCTCTCGATCAGACTCTGATCATGAGTTTTTCTAATTCCAAACCTTTCTTTTGTCTCGTCACATATTTGGTGGCTACACATGTTTTCTAAAAGACATAACTTTGGTGCTTTATTTTCCTGGGAGTCTTGCTAATTGCTCTTACCATGGATGCAAGAAATAGGCGCTGATAATTAATTTCTCACAGGTTTCATAATTCTAAGTACTGTACAATGCTTTTACGAATAAGTTTTACATTAGATTGTTAAGTTCCCTTTTGTGATCATGTTCATCGGCTGTGCATTGCTGATGTATTTGGCAAACATGCAGTCAGGTGCACCCAAGCCATCTCCCCGTGAAGCTGCTGATAAGCTTCTAAATCAAGGTATGGCGGTGATGAATGCTGACACTGCATACTACATGTGCAAGAGATGCTGGTGTACCGGCAATCTGTGGTGCGTGCTTGAGGCTAGCTGGTACATGTCCTTCGTCCAATGCGGTTCAGTTTTGGCATGTTGCGGGCCTGTGTCTTTTATTTTTCCTGATGATGGTGTTTCCTTACGCAGGTGCACAATATACCGTCTGCTATGTGCGGGAGAGAAGGTGACCAGCATCACCAGTGAGTCCATTGGACTGCGCTGGCGTTCACTCGGGCGACGATGCGGTCATGGTGGTGGGTGACCTTCGACGCTGACCCTGCCATCGTCGATGCCATGGAGCTCTTCAAGGTACCCTCCCCCCTCTCTTGCCCCTCTCTCTCTCTCTTTCTGTTCCATTTGATTTGGAAGGCGTGGTTCCATGTGCGGATGCTGAATCATATATGTGTTTCGTCGTTTAGTTCGGATTCCTATGAGTTACATATCATCGGCTCACAATAGGATGGATAGAAAAGCCACCACAGCTCTGGCCTTGTTACCAGATTGAAAGTTAATATGATGAGGTGTCACTGAGTGGGGCTTGACTGGAAGAAGACGAGGCTATCTGTATATAGGCACATTCTGTATACTCATATAAATTAAGTAAAACAAACACCTTTTATCTATATGCACATTGTGTACTTGATTTCTATCTACTTATGCAGTTTGATACTTAAGTATTTTCATCATCCAAAGCATGCAGATCTTGATGTGGTTTCCTTATGCAGGTGCACAAGAGACCATTTGTTGTGCGCAGGGAAGAAGGCACCCACCAACATCACTAATATAGAGACTAACAGGGTTTTAGAACAGATTGTTGATGACAAGTTTGCTCTTCTAATTCCAAACCTTTTTTTTTCTGTCATGTCATTGTGTATTTGTTGGCTACACATGTTTCCTAAAATTCAAACGAAAGTTGGTGCTTTATTCTCGTGGGAGTCCTGCTTGTTTGCTCTTACCATGGATACAATAAATAGTTGCTGAGAAGTAATTTCTCACAGGTTTCATAATTTGGAGTATATCGCTTGTACATTAGTTGTGTGATCAGCATAATGCTACTGTTTTTTATCCTGTGGTAGTGTAGGTTTGGTATTATTGTGTATGAATTAATTCTGCCTTAAGTTCATGTCCTTGATCTGGTTACACATGATTTCCTTTCTGTTAAAATGATGTTATTGCCACTCAATGGCATTTGAATCTTAATTCTTTAACTAAGCCATGTGTAGGTGCTGTGCAGTGTGTACTTCTTAGATGATCAGGGATCCCAAAGACATTCCTGATGATAACTTACTTTTCATGGGGTTTGTTGCATTGCCTTTTATGTTTGGTTGATTTGTTCTTTCCTGATTTATGTCAGGGTTAATTAAGCCAAAATATGTTTGGTTTTGAGTGCTAGAAAGTTCTGTGTTTTGGTCTACCAAGACAATAAATAGTAACTCAAGATGGACTGTAGGAGGTTGGTGTAGTGTTTACCATTGCGTCGAAAGTTGCGGCCTTTTATTAAATGTTAGAGCTTCTCTCGACTGTCTTCCATATCCTTATTCTCCTGTGGTGCAACCGAGCTGCTGAAAGTAGTAGCCTTTGAGGCACTGAGTTTCTTTTAGTTTTATATACCCTTGTTTGTTCTATTGTGGTGCAACCAAGCAGCTAAACCCTATAAGTATAAGCTGTAGCTGACAGATTGCCACTGCTGCATGCAGGGACTGGGCTCTCCGGGTTGCTCCTTGAGGATGATGCACCTGAAACCCCGTCACCTGCGCCTCAGCGGGTACCCCGTCACCTGGAACTTTTCTGAGCAAATTAATTTAATTATAGCCAGATGTGCGCCATGTTTGAAATGCCATTTCGTTCATTAATATAGGCATGTAAACCTCCATGTGTGTCTACTATGGCTGAGCGGACTACCTCCTCGTCCACTACCTCGGCTTCCCCTGCAGCACGATGACAGCGGTTCGGCAATGTTGGCCGCCCCTTCCTCAGTTCCGGTGAGCCCTTGGTCTCCTCTCTCTGTTCCTGTGCCCTGAGATGGTCCGGCCATCGAGCCGGGGCCAGTTCTTGTGCTGACCATGAAGCCAATGATTTTGGGTTTGGTTATTTGGTCATGCTGTCTATGGTGGTTGTCTTCCAGCCAGCACAAGCTTGTGATTGTGATGATTCCTAGTTGTTTTTAGAAAATTCATATAAGAGCCTTTAATCATGCTACTGATTTTGAATTGTTAGGATTTAGAGACTAATAGGGTTTTAGAACAGATTGTTGATGATAGGTTTGTTATGTGTGGTTTTGGTCTAGCTTATCTGGGTTCATGATGGAATGACGTTCCTGTAGCATGGTTATGTGTTGATTACTCTCAAATATTTCATGTTGTTATATTGTGTTGTGTACATCCAAGAGACTCGACTCAATTGTTTGAATATTACACGCGAACATAGGTAGAAAAAAAATAACCTGGAAGTCATGCTTGTTACAGGCTGAGGGAACTTGATACACTCAAGAGCCACATGGAGTAGGTTGTAAAGCTGAAGCGGCTCGAGATCGAGACCATCCAGCAGTGCGTACATGGTGTGATGATCTGTGCCCTCAGGACTGCCTTCTCATCAGCAACTACTTAGGTGAGTCGCCCTCCTCTGTCTGCTCTGGGAACAAGCTTTTGAGCTGTGGTCATTTGGCCCTACATGCAAGTGTAGTAGTTTTTGTAGCAAAGAAACTCTGTCTTCTATTTTGTTTAGCCTGCTGCTCAGTCAGTTGAACAGTGGCCTGTTATTGTTTTCGTGGATCTAGTGATTATGTTATGAAATTTTTTGTTCCCAATGAAAGGAACATAAGGTCCCAGTTTCATCAACCAAACTAGAGAGTTGAGGTCCATGCATGAAAATGACCTATATCTTGCAAGCCATGTTCATAAAGGAAAATTAACAAAACTAGATGCTATGAGCATTTGTTGGTTTTCTGTCCAGTTGGGAAATTCTCGATGATTGTGGTTCATCCTTGTTCTCCTAATAGTTTTAAGCTAAAATATACTAGGGTCCAATTCTTTTGGGCGGCTTAAAAAATAAGCTGCCTCTCCCCAGCTTAAAAAATAAGCCGCTCCTAAAATTTGTTGAGGCTTCTAAATTCGTTATCCCATAACTAGTTTAGAAGCCTCAATGATTAAGAGAGACGGCTTATGGGATAAGCTGGGGAAGAGGCGGCTTATTTTTTAAGATGCCAAAAGAATTGGCCTGGTCAATTTACACTGCCTTTTTAACCATGTACTTCTCTCTCACTGGACGTAGCTATACTGGATCTTAGTTGTCCTATTATGTTTGCATCCAGGTTTCTACAATAGAGTTATCCATGTTAATAGTCTTTGGTCTGAAAAACAGCGTTTGTATTTCATAGACAACATCTCAACGCCTACTTACTCATCGCGGCAAACTGTATTTTCTTGTATTGCCTGCTTGAACAGGGATCAAAGAAGAGTACTGTAGGCACTGTATAACAGTACAAGTATTAGGTTTGTGCTCACTGTGCAAGATTATTGGTTTGCGATGGTATTTTACCCTGGCATGGTTAATTTTTCAAATGAACCATTTGCTTGATTTTATGCCGACTGATAGAAATAGCTACATACACGGCACTCTTTCTTATAATGTAGTAGTGCTCATTGAAACTTTGTTCAAATTTTGCTCAGATGATGATGGCGATTAGCTATCGAAATTACTTTGCATTTTTTGGTCAGAGAAGATGGCCTGAAAGCTGATGGTTCACAAAATAGTTGACGCTTCACTTGTACGCGAGACCATTTCCGTTGTACACACTGAAAGATACTTGATTGATTTCTATCTTGCTGCATGGTGCCGTGCATGCTGAGTGGTGTACATATGCGTCGGCGGGGAGAGGTTAAACGAACATGATATATGAGTGAGGGATTGAGTGGACTTTTAAATGAACACTAGTTGATTGGTTCCCTTTGTTTTTGTTAAATTGTGATCTAAATTATAATATGTTGGACTAGACGTAGTACAACCGGTGTGGGCCTTTGCGTTGACGTCGACGCGTACGAGTACAACTCGTTTACTTGTCCTCTTATATACCCCATGTAGTCGCACCTCTTATATACCCCATGTAGTCGCACCTCAGACGGTCTGTCGTCTCGTGCTTGTAATACTCCTCCTCATAGTGATTGCGCCTTCGTGCGTCCGTGGTTTTCTCCCGCAAGGGTTTCCACGTTAAATCCCTGTGTCTCTTTGTCTCGTTTATTTCCTGTTATTATCTAACAAGTGGTATACAGAGCTAAGGTTCAGATACGAGATTTGGGAGCGAGAGATTAGGGTTCCGACGTGTGCGCGGCTGCACGCGTATCTGCCGATTCGAATCCGACAGCAAGTTGAATTCCACTGCTGCATCGCCTACGAAGCCGAGACCGACAGAAGCTCCGTCCGTACGCGCTTATATCATCCAAGTTGCAGCCGCCTTGTCTGATCCGCTAGTTACAAGCTCAAGTCCCCAAGCACGCACATCGATCCGAGTTCCGCTGCTGCTGCGCGCAACCTGAGGCTGCTTCCGATCGTGACGTGAAGACCGGATCAACACAGAGGAGTCAAAGTACTAGTACTACTCCACGTGACCTGCTAGTACTAGTTGAGTACTACTACTACTCACGTGGACACCGAGACTGATTTACAGATCAGATTCTTTGTTCTCTGTTCAATCGCTACGTCCACTGTCCAGCGACTATCAGGTGCTATTTACTCTGTTTTGTTTGCTTCGCATATTAATTCTGTCAAGAATTTTTTCTACCGGCTTGTACTACTTTGTGCACACAGATTAATCGACTCATGGCATCAATGAAGTACGATCTTCCGCTGCTGGACCGTGACACAAGGTTTACTCTATGGCAAGTCAAGATGCGAGCGTTGTTGGCACAGTCCGACTATGATGTAGCACTGGATAGTTTTGGGAAGAACCGAATTGAGGACTGGACTGCTGAGGAGAAAAGAATTGATTGTAAGGCTTTGTCACAAATTCAACTCCATTTGCATAATAATATTTTGCAGGAAGTTTTGAGCGAGAAAACTGCCGCCGCTCTATGGTTAAAGCTGGAAGGGATTTGCATGACCAAGGATCTCACCAGCAAGATGCATCTGAAGCAAAAATTATTCCTGCACAGGTTACCCGAGGGAGGTAATGTTTTGAATCATATTTCAGAATTTAAAGAGATCATATCTGATCTAGCTGCAATGGAAGTTAAATATGAAGAGGAAGATACTGCTCTAATGTTACTTTGTTCACTGCCAAGTTCTTATACCAATTTTAGAGACACCATATTGTACAGTCGTGATACTCTCACGCTTAATGAAGTTTATGAAGCTTTGAACTCCAAGGAGAAGATGAAATTAATGGTGCCTCATGATGGTTCGAGTTCATCCCAAGCCGAGGGATTATCTGTTCGTGGCAGGACAAAGGAGAAGAACTCCAATAATGGAAACAGAGGCAAAAGTAAAAACGGCTACAGGGGCCGGTCGCAATCCAGAGACAAGAAGTATTGCAGATATTGCAAGAGAGACGGGCATGACATCTCTGAGTGTTTCAAGTTGCAGAACAAGGAAAAGAGGAAAGGTAACAAACCAGGTGAAAATTCTGCTAACGTTGCTCGTGATGATAGTTCCGATGATGCTCTTGTCGTCATTGCTGGATGTGCTGAGACCAATGATGAGTGGGTACTTGACACTGCATGCACTTTTCATATGTGTCCACATAAAGATTGGTTTAATACTTTTGATTCCACTACTTCTGCTGGTTCCGTTTTGGGTTTTGATAATTCACCATGCAAGATTGAAGGCATAGGTTCTATTCGAATCAAGATGTTTGATGGCATAATCAGAACTTTGACTGATGTTCGGTATATTCCGAAGATGAAGAGAAATCTTATTTCTATGAGTGCCCTTGATGCAAAAGGATACAAGTATTCAGGTGGAGACAGTGTTTTGAAGGTCACCAAAGGCTCCCTTATTGTGATGAAAGGTGACTTAAGTACGACCAATGGTCTTTATTACCTTCGAGGTTCTACTGTTTCAGGTAACGCTACTCTAGTTGTTTCAAAGAATTCTGATTGTGATGCTGCTAACCTTTGGCATATGCGTCTTGGACATATGAGTGAACTTGGTTTAGCAGAGTTAAACAAGAGAGGTCTTCTTGATGGATATGAACCTGGTAAATTGAAATTTTGTGAGCATTGTATCTTCGGCAAGCACAAGAGGGTGAAGTTCAATACTTCGACCCATACAACTGAAGGTATTCTTGATTATGTGCATTCTGATTTATGGGGACCATATCGCAAGAAGTCATTAGGTGGTGCAAGTTACATGCTGACTATTATTGATGATTATTCGAGAAAAGTTTGGCCTTATTTCTTGAAGCATAAATATGAAGCATTCTCAGCATTTAAGGAGTGGAAGATTATGATTGAGAGACAAACCGAAAAGAAGGTAAAGATACTTCGCACTGATAATGGTATGGAATTCTGTTCTAAGCAATTTAAGAATTATTGCAAGTCTGAAGGCATTGTCAGACATTACACCGTTCCTTATACTCCTCAACAAAACGGTGTTGCTGAGCGTATGAACAGGACCATTATTTCCAGAGCTCGTTGCATGTTGTCCAATGCAGGTTTGCATAGGCGTTTTTGGGCTGAGGCCGCTTCCACTGCTTGTTATCTCATTAATCGTTCACCATCTATTGCTCTTAATAAGAAAACTCCAATTGAGGTATGGTCTGGTTCACCTGCTGATTATTCACAGTTGAGAGTTTTTGGTTGCACTGCTTATGCTCATGTTGATAATGGAAAGTTGGAGCCTAGGGCTGTTAAGTGCATCTTTCTTGGTCATAAGTCTGGTGTTAAAGGTTTTAAATTGTGGAATCCTGAAACCCAGAAGGTTGTTATTAGCAGAAATGTTATCTTTAATGAATCTGCTATGTTACATGATGTTTCATCTACTAATGTTCCCGTTGAGAGTGAACAGCAGCCTATTATTCAGCAGCCTACTGTTCAGGTGGAGCATGTTATTGATTCAGGTGATATATCTGGTAATGAAATTGTTGCACATGATGAACCCGTCGATGATGATGATCATGTCACTCCCACTCCAAATCAGCCTATTGTTCCACCAAGTTGGAATCTTGCACGTGACAGAGTTAGACGGGGTATTAATAAACCTGATAGGTTAATTGAAGAGTGCAATATTGTTTCTTTTGCTTTATCTGTTGCAGAAGAAATTGAAGGTAATGCTGAGCCTTCTTCATATTCCGAGGCTATTATTTCTGGTGATAGTAATAAGTGGATGACCGCTATGCATGATGAGATGGAATCACTTGAAAAGAATGGCACTTGGGATTTAGTAAAATTGCCTAGAGAGAAGAAACCTATTCGTTGCAAGTGGGTTTTTAAGAGGAAAGAAGATGTTTCTCCTAATGATGAGACAAGATATAAAGCAAGGTTAGTTGCTAAAGGTTATAGCCAGATTCCAGGTATTGACTATAACGAAGTCTTTTCTCCTGTTGTGAAGCATAGCTCTATTCGCACTTTACTCAGTATTGTTGCCATGTATAATCTTGAGCTTGAACAATTGGATGTTAAAACTGCATTTTTACATGGAGAATTAGAAGAGGATATTTATATGGAACAACCTGAAGGTTTTGTTATTCCTGGAAAAGAAAAGCTTGTCTGCAAGTTAAAGAAATCTCTTTATGGATTGAAGCAATCCCCTAGACAGTGGTACAGGAGATTTGACACCTTTATGCTCTCTCAAGGATTCAAAAGGTCTAATTATGATAGTTGTGTTTATTTGAAAACTGTCAATGGTTCAACTATTTATTTGCTCCTTTATGTTGATGATATGCTAATTGCTGCAAAGAGTATGTCAGAGATTGATGAACTAAAGAAGCAATTGAGTAATGAATTTGAGATGAAGGATTTGGGTGCAGCAAAGAAAATTCTTGGCATGGAAATATCCAGAGATAGACCGTCTGGAAAAGTATATCTAAGTCAGAAGGGATATATTGATAAAGTTCTTCGTCGTTTTAATATGCATAATGCCAAGCCGGTGAGTACTCCGTTAGCTGCAC
>LR880970.1:42965330-43004628 GCA_904067115.1 Aegilops sharonensis | reverse complement strand
ATGATATGACCGTTAGGTGGATAAGATATTTTGGGACAGCTGGCGCGCAGCACAGCAACGGTCGGAAATTTGAATATCAAATTCCTCAGGGCTATCATGTTCCTCACTGTGTAGGCAATCCGCACTGGCGAATTCCTAACTCCTCAGTCAGAACGAATTCCTTAGCGACCAGAAGAGCTTCGTCTCTGTCACTGAAGAAATTGACTGAACCGTATGAGTTTTCCAAAGGCTTCACTCGAAGGGATTGGTAGATGTAGGATTTTGAGTTGAGCATCACATGGAAATTTTTCCTTAGTATTTCCTCGACCCCCTTTAACAGTACGGTGTTTCCTATGACTCAAGAAAGAGAAAATGAAACTACGAAAACGGAAGTCTTCACGCTTCATGTTCCTCAAATGAATACCAAGTCTTCAAGGTCACACCAATTTCTTCACTTTCAAATTCTTCAGAAAGTCTTCAAAATATCAAAGTCTTCAGTCGAAGAACTTCATTTTTAGGGGTCGACTTTCTCTGTAAATATCAAACTCCTCATAGACTTATAGACCTGTGTACACTCACAAACGCATTAGTTCCTTAACCTATAAGTCTTCAATACACCAAAATCACTAAGGGGCACTAGATGCACTTACAGGATAATTAAAAATACATGCAATGAAAGAGCTGACCTATATATAGAGACTTAATTAATGACAGAAGTAGTACTACTTACAGGCAGTAGCAAGTGACCATTAATTTATCAAGGGCCTTTAGATTGAAAAACGTGAAGAACTCCTCAAATGGAACATTCAACTGTTCAATTCCAACGAGGTCATGCTCCTCTCAAACTCTCATCGTCATAATATTCCTCCCCTCAGACTCTCTGCAGGTTTTCATGTACCAATTACGGAATCTGAACATCATCGTTGTTAGAGATCTTTCATCTTTGACGAGAGGCTTCCCGTACACGTATCTGTGTTCGTCCGCCTCCAAGAAATCATAATGTACATCGTCGGGTAGGTAATCTGCAGGATTGTTATAACCCGGCACCATCCCGCCCGGATCATTAGCGACGCTATCTTCGGACACCTGGAGCGGGGGGAGCGATTGGTTCGCTTGTTCGCCGAGCTGGGCAATTTTTTTCCCAGCTCGTCGTTCTGCTAACCTTTGATCAGTGACAGTACTTCCAGACCGCTTCGCTTGGACAAATGACTTTTCAAGGATGCGCTCATAGTTGCCTTTCGGTGGAGAATTTGGTGGTTTCCTCAGGGCAGCCAGAGTACGCTTCACTTTCACCGGATCTATCTTCTCCTCCGGAGGTGGATGTCTCTGCGCTTTCAACCCTTCAAAGAAGTCCTTCACTTCGGTCTACATGATCTTCTTGTTTTCCTCCATGGTCATCTCGTACGGTAACTTCTCTAGAGGCTTGAGAGGTGGACCGTATCTGTATTGCCTCCCGCCTCTGGCTGTACTGCTAGACGCCGGAGCAGACGGAGCGGCTGCGGCTGTCTTCTTTCGTGCTTTCTTACGATGCGGAGGAGAAGGACTACGACGCGCCGGAGAAGCCGGGGCGGCGGCGGGTCTCTTCCGCCCTTGCTGGCGAGGCGGAGAAGGAGGAGGAGTGCCTCCACGCGCCGGAGAAGGAGGCGGAGTGCCGCCACGCGCCAGAGAAGGAGGCCGACTGCCCTGTTCGTCACTCGCCGGAGGAGGAGGCGATGGAGGAGGCGAAGTGCCCTGACTCGCCGGAGGAGGAGGAGGAGGCATCCAGTTTGGAAGCTTGATGAACTCCTTCCACCATAGGCATGGAGTCTTCAGAGCATAACCCAGCCGAGTCCTTCCAGACCATTGGTGTCGTTCAGAAACGAGAAGACGGCATTACTTCCTTTTGCGATTATGTCCCCCAACAACGCTTCTTGTGCTTCATCTCGGGGGGTGTCCATAGTTCTACAAATATTTACAACATGGCAATTATTATTCAAACATGACAGATGGATATATTAGCTCTAGTGGCAAACGTAGAACTAGCTAGCTAATCACAGTAAGGAATCATATTAATTAGTGGCCTCGACGCTGCTTCTCTAGCTAGGGTTTGGGGTGGCCTCGAGAACGCTTCAAGGAGGGGGTAATATCAACAACGACGAGATACATACACGAGAAACTAATGTTATCGGGGAGGGGGTATATCGACCCCCCCCCCATGTGTTGAAGTTATCGGAGGGGTTTATATCGACAACGACGACATACGCACATGGGAAAATAATATTATCTGGGAGGGGGTATATCGCCCCCCCCCCCACGTGTTGAAGTTATCGGGAGGGGTTTATATCGACAACGACGACATACGTACATGGGAAAATAATATTATCGGGGAGGGGGTATATCGACCCCCCCCCCATGTGTTGAAGTTATCGGAGGGGTTTATATCGACAACGACGACATACGTACATGGGAAAATAATATTATCGGGGAGGGGGTATATCGACCCCCCCCCCATGTGTTGAAGTTATCGGAGGGGTTTATATCGACAACGACGACATACGTACATGGGAAAATAATATTATCGGGGAGGGGGTATATCGACCCCCCCCCCATGTGTTGAAGTTATCGGAGGGGTTTATATCGACAACGACGACATACGTACATGGGAAAATAATATTATCGGGGAGGGGGTATATCGACCCCCCCCCCATGTGTTGAAGTTATCGGAGGGGTTTATATCGACAACGACGACATACGTACATGGGAAAATAATATTATCGGGGAGGGGGTATATCGACCCCCCCCCCATGTGTTGAAGTTATCGGAGGGGTTTATATCGACAACGACGACATACGTACATGGGAAAATAATATTATCGGGGAGGGGGTATATCGACCCCCCCCCCATGTGTTGAAGTTATCGGAGGGGTTTATATCGACAACGACGACATACGTACATGGGAAAATAATATTATCGGGGAGGGGGTATATCGACCCCCCCCCCATGTGTTGAAGTTATCGGAGGGGTTTATATCGACAACGACGACATACGTACATGGGAAAATAATATTATCGGGGAGGGGGTATATCGACCCCCCCCCCATGTGTTGAAGTTATCGGAGGGGTTTATATCGACAACGACGACATACGTACATGGGAAAATAATATTATCGGGGAGGGGGTATATCGACCCCCCCCCCATGTGTTGAAGTTATCGGAGGGGTTTATATCGACAACGACGACATACGTACATGGGAAAATAATATTATCGGGGAGGGGGTATATCGACCCCCCCCCCCCACGTGTTGAAGTTATCGACGACGACAGACCCGATAAAACATAAGAAAACGAAGAAGAAATAAAAAGAGGAGAAGAAAAAAGGAATAGAAGAGAAGATCGAAGAAAAAAAAGAAAAAAAAGAGGAGAAGAAGAAATGAATAGAGGAGAAGAAGAAAAAATAGAATATTTTTTCTTCTTCTCGTCTATTCCTTTCTTCTTCTCCTATTATTTTTCTTCTTTTTTTTTCTTCTTATTTATTTCTCCTCTTCTCGTCCTAATGCATTGTTCATATTTCATCAACATATATGCATACAAAAAAGCATACATACATACATATATACATACAAAAAAAGCATACATACATACATATATAAAAAGAAGCATACATACTTTCCTAGCTAGCAAAAAAAGCATACATACATACAAAAAAAAGCATACATACATACATACATACATACATATATATGCGAGGACGACAGGGGGCAGGGCAGGGCGTGGGGGCTCACTATGGGCGGCGTCGGTGACGCGGGGCAGGGGACGGCGTCGGGGCGCGACGCGGGGCGGGGCCGGCCTGAGGCAGAGGCGGTGGCGCGTGGGGCAGGGGGCGTCGGCGACGAGGAAGGCTCGGGCGGGGGAGACGGCAGGGGCGGTGGGCGGCGTCGGGGCAGCGGACGGTGTCGATCTGGGCAGCCTGGCGGCGTCGATGAGCTCGGCGTCGTCGGGCGGGCCGGGGGGCAACTGGCGATGAGATTGTCAAATTTTCCTAAGTGCTACTTATATACCCAGGCCTTTGGTCCTGGTTCGTGGCACCAACTGGGACCAATGCCCCCTTTAGTCCCGGTTGGTGCCACCAACCGGAACCAAAGGCCAATTTTCGGGCGGGAAGCGGCGGCCTTTGGTCCCAGTTGGTGGCACCAACCGGGACTAAAATAGGGCATCGGTACCGGTTGGTGCCACGAACCAGGACCAATGCCTTCCTTTAGTTCCGGTTTTTGTCACCAACCGGGACCAAAGGCCTTGCGCTGCCCGCGGCCAAAAGTTTAGTCCCACCTCACTAGTTGAGAGGAGCTCGGAGTGGTTTATAAGCCCCACTGCGGCTACCCTCTCGAGGTCCTCTCAAATGCAGGCTTACGGGCCTAATATCACAATGTGTTGTCTGTGGCCCTATTGGGCCTTCTGCGGGCCTGAATCCTGGCCCAGGTTGGGTTTCTAGTCGTATTCAGGCTGTGGTGGCCCAATCAGTGGCAGTTTTTTTCATTTTTTTCCAGTTTTTTTGTTTTGTTTTTTGCATTATTTATTTTCTTTTGTTTTTTGCTTTATTTTTTAATTCTTTTTGCTTTTAGTTTTAGAAAAATAATAAACAATAGGTGGCAGTTTTTTTTAAATTTTTCTAGTTTTTTTTGTTTTGTTTTTTGCATTATTTATTTTCTTTTGTTTTTTTGCTTTATTTTTTAATTCTTTTTGCTTTTAGTTTTAGAAAAATTATAAACTTTCTGTTAGTGCTATTACTTTTCAAATTTGAAAATACTTTTTTTGTTTTTTTGTTTTCTTTGTTGCTTTATTTATTTTTATTTTGTTTCTACTTACAACAAAATACTTATTTTTGCTATTTTTATTTTGTTTCCAGTTTTTTTTGTTTTGTTTTCTGCATTATTTATTTTGTTTCCATATGTCCACTATGTAACCATAATATGTGTCCTTTCCCCTCTCGGTGGCTGCATCAAAGCGGACATCCATTGCCGGTTCATCTGCGTGCACTATATATAATTAAGTGTGTCAAACATCATTACAGAACATCATGAATAGATAATTAAGTGACCAAATTAATAGAATTTCATCATCACATTAAAACCAAAGTACATACATAGTTCTCATCTAACAACATAAATCTCTGCAGAGCATCTAAATGTTGGGGAACGTAGCAGAAATTCAAAATTTTCTACTCATCACCAAGATCAATCTACGGAGTAACCTAGCAACGAGGGAAAGGAGAGTGCATCTATATACCCTTGTAGATCGCTAAGCGGAAGCATTCAAGTGAACGGGTTGAAGGAGTCGTACTCGTCGTGATCCAAATCACCGGAGATCCTAGTGCCGAACGGACGGCACCTCCACGTTCAACACACATGCAGCCCGGTGACGTCTCCCGTGCCTTGATACAGCAAGGAGAGAGGGAGAGGTTGAGGAAGATTCCGTCCAGCGGCAGCACAACGGCGTGGTGGTGGTGGAGGAGCGTGGCACTCCAGCAGGGCTTCGCCAAGCACCGCAAGGGACGAGGAGGGGGAGAGGTAGGGCTGCGCCAGGGAGAGGTCAAAACTCATGTGTTGGCAGCCCCAAAGACCTCGACTATATATAGGGGAGAGGGAGGGGGCTGCGCCCCCTTTAGGGTTCCCACCCCAAGGGGTGCGGCAGCCCCTAGATACCATCTAGGGTGCGGCCAAGAGGGGGAGAGGGGAAACTTGCCCCCCCAAGCAAGGTGGAGGCGCCCCCTCCCCAAACCCTAGGTGCCTTGGGCCCTAGTGGGGGGCGCACCAGCCCACCTGGGGCTGGTCCCCTCCCACACTTGGCCCATGCAGCCCTCTGGGGCCAGTGGCCCCACTTGGTGGACCCCCGGGACCCTCCCAGTGGTCCCGGTACATTACCGATAACACCTGAAACTTTTCCGGTGACCAAAACAGGACTTCCCATATATAAATCTTTACCTCCGGACCATTCTGGAACTCCTCGTGACGTCCGGGATCTCATCCGGGACTCCGAACAACATTCGGTAACCACGTACGTCTATTCCCTATAACCCTAGCGTCATCGAACCTTAAGTGTGTAGACCCTACGGGTTCGGGAGGCACGTAGACATGACCGAGACAACTCTCCGGCCAATAACCAACAGCGGGATCTGGATACCCATGTTGGCTCCCACATGTTCCACGATGATCTCATCGGATAACACGATGTCGAGGATTCGATCAATCCCGTATACAATTCCCTTTGTCTAGCGGTATTGTACTTGCCCGAGATTCGATCGTCGGTATGCCGATACCTTGTTCAATCTCGTTACCGGCAAGTCTCTTTACTCGTTCCGTAACACATCATACCGTGATCAACCCCTTGGTCACATTGTGCACATTATGATGATGTCCTACCGAGTGGGCCCAGAGATACCT
The DNA here is from genome assembly GCA_904067115.1 of Aegilops sharonensis. Taxonomy (NCBI): domain Eukaryota; kingdom Viridiplantae; phylum Streptophyta; class Magnoliopsida; order Poales; family Poaceae; genus Aegilops; species Aegilops sharonensis. The sequence goes on along the minus strand of LR880970.1, from coordinate 42,998,234 downwards.
CTCCGTCACACGGAGTGACAAATCCCAATCTCGATTCGTGCCAACACAACAGACACTTTTGGAGATACCCGTAGTGCACCTTTATAGCCACCCAGTTACGTTGTGATGTTTGGTACACCCAAAGCATTCCTACGGTATCCGGGAGTTGCACAATCTCATGGCTAAGGAAATGATACTTGACATTAGAAAAGCTTTAGCATACGAACTACACGATCTTTGTGCTAGGCTTAGGATTGGGTCTTGTCCATCACATCATTCTCCTAATGATGTGATCCCGTCATCAACGACATCCAATGTCCATGGTCAGGAAACCGTAACCATCTATTGATCAACGAGCTAGTCAACTAGAGGCTTACTAGAGACATGGTGTTGTCTATGTACCCACACATGTATCTGAGTTTCCTATCAATACAATTATAGCATGGATAATAAACGATTATCATGAACAAGGAAATATAATAATAATAACTAATTTATTATTGCCTCTAGGGCATATTTCCAACAGTCTCCCACTTGCACTAGAGTCAATAATCTAGTTCACATCGCCATGTGATTAACACTCACAGGTCACATCGCCATGTGACCAACATCCAAAGAGTTTACTAGTGTCACTAAACTAGTTCACATCATCATGTGATTAAGACTCAATGAGTTCTGGGGTTTGATCATGTTTTGCTTGTGAGAGGGTTTTAGTCAATGGGTCTGCAACATTCAGATCCGTATGCACTTCGCGAATCTCTAGGTCATATTGTAAATGTTGCTTCCACGCTCCACTTGAAGCTATTCCAAATGGTTGCTCCACTATATGTATCCGATTTTCTACTCAGAGTCATTCGGATAGGTGTTAAAGCTTGCATCGACGTAACCCTTTACGCCGAACTCTTTATCACCTCCATAATCGAGAAACATGTCCTTACTACTCCAAGGACAATTTTGACCGCTATCTGGTGATCCACTCCTTGATCACCTTTGTACCCTCTTGCCAGACATGTGGCAAGGCACACATCAGGTGCGGTACACAGCAGAGCATACTATGGAGCCTACGTCTAAGCATAGGGGACGACCTTCATCCTTTCTCTCTATTCTGCCGTGGTCGAGCTTTAAGTCTTAACTTCATACCTTACAACTCAGGCAAGAACTCCTTCTTTGACTGATCCATCTTGAATACCTTCAAGATCATGTCAAGGTATGTGCTCATTTGAAAGTACCATTAAGCGTTTTTGATCTATCCTCATAGATCTTGATGCTCAATGTTCAAGCAGCTTAATCCAGGTTTTCTATTGAAAAACACTTTTCAAACAACCCTATATGCTTTCCAGAAAATCTTCAACATTTCTGATCAACAATATGTTAGAAACATATACTCATCCAAAATTCTATAGTGCTCCCACTCACTTCTTTGGAAATACAAGTTTCTCATAAACTTTGTATAAACCCAAAATCTTTGATCATCTCATCAAAGCGCACATTCCAACTCCGAGATGCTTACTCCAGTCCTTAGAAGGATTGCTGGAGCTTTGCATACTTGATAGCGTCTTTCAGGATTGTCAAAACCTTCTGCTTGTATCACATACAACCTTTCCTCAAGAAAATCGTCGAGGAAACAATGTTTTTGACATCCTATCTACAAGATTTCATAAATAATGCAGTAACTGCTAATATAATTCCAACAGACTCTTAGCATCGCTACGAGTGAGAAAGTCTCATCGTAGTCAACTCCTTGAACTTGTCGGAAAACATCTTAGCGACAAGTCGAGCTTTCTTAATGGTGACACTTACCATCATTGTCTGTCTTCCTTTTAAAATCCATCTGTACTCAACAGCCTTACGATCATCGAGTAGTTCTTCCAAAGTCTACACTTTGTTTTATACATGGATCCTCTCTCGGATTTTATGGCCTCGAGCCATTCGTCGGAATCCGGGCCCACCATCGCTTCTCCATAGCTCGTAGGTTCATTGTTGTCTTGCAACATGACCTCTAAGACAGGATTGCGTACCACTTTGAAGTAGTACGCGTCCTTGTCGACCTACGAGGTTCGGTAGTGACTTGATCCTAAGCATTATGATCACTGTCATCAGCTTCCACTTCAATTGGTGTAGGTGCCACATGAACAACTTCGTGTGCCCTACTACACTCTGGTTGAAGTGATGGTTTATTAACCTCATCAAGTCTCCACCATCCTCCTACTCAATTCTTTCGAGAGAAACTCTTTCTCGAGAAAGGACGCGTTACTAGAAACAATCCCTTCTGCTTCCGGATCTGAGATAGGAGGTATACCCAACTTATTTTTGGGTGTCCTATGAAGATGCATTTATCCGCTTTGGGTTCGAGCTCATCAACCTGAAACTTTTTCACATAAGCGTCGCAGCCCCAAACTTTTAAGAAATGACAGCTTAGGTTTCTCTAAACCATAGTTCTTACGGTGTCATCTCAACAGAACTATGTGGTTCCCTATTAAAGTGAATGTGGTTGTCTCTAATGCCTAACCCATGAACGATAGTGGTAATTTGATAAGAGACATCATGGTATGCCCCATATCCAATAGGGTGCATCTATGATGTTCGGACACACCATCACACTATGGTGTTCCGGGCGGTGTTAGTTGTAAAACAATTTCCACAATGTCTCAATTGTGTACCAAACTCGCAACTCAGATATCCATCTCTATGATCACATCACAGACATTTTATCCTCTTGTCACAAAGATCTTCAACTTCACTCTAAAATTACTTGAACCTTTCAATAATTCAGACTTGTGTTTCATCAAGTAAATATACTCAACATCTACTCAAATCATCTGTGAAGTAAGAACATAACGATATTCACTGCATGCCTCAGCACTCATTGGACTGCACACATCAAAATGTGTTACTTCCAACAAGTTGCTATCTTGTTCCATCTTACTGAAAACGAGGCCTTTCAGTCATCTTGCCCATGTGGTATGATTTGCATATCTCAAGTGATTCAAAATCAAGTGAGTCCAAACGATCCATCTGCATGGAGTTTCTTCATGTGTATACACCAATAGACATGGTTCGCATGTCTCAAACTTTTCAAAAACGAGTGAGTCCAAAGATCCATCAACATGGAGCTTCTTCATGCGTTTTACACCAATATGACTTACATGGCAGTGCCACAAGTAAGTGGTACTATCATTACTATCTTATATCTTTTGGCATGAAAATGTGTATCACTACGATCGAGATTCAATAAACCATTCCTTTTAGGTGCAAGACCATTGAAGTTATTATTCAAATAAACAGAGTAACCATTATTCTCCTTAAATGAATAACCGTATTGTGATAGACATAATACAATCATGTCTATGCTCAACGCAAACACTAAATGACAATTATTTAGGTTTTAACACCAATCTCGATGGTAGAGGGAGCGTGCGATGCTTGATCACGTCAACCTTGGAAATACTTCCAACACATATCGTCAGCTCACCTTTAGCTAGTCTCCGTTTATTCCGTAGCTTTTATTTCGAGTTACTAACACTTAGCAACCGAACAGGTATCCAATACCCTGGTGCTACTAAGAGTACTAGTAAAGTACACATTAACATAATGTATATCCAATATACTTCTATCGACCTTGCCAGCCTTCTCATCTACCAAGTATCTAGGGTAGTTCTGCTTCAGTGTCCGTTCCATCATTACAGAAGCACTTAGTCTCGGGTTTGGGTTCAACCCTGGGTTTCTTCACTGGAGTAGCAACTGATTTGCCATTTCATGAAGTACCCCTTCTTGCCCTTGCCCTTCTTGAAACTAGTGGTTTCACTAACCATCAACAATTGATGCTCCTTCTTGATTTCTACTTTTGCGGTGTCAAACATCGCGAATGTTACAAGGATCATCATATCTATCCCTGATATGTTATAGTTCATCACGAAGCTCTAGCAGCTTGGTGGTAATGACTTTGGAGAAACATCACTATATCATCTGGAAGATCAACTCCCACTCGATTCAAGTGATTGTTGTACTCAGACAATCTGAGCACAAGCTCAAGACTGAGCTTTTCTCCCTTAGTTTGCAGGCTAAGAGACTCGTCGGAGGTCTTATACCTCTTGACGTGGGCACGAGCCTGAAATCCCAATTTCATCCCTCAAAACATCTCATATGTATCACGACGTTTTGAAATCGTCTTCGGTGCCTCAACTCTAAACTGTTTAACATTACTGAACTATCACGTAGTTATCAAAACGTGTATGTCAGATGTTCGCAACATCCAGAGACGACGTTCGAGGTTCAACACACTGAGCAGTGCATTAAGGACATAAGCCTTTTTCGAAGCAACAAGGACAATCCTCAGTTTACGGACCTAGTCTGCATAATTGCTACTATCAACTTTCAACTATATTTTCTCTAGGAACATATCTAAACAGTAGAACTAAAGCGCGACCTACGACATAATTTGCAAAGACCTTTTGACTATGTTCAGGATAATTAAGTTCATCTTATGAACTCCCACTCAGATAGACATCCCTATAGTCATCTAAGTGATTACATGATCCGAGTCAACTAGGCCGTGTCCGATCATCACGTGAGACGGACCAGTCATCATCGGTGAACATCTTCATGTTGATCGTATCTACCATACGACTCATGCTCGACCTTTCGGTCTCTTGTCTTCCGGGGCCATGTCTGTACATGCTAGGCTCGTCAAGTCAACCTAAGTGTTTCACGTGTGTAAATCTGGCTTACACCCGTTGTATGTGAACGTTAGAATCTATCACACCCGATCATCACGTGGTGCTTCAAAACAACGAACTTTCGCAACGGTGCACAGTTAGGGGGAACACTTTCTTGAAATTTTAATGAGGGATCATCTTATTTACTACCATCGTTCTAAGCAAATAAGATGCATAAACATGATAAACATCACATGCAATCAAAAAGTGACATGATATGGCCAATATCATTTTGCTCCTTTTGATCTCCATCTTCGGGGCTCCATGATCATCATCGTCACCAGCATGACACCATGATCTCCATCATCGTGTCTCCATGAGGTTGTCTCGCCAACTATTACTTCTACTACTATGGCTAACGGCTTAGCAATAAAGTAAAGTAATTACATGACGTTGTTCAATGACACGAAGGTCATACAATAAATTAAGACAACTCCTATGGCTCCTGCCGGTTGTCATACTCATCGACATGCAAGTCGTGATTCCTATTACAAGAACATGATCAATCTCATACATCACATATCATTCATCACATTCTTTTTGGCTATATCACATCACATAGCATACCCTGCAAAAACAAGTTAGACGTCCTCTAATTGTTGTTGCATGTTTTTACGTGGCTGCTATGGGTTTCTAGCAAGAACGTTTCTTACCTACGCAAAAACCACAACGTGATATGTCAATTGCTATTTACCCTTCATAAGGACCCTTTTCCTCGAATCCGATCCGACTAAAGTGGGAGAGACTGGCACCCGCTAGCCATCTTATGCAACAAGTGCATGTCAGTCAGTGGAACCTGTCTCACGGAAGTGTACGTGTAAGGTCGGTCCGGGCCGCTTCATCCCACAATACCGTCGAAACAAGATTGGACTAGTAACGGTAAGCATACTGAACAAAATCAACGCCCACAACAACTTGTGTTCTACTCGTGCATAGAAACTACGCATATACCTAGCTCTGATACTACTGTTGGGGAACGTAGCAGAAATTAAAAAATTTCTACTCATCACCAAGATCAATCTACGGAGTAATCTAGCAACGAGGGAAAGGAGAGTGCATCTACATACCCTTGTAGATCGCTAAGCGGAAGCGTTCAAGTGAACGGGTTGAAGGAGTCGTACTCGTCGTGATCCAAATCACCGGAGATCCTAGTGCCGAATGGACGGCACCTCCGCGTTCAACACACATGCAGCCCGGTGACGTCTCCCGTGCCTTGATCCAGCAAGGAGATAGGGAGAGGTTGAGGAAGACTCCGTCCAGCAGCAACACAACGGCGTGGTGGTGGTGGAGGAGCGTGGCACTCCAGCAGGGCTTCGCCAAGCACCGCAAGGGACGAGGAGGGAGAGAGGTAGGGCTGCGCCAGGGAGAGGTCAAAACTCATGTGTTGGCAGCCCCAAAGACCTCAACTATATATAGGGGAGAGGGAGGGGGCTGCGCCCCCTTTAGGGTTCCCACCCCAAGGGGTGCGGTAGCCCCTAGATCCCATCTAGGGTGCGGCCAAGGGGGGGAGAGGGGAAACTTGCCCCCCAAGCAAGGTGGAGGCGCCCCCTCCCCAAACCCTAGGTGCCTTGGGCCCGCGCACCAGCCCACCTGGGGCTGGTTCCCTCCCACACTTGGCCCATGCAGCCCTCAGGGGCCGGTGGCCCCACTTGGTGGACCCCCGGGACCCTCCCGGTCCGGTACATTACCGATAACACCCGAAACTTTTCCGGTGACCAAAACAGGACTTCCCATATATAAATCTTTACCTTCGGACCATTCTGGAACCCCTCGTGATGTCCGGGATCTCATCCGGGACTCCGAACAACATTCGGTAACCACGTACGTCTATTCCCTATAACCCTAGCGTCATCGAACCTTAAGTGTGTAGACCCTACGGGTTCGGGAGACACGTAGATATGACCGAGACAACTCTCCGGCCAATAACCAACAGCGGGATCTAGATACCCATATTGGCTCCCACATGTTCCACGATGATCTCATCGGATGAACCACGATGTCGAGGATTCGATCAATCCTGTATACAGTTCCATTTGTCTAGCGGTATTGTACTTGCCTGAGATTCGATCGTCGGTATTCCGATACCTTGTTCAATCTCGTTACCGGCAAGTCTCTTTACTCGTTCCGTAACACATCATACCGTGATCAACACCTTGGTCACATTGTGCACATTATGATGATGTCCTACCGAGTGGGCCCAGAGATACCTCTCCGTCACACGGAGTGACAAATCCCAGTCTCGATTCGTGCCAACCCAACAGACACTTTTGGAGATACCCGTAGTGCACCTTTATAGCCACCCAGTTACGTTGTGACGTTTGGTACACCCAAAGAATTCCTACGGTATCCGGGAGTTGCACAATCTCATGGTCTAAGGAAATGACACTTGACATTAGAAAAGCTTTAGCATACGAACTACACGATCTTTGTGCTAGGCTTAGGATTGGGTCTTGTCCATCACATCATTCTCCTAATGATGTGATCCCGTCATCAACGACATCCAATGCCCATGGTCAGGAAACCGTAACCATCTATTGTCAACGAGCTAGTCAACTAGAGGCTTACTAGGGACATGGTGTTGTCTATGTACCCACACATGTATCTGAGTTTCCTATCAATACAATTATAGCATGGATAATAAACGATTATCATGAACAAGGAAATATAATAAGAATTACTAATTTATTATTGCCTCTAGGGCATATTTCCAACACTAAATTAATTAAACCATACATTGAAACTATGTAAAACATTTCAATGTGAAAACAAATGCGATCATAATCGCAACCAAGGTAACAACTGATCCAACGGCATAATGATACCAAGCCTCGGTATGAATGGCATATTTTCTAATCTTTCTAATCTTCAAGCGCATTGCATCCATCTTGATCTTGTGATCATCGACGACATCTGCAACATGCAACTCCAATATCATCTTCTCCTCCTCAATTTTTCCTATTTTTTCCTTCAAGAAATTGTTTTCTTTTTCAGCTAAATTTAACCTCTCGACATTAGGGTCGGTTGGAATTTCCGGTTCAACAACCTCCTAGATAAATAAAATCTATGTCACGTTGGTCGGCGTAATTTTCATAAACAATAAATGAACCAATAGTTATGAAAAGATAATATATACCACATCCGATTCATAGACAGGACGAGAGCCGACGGGGGCTGATACCAAAACCATTGCACTATATACGATGTAATAATAAAAGTAAGAAAATAATAAAAGTATATATCTATCTAAACATATAAGTAAGAATATTTTTCCTTTCAGAAAGAAGATAAGAACAAGAGGCTCACCACGGTGGTGCCGGCGATGAGATCGGCGCGGGCGATCGACGGCGGTGAAGACGGAGACGGGACGTGACAGACCGCTAAACCTAGACAAATATTGAGGAAAATGGAGTTTGGAGGTCGAGCTTGGAGAGGAAAAAGTTAAGTAGTGTGGCTCGGGCATTCCATCGAACACCTCGTGTGCATAGGAGGTGAGCTAGAGCACCACAAAGCTCTCCTACAGACGGGCAGAAAAACAGAGCAGTGAAGTGCTCTGCTCGAGGGCGAGGGGTATATATAGGCAATTCATTGGTCCCGGTTTGTGGCATGAACTGGGACTAAAGGGAAGCCTTTGGTCCCGGTTCAAGCCACCAACCGGGACCAATGGTGGTGGGCCAGGAGCGAGGCCCATTGGTCCCGGTTCGTCCCACCAACCGGGACCAAAAGGTCCAGACGAACCGGGACCAATGGCCCACGTGGCCCGGCCGGTCCCCGGGGCTCACGAACCGGGTCCAATGCCCCCATGGGTCCTGGTTCTGGATTAAACCGGGACTAATGGGCCGACCCGGCCTGGACCATTGCCCCCTTTTCTACTAGTGTGCTATCAATTCGACGAACCCTATGTTGATCAGCATTGGTTTGCATAGCGAGGAAATTCCGTAAGTCATGAAGTTCTGTGTTTGCTCACATAGTTTAAAATCGCATTCATGCAAATTTCACTGCTAGTATTTGCCTTTCTCGGTTTGCAACTCCATTGTTGTACTTTTGGATCCCGCGGTGGTGTACATCTTCAGCCGTTTTCATCTACAAGCAACTATGTCTATCATCTATTGCTTTTTCCTATGCTTATTATTCCTAACAATGAAATTATGTTGCAGCCAGCCCAAAAGATTATTAGGCGTGCGTGGGATACGTATAAACCGAGTCAAACTGAGTCCGAAAGTATAAAGACTAACAAAGGAAAACCAGCAGTATGGAGTATTTAACCAAAAACTACCACATTTCATGGAAACGTGACAGAAAACTACCACTTTACGATTTTGTGTGGAAAACTACCACTTTTGTCCTAATCCGTGACAAAAAACTACCAAGTCTCGAAACCGGTCACTTCGCCCGCGCTAAGCACCAAACTGAGCAGCCAGTCGCACGTTTCAGGTGCCACAGTGGCCAACCGACGCCCGCCGCGCGTTAACGGCCGTTAACGGCGCGTCCGCAGTCGGAATGAATTGAGTTTATGACTTGAGTTATCTGTACTAAGTTTGTTACTTAGCGCGGATGTTTCGATTTGGACAGTCCCGTATTTGGCCTATATGACCAGGGGAGAGTTGCCTGAGGACGAGACCTTGGCGAGACAAATCATCAGGCGGTCCAAATCTATGACAATTGTTCATGGCGAGTTGCATCGCCGCAGCGTCACTGGGGCATTTCAACGTTGCGTATCGCCTGCGGAGGGTCAGGAGATACTTCGTGAGATCCATGAAGGAGATTGTGGTCATCATGTCGGCTCAAAATCTCTGGTGGCCAAGGCTTTTCGTCATGGTTTCTATTGGCTGACGGCTCATGCTGATGCGGAGGATCTGGTAAGCAAATGTGAGGATGTAAAAAATTCTCACGACAAGCTCATGTGCTGGCTCAAGAATTGAGGATGATTCCAATTACTTGGCCGTTTGTAGTCTGGGGGCTTGACATGGTTGGACCTTTCAAAAGGTCTAAGGATAAGAAGACACACCTGTTGGTGGCAGTGGATAAATTCACCAAGTGGGTTGAAGCAGAGCCGGTCAGTAAGTGTGATGCAGCCACGGCAGTTCAGTTCATGAAAAAGGTGATCTTTCGTTTTGGCTTTCCACACAGCATTATAACGGACAATGGTACTAATCTCTCCAAAGGTGCCATGGAAGAGTTCTGTCAACGAGAACACATCCGGCTCGACGTTTCGGCTGTTGCTCACCCTCAATCTAATGGTCAAGCAGAAAGAGCTAATCAAGAGATCTTGAAGGGTATCAAACCCCGGCTCTTAGTTCCCTTGCAGCGAACTCCGGGTTGTTGGGTGGAGGAGTTACCCTCTGTGTTATGGAGCATCAACACAACGCCTAACAGATCTACAGGTTATACACCTTTCTTCATGGTGTACGGAGCAGAGGCGGTTCTGCCAAGTGACATCCGGCATGACTCACCCCGAGTGGCAGCTTACGTTGAGGCTGATAATGAAAAAGCTCGGCAGGATGCACTTGACTTGTTGGATGAGGAGCAAGACTTGGCAATAGCCCGCTCGGCGATTTACCAGCAAGACTTGCGCCGTTATCACAGCCGCCGGGTTAGAAGCAGAGCTTTTCAGGAAGGCGATTTAGTGCTCCGGCTCATCCAGGATCAGTCTGATATGCACAAGCTATCCCCTCCCTGGGAAGGACCTTTTGTGGTCAGTAAAAATCTGAACAACGGGTCCTACTACCTCATCGATGTTCGAGAGCACAAAGACTCACGTAAGTCGGAGGAAGAAACCCGTCGGCCGTGGAACATAGCTCATCTTCGGCCCTACTATACTTGAACCACCGACTCTCAGAATATATATGTTTTTTCTTTTTTAGCAATGTATATATTATATAAAGCAATAAAGCAGGACCTCTTTTCTTTCCACCCTCAAAAGTTTATATATCTTCTATACCAGGTGGTGGAAACAACCAACAGGGAGCGGATCATATCTGAATCCGGCTTTCCCTTTGGTCCGGCTTATGATCATATCTGAATCTAGCCATGGTCACTTGGGGGCTTCCTCTTCAAACATAGGTCGTATTCGAACCAAAGAGAACATAACTGTCGATACCCAATTGATCGACATATTGCCAAACCCACTTGGGGGCTTCTTGATCATATTTGAATCATAGCTTAACCCCTTTGGGTCTGACGTGGATCGTATTCGAATCAGCGTCATTAAACAACTCTCATGGTCACTTGGGGGCTTCCTGTTCAAACATAGGTCGTATTCGAACCAAAGAGAACATAGCTGTCAATACCCACTTGATCGGCATCGCCAAAGCCACTGGGGGCTATATGATCGTATCTGAATCTTAGCTTAACCCCTTTGGAACGGTTTACTGATCGTATTCGAATCAGAGGCCTTTTGAAAATTAAGTTTACTATTCATTTTACTCTGTAAGTGTAAATAATATTAAGGGCCAGGTAAACATTATATGTGCCAACTTTCAGGAGTTAGGTTAACTCTCTTTTTTTGGGTCACATAAGCCGGTGAAGTATGTTTCAAATAAGATAGCAGGTATATTGTTATGGTCATAATCATAAACCGGCTTTTTATATGATGTTTTGCTTCATACTCCGGGTTATCACTATTTTATGTGACCCCGGATGTGATAAGTCGCCAAGGGAATTCTGTTTTTGTTTTATACACAGGATAAAGCAAGAAGGTTTTGGACATCAAGGAAAAATTAACATAAGACGGAAGTATATAATGATAGCGGCTTATGACAATATTAAGCACCACAAATATGCGCGAAGGCATGACAGAGTTAAGGGGTTTTTCTACCCTATTACAAGACTCCCTGAGTCTGAATAATGAAGCATCGTTTTTTCAAAGACATAGCGCCAGGCGAGTTACTCCTTTGGTGGGCTTGAAGATTCCGGGTTATCCTTCTCCGCCTCTCCGTCTGCTGCTCTGTCCTGGAAGGTTGACGAGGTCCAGACAATGTCGCTTAAGGCTTCAAATTCAGCTTCATCATCTATTAAAACGGCTGGGTCAACTTCAGGAGCAAAGGTGTGCTTATGAGTTGGAGGAATCAGGCTGACGTCATCACAGTGAGGAGTTGGAATCCTCCGGTTTTCGCTGTCATAACCCGGCTGATACTTGGTAAGATCAATATCATTGCCAATGATGGTAGCCACAGGACGTACGACTCTCACACAGGCGGTGAAGTCTAATTCATCGAATACAGAGCCGTCTTCCTTCAAGCTGGAATATCCAAGGGCAACGTCTGCCAGGTCTAGCTCTGGAAGCAACGCCTTGGCCCGGCTTAAGGCGGCTATGGCCCCGGTTCTGGCAGATGCCCGCCTTAGCTCCTGAATCCGCTAGGGTAACACGGCAAGCCGCTTGAGCACATCCTGCAGGAGATAGGGAGCATCATTTGATAAAGCTACAACGGCCAAAGCACGTTGTGACCCGGTGTATAGCTGTTCCACCAGAGTGTACACCGCCTTAAGCTTGATCAGCATATTCTGCTTGAGGTTTGTGCTCCTGGGGCCTGCATTTATACATATAAGGTGAGCCGGAGTTAACAATTAAAATAGTCATCAAATGAGCCATTATGATATTCAAGATTATAAATAGTAACTTACCAAAGATTGCTGAGAACATTTGAGATATCTGGCGCTTTAAGCCGGACAGCTCGGCGGTTGCTTCGGCAAGTGATGCTTCTGCTGTCTCGGCCCGGGTCACAAGTGAGGCCTTTTCATCCGCCAAGATTTTCTTCTCCGCATCAAAATTCTTCTTCAACTTCTCTTGTTCAGAGACACTGAATGCAAATTTGGAGTTGGCCTTTTGAATTTCAAGTTCCTGGGCTGCCAGGCGAGTCTTCAGGTCAGGAATATCCGACTCAAATTGACTGGTGGAGGCCTGCATTGATGCCGGGTTATAATCAAGGTTATGGTAAGATATCATTAAGTCCCAAGAACTTTGCAAGCAAAGATACTTGACACTTGGGGGCTAATGTATGCTGAAGAAAATTTTAATTTATCATGCTGGATTATGCATATTAAGTCTCAAGCACTTTACAAGTAAAGATACTTGACACTTGGGGGCTAATGTGTATCGCATGTTCAAAGTTATCATATTATAACCAGATTAAACCGGACGAACTAACAGTAAGCAGATCTCTAAGTCTACAGCATATTTATTCATAAGCAGTAGACTTGGGGGCTGGTACAGTAAGTAAGATTCACGAAAATAGTATGAGTTATACCTCAGATTTGTGCTGTATTTGTTTCACCATGTCAATTTCCAGGTCACGGCTGTTATGCACTTGATTCAGATAGCCCGAGACTATATCACCAATGCTTAAGTAAGTATAATCAGCGACGTCCTGCTTGCCCTTTCGGCGTTCGGCAAGTTCTTCCTTGGCAGAACATTTGGCAAGGACAGTAGGCCGCCCCGGTTCAACAAACTGGCTTTTCAAAATTTCAACTTCCGGGTCAGTCGTCTTGACCGGGCTAGGAATTTGCGGGTTATCGGAGCTGTTGAAAGTATCTTCGGCAGGCGGGTCAGAAGATGGCGCTGGAATTTCATGTGCCGGTTCAGGTGGCGGTTGATGAGTGGAAGCATCAGGGGCAGCTGTTCCGAGTTCCGGCTCAGTTGCTACCGGGTCTTCGGATGGCTTATTCTTTTTTGCCCTCTTACTGAGCTTCACCTGCACGCTGTGGACAAAACAGAAGGGTGAGTATAAAAATATGAGTAAGGTAAAGCATAAGGATAACAAAGGTATATTACCCAGGGGCAGTCTTGAAGGCCGGCATATTGGATTGCATAGAATCGCTGGAGGAAGGAGAGGTATCCTGATAATTGGAGTCAGATGAATTGAGAGGTTGACGAATTAAACCCGCCAAAGGATAAACAGAACGTAAATCGGAGATGATCTCAGTCCGACGCTTCCTGCTTACGTCGGGTCAGAAGAGAGTTCTGCATCCTTGCTGGTCCGGGTCTGCCTCCGGCTTTCAAGCTGTTGTTGCTTCAAAAGAAATTGAGGATCTTGATAAGCTAGAGGATGTGAAAATCTTACTTTCCGGGTCACCCTTCGGATTTTGTGCTTTGGCAAAGGCTCTGAGTCGGAGGAGATTATAGTTACCTCTTTGTCAGGCGCTTGGCTGTTCCCCGTATCCTCCTGAAAGGATGAAATGTCAATAAAATAGTAACAAAGGAATTAAGAGAATCAGGGATTACCTCTTCATCATCCGAAGAACTGTCATCCAATTTGAGCAAATCAGAGGCGCTGGGCTTCTTCTTCTTGGAAGTTCCCGTTTTGGCGGCTTTCCTTTCGGTTTTCTTGGCCGCCCTGGCTTGTTTAGCAGCCTCATGGTCATATTGGATCTTCCAAAAGTTGTCATCAGCCTATGAAAAAAGATAAGAAATTATGAGTATATGTAAGGTGTGACAAGGCTAGGAATATTTTAAAATGGATAACTTACTGCAGGGGCCGGGTTCTTCTTGCAGAAAGGTAGTAAGCCGAAGGCGTTACTAGTCACTGTGCCCTCCTTCAGCAGGGGTTGGGTCGTAGCTTCCACCACATCATCTAGTAATCGTCAGGACTGAGACGCAGTGGATCATATTTTTCGCCAGTATAAGTACACATTAAGCCGGGACGACGGCTTAACGGAAGTACTCGCCAAGCAATCCAAACTCGGACCAGATCAATGCCGTTTAGGCCATTTCCCAAAAGAGCTTTGATCTTTTTGATGGTAGGGTTGAGAGGCAGACGCTCAATAGCAGTAAGCTTGTCCGCTAGCGGATGGTTAGACTCAAGGCGCAGAGCACGGAAGCTGGGCAGAGGGCTCTCGTTAGCCGGAGAAGTATCCTAGCAATAGAACCACGTCTGATTCCAATCTTTCAGATGACTCGGCAGTTCAGCGTAAGGGAAAATACAATCTCTCCGCCGCTGAATGGAAATACCACCAAGTTCAAGACTGGGACCGTTGGCGCGTTCGTTCTGCCGATTCAAATAGAAAAGCTCTCTGAACAAAAGAAGATTCGGTTCCTCTCCCAGATACACCTCGCAGAAGACTTGGAAATTACAGATGTTTGACACGGAATTGGGTCCAATATCTTGAGGTCTAAGGTCAAAGAAATTCAAAACCTCCGTGAAGAATTTTGAGCCGGGAGGGGCAAATCCCCGGTTCATGTGATCTGTAAAAATTACCACCTCCCCTTCTTTGGGTCGAGGCCTTTCTTCAGACGGGTCAGGGGCGCGATAAGACATGACCTATTTCTTAGGCAGATGGCCAGACTTCACAAATTCAGATAGTTTACTCCTTGTGACCGTGGAGGGGACCCAATTGCAGGTCACAGGAGCCTTGGCCGCCTTAGGTGCCATGACAAAGGTTGCGGCCTATGACAAAATAAGAGATTCCGGTTCAAATTTGACCCGGAGATAAATATTTAAAACTAGTCAAAATGGCGGCTTAAAAAGGGGCCTAATGATATATGGATTACTATGCCATGAATATTAAGCCACTACAGGTGTCAATGAGCAGTTAAACATATTCAACAGAGGCAGTTTTTTACTTCCGGGTGAAGCAAACAGGTTTCACAAATTGCTGTTATTATTTTGGATCAAACAGATGTTCTAAAAAGAAAAATTATCAGACCTAGAACTGGCCCAGATGAAGTTCAAGGTCTCGAACAGGGCCTCTAAGCGACAGAAAGGGATCTACTTGCAATCAAAGTGGGTGCGAAACAGCTACCGCATTAGGTTTCTACCATCTTTAAGATCAAAAATGATGGTGGTGAGCAAATCTACGAGGGGTTCCTAGTGAACGACGAAGAACACTGAAGAACTCGAAAGATCTAATGCGGATCTGAGGAGCAAGGAGGAGGAAACTTATGGATGCAGGATCGCTGCGGAAGGTCGTTGCGTTTTTTCTGGTCAAACCAGGTTGATGCAGCGGCCTGAGTTTGTGAAGATGAGGAGATCTGTGACGGCGGCGGCGGAGCTCGAGCGGCAGAGAAGCAGCGAGAGGAAGAAGACGATGGAAGGAGGAGAATGGGAAGACATAGGTCATGCCTATTTATAGGGAAGGGATCACTAAAGACAGCACGAGAAACGAGGAGATAAGCATTATTATCTAGCGGCCCCGACGCCTCGATTTTCGGAACGGTCAGTAAAGGCAAGAATCCGTTGGAGGCTAAAAATTTTTAGTCATAGGAAACCTACTAAAATATGTATTAGCCCTCTCTCTCCTCATTTAATTCCTCTCCTTTAACACGTGCGAGTTCTGGATTGAAGGGTTTGGAGGATAATAAATGCTCAATAACTTGATTTTAGTTTGTTTAGTATTTGGATCCAAGCATGGGTGAGGCTAGCAAGTTTTAGTCCCACTACTTTTAGTTATGAGACTAAAACGTATCCAAGCACCCTCTAAGCCTATTGTCTACAGTCACATTAACAATACGATAGCTTGATTAGCGCGCACAATCCTGCCTCATGGTGGCACCCCATCCACTAGTTAGCTATAAGACCAGCATTCACAAGTCATAGCAAATGCAGCAACCTGTCCAGCAGGGTATTAACAAACAGATCCTCGAGGTAGGGATGGGATCGAAGGGCGCCACAAAATGACCACAGGTAGGGATCCCATGGGCATGCCCGCTTTAAAAAATATGCAGTTTAAATGTAAAAAGATGAAAAACAATATTCCACCATACATTGTTGCGACATGTGTGCGCGGCACAAAGTCTTATGAAAATAAAACTCTTTCTGTTTTGTCTGCATGAAAAAGATAAATTTCAGTGCTTCTAAATAGCGTTCGACCATACTTTTTTTTGCATAGGCCACAGATTTTTTTTTATTTTTCATCAAAACTTTCTGAGCACACATAGGATGTGAAGATGCATGCGTCAAACTTTTTTCAGATTTTTTTAGCATTTAGAAATGATTTTTCTGATGTGGCTTCGTATGCCCATGGGTTCACCATGTATTTTCCCAGACTCTATTGACCTGTATCCTCGTCCCTTGGGACCTATGGAATGAAAGAAATGCAGGTACTTCCGAACCATTCTTCAATTTCGCCAATCATTTTGGCTAAGATTCGAACATAAGTTGTTGATTGGTCGACCGCCGAGGCTAAGCACTTGAGTTTATCATGCCACGAGAGTAGTCTTTCAATTTTCTTATCTTTGGGCAATAGTCTTGTACTATTAAAGCTTTATTCTTAATCAATGAAAAGTGGCAAAGCTTTTGCCCTTGTTTGAAAAAGAGTGTGTTAGTCGCCACTCTCTAAGCAAAAGCTTTCACTTTCTAACAAAAATAAGTAAGAAGGAGCAATAGTAGTAGGAAGACTTAAGTGACTTTGTTCATTTATGTTGACGTAGATGAGTAACTACTTCTTTCTAATTGAGTTTCTACCATGGTGGATAGCCGCCACATGAGCGATTGTTGTTCTTTCGGTGTAAGCAGGTGCACACATCGAGAACCAGCATATTCCCCGATGGGCCGAGTGTTCGCCCACTTCAATCTTCGTCTTTAGAGATAAAGTTGTGTCCACCCCAGCAAGAAAACGTATGCATGTGTACGGAAGCGCAACGGCTTTCGACATACAAGATTGTGAAATTAACTTGAAGATATGTCTATATCCCTATGGCACCAGACTAGGATTGTCCAACAAACCGATAAAATTGATGCCAAAGTGATACAACAATGATATAAAAATAGCATAAAACAATCAAAAACTATAGAAACGTGTGAGATGTACCAGGGTGTTTTGGAGGAATATAAAGGTGGCAGAAGAATAAGCTATGGATCCAAACCATATGGGGCCCACGTGCCCCCACCTAGCGGCCTGCCTCTAGGCCGCGAGCCAGGGCCACGTAAGGCCCACATGGGGCCTCCCCATAGGCCTCTAGTCCCTCTAGCTCCTTTTCGATGAAAAACTTTTGAAAATATGTTTTCCTATTTTTTTTGCTTTTTAAAGGGGTGAGTTCCTTAGAAGTCCAGAAAAAAAGAAACTACTAGCACTTGACACTTGATTAATAGGTTAGTTTAATAAAATAATATAAAATTGATGTCAAAGTGATGCAATAATAATATAAAAGTAGCATGAAATAAGTAAGAATTATAGATACATTTGGGACATGTTAGGTGCTTGATAGACTACCATAGAAAATCTTAAAATTGCAAAATAAACCAAACATTGAAAAAGGGGTCTAATGTATTGCTTGTAGTCTATTCACCGTAGAAAAGCTTGACACACATCCTTATTCAACTATCCAAACCGTGCACAATACCTTGACACGATGGTGACATATTTTGAGTGGAGGTCATGTCAAATAGACGCCCACAAGGAAAATATTTGGCCGTCAAAATTCTAGCAAAAAGGCTATTTAGGGTTGTAGTAGGCGCCACGTCTGCCTCGCCAACAATGCTCGATTGAAGACTTTATTATTTGTACGCCCAATGCGCCCTTTAGGCTTGACAGTGTCCAACCCCAACTCATATTTTCTTAGTATATTTTAAAATCTCCAGAACCAACTCAAAGTTTCCTCTAAATATCAGCTGCAAAGAGAAGATTGAAGAAACCTAGTGAAAGTCCAACTAATCCCAGGGTGGTTTTGGTAATTCATAACAATATATATCTCATTGAACTAATGTTTATTCAAGTTAAATATTTCAGGATGTTCAATGATTGGCATGACAAAGATTAGTGATTGTGGACCCCTAAAAATGCTAAGGAAATGGATTGGCAAAAGCTCAAGACTTTACATTTTTGGTTAAGTGATCCAAGATCACACTGAGTTCATTGGAAAACCAATACTATTAAAAGAGAATGAGGTGTTGCTTAATGATCTTTTTGCTCAAGTGCTTAGTGACATTGCTCCAAAACCCTTAACCACTTTCTCCATCCAAATATGTCCAAACCCTATATTCCATGGAGCCATCGAGTTCATTTGGACTTAGCCACTGCCAAACCCTAACAAATCAGATCCATCGATATGCATCTCGGTCCCACTGAGATAGCCCTCCCAGCTCTCTGTTGCTAGTTGCAATTATTTCGGTCCCATCAAGAATTACAATCCGTACCACCGAGATGGCTTGCCAAATTCTCTGTTGCCTTATTTCTTCACTTCGGTCCTACCGAGTTGTTGCAATCGGTGCCACCGAGATGAGGTTTTCCCTAGCCATTGCACATCGATCCCTCCGAGTTGTTCCAGTCGGTCCCACCGAGATTCCTAACATTCATATCTTTTACATAGGTTGGTGCCACCGAGATTTCTAATCGTTGCCACCGAGTTGGACCAAAAATGTGTAACGGCTATATTTTGTGCGGAGGCTATATATACCCCTCCACCCCCTCTTTCTCATAAGAGAGAGCCATCAGAACGTGCCTACACTTCCACCATTCATTTCCTGAGAGAACCACCTACTCATGTGTTGTGATCAAGAGATTCCATTCCTACCATTTGAACCTTGATTTCTAACCTTTCCCAAGTTGCTTTCCACTCAAATCCTTCTTCCACCATAGCCAAATATGTGTGTGTGTGAGAGAGAGAGTTGAGTGTTGGGGAGACTGTCATTTAAGCACAGAGTAAGGAGTTCATCATCAACACACGATCTATTACATTTTGGAGAGTGGTGTCTCCTAGATTGGTTACGTGTCGCTTGGGAGCCTCCGACATGATGTGGAGTTGAACCAAGAAGTTTGTAAGGGCAAGGAGATCGCCTACTTCGCGAAGATCTACCCGAGTGAGGCAAGTCCTTCGTGGACGATGGCCATGGTGGGATAGACAAGGTTACTTCTTCGTGCATCTTTCGTGGGTGGAGCCCTCTGTGGACTCTCACAGCCGTTACCCTTCGTGGGTTGAAATCTCCATCAATGTGGACGTACGATAGCACCATCTGTCGGAACCACGCCAAAAATTGTCGTGTCCCCATTGCGTCTGCCTTCTCCAAACCCTTCCCCTTACTTACATGTGCCTTGTCTTACATTCTGCTGCTATACTCTTAGACTTGCATGTGTAGGGTGTTACTTGACTTGTCATAATTGCTAAAATCTTCCTACAATTAAAATTGGGAAAATGTTAGGTTTTATTTGACCAAGTAGTCTAATCACCCCCCTCTAGACATACTTTCAATCCTACACCTGGACTATCTCTGCAAATCTTGAAGTCTTGAAGAAACCCTTCGTGTGCTACCATTCAACAAAAGAGACAAAGCATTAGACTGCATCAATAATTTGAATCGTGGTCACACATTTCGTAACCCAGTTAATCATCATCTAGCATACCTTTCACTTTTTGCCATCAATTGAGCAGAAATCCTATGTACAGTTATCTGAATATAGACGAATATGCTATCTTTGCTTTAGATACAAACACTATTTCTGAACTAATGCAACTGAATAAGCTATGAAACTATACAAGTAACCTGTAAAATAGAATATGACTTCAAATATTTCAGACCAACTTTCTTATATAGCATAGAAACTTCATAGGCAAACATCTTAACCAAATATATTTACCGTCAGTAGGCATCCGTACATTATAAACATAACAAAAGAAACATTTATGTAGGTGAGGTCATCTTGACCTTCCATGTAATTCAGCACAAAAGCATATAATGTCAGATGACAAGAATAAGAAACAAATGGAAAGGAAAGACAATTTGCATTGAGTCTCCATCATGAATCTCATTGTCACCCAAAGATTGCTCTTTCATTATTTTAGATCAGTTTGTAGTACATCCCACTCCCCACAACATAGTTCGTTCCATATTGGAGAAAATACTGGAGCTTGTGAAAAAAAGCATTCAGTTGATTTATTGGGAACACAAGTACCTTATAGTAAGAAAATATGCTACTTAACAACCATATTTCTGTACAAACCGTAATAGAAGTACATCTATAACTGGAAAATATCAGTGATAATGGAATACTACCTACAGTATGCTTACCACGAAAGCAGACACAAATACTTTCAGGAAAAATGTCAGTGCTAGAAATGTTAAACTGAAATTTGGAATGGGAGGAGAGATAAACAAACCTTACATAAATCCCCTCAGAAATTCCAACAGTAAAGAACTCTACTAATCTGCAGTGTCACAATTAAAATTTTAGTCAGCTGTCTGAATTAGTACATTACACGATCAATTTCTAATACTACCATACCATTTTCTAAATGGCTCCTGTGATTTTTGGGAGTGCAATCAATGAGATTAGCTTAACAAGCATCTTGGTTCAACTTATGCAACTACCAACATCTGTTTTATTGAAATAGAAGAAACTTAGCTTAACTACATTATCTCACAATTTCATTAGGGACTACAGCAGTAGCAAAAGCATCATGGTTTAGGCTTCGCAACTACCAAAATGTGATCTCATGCGAAAAAAGGACAATAAACTGTTCGGCTTAGCATCATGTTTCATCTTACACAACTACCAAAATATCAGGCTAAGCCATTGCTTTAGAGTGTCAGGAAAAAGGATTACAAGAAAGTTCAACCATTAATGTCATTAAGGTCGGAGAAGTTAATCGCCGTTCGTGTTGGCTTCATCTGGGGCACTGTTTGTTTTGCTCGTGTGGCACTGGCTCTTTATCCAGCTTGTTTTCAAGCTGTACACATACGGCAGCCGCGCATATACATACTTTAAACACACTGGACTTGTGGTCATCTATATAATGAGTTCATCTTGCGCCCATGGCATCCCTGCCTAGTTCTACATTGTACTCCAGTTCGCAACGACATTTAATTGGATCAGAAACTCCCTACAAAGAAAGATGTTCAGCTTCTTAATACTCTACATGGAATCATTGAAAGTAACGTATATGTATTTCTCCATGAGAATTTAAAAAGGAAGTCAATTAGCTTTAATCATGGAGCAACCAAACTGAATAGTATCAGCAAAACACCTTCATTTTAATTATTCGTTCATCAAGAGACCGGAAGTACTCAACTTCTCCAGCTCTATAACCTAGTAGAGCTTTGTATTCTCCCCCTCCAAGGACTTCGTATCCATCTCCTGTACTGCCGCCTGCAGGCACCAGAATCAAATAACACACATTGAGAATGACTTGATAAGGAAATGATGTTTACAATTAAGAAACACACTGAACTTACAGGGAAGCTAGCACTTGTGTTGCTTTCCTGCTAAAGGGTCTGCTTACACTGCAAAGTTAATAATTTTTTAGTTTGACNAATTGGATCAGAAACTCCCTACAAAGAAAGATGTTCAGCTTCTTAATACTCTACATGGAATCATTGAAAGTAACGTATATGTATTTCTCCATGAGAATTTAAAAAGGAAGTCAATTAGCTTTAATCATGGAGCAACCAAACTGAATAGTATCAGCAAAACACCTTCATTTTAATTATTCGTTCGTCAAGAGACCGGAAGTACTCAACTTCTCCAGCTCCATAACCCAGTAGAGCTTTGTATTCTCCCCCTCCAAGGATTTCGTATCCATCTCCTGTACTGCCGCCTGCAGGCACCAGAATCAAATAACACACATTGAGAATGACTTGATAAGGAAATGATGTTTACAATTAAGAAACACACTGAACTTACAGGGAAGCTAGCACTTGTGTTGCTTTCCTGCTAAAGGGTCTGCTTACACTGCAAAGTTAATAATTTTTTAGTTTGACTAAAACAACAATTGCAACTGCCTGGCAGATCTAGGGCCATAAGAGTCTCCAGAATTAGAATTGCTTTGATATCCAGTTGTTTCTTTCAACGTCAGATTCCTGTTTATTAGTTAGTGAGCGATACATGACAGGTTGGATGTTCCTTTGTTATAGGAGGAGGATGGGAAGTGTGGAATACCTTGTCTATGCTCCCTCCTAAGTTGAGCATTTCACATCTCTTTCCTGAAATAACACAACATATCAATATTTAGATGAAGCTATTAACTACAGTTTCAAACATGGCTAAATTATTTTCGACACTGAAACCATATATACAAACTGAGATAGTCTGCACCTTCTCAATCAACTACAGGTAAGAAACAAAATGAGTGCCATATATCTGAAGGGACAAGTACAGGTAAGATAGCAGACCAAAATATCAAGTAGTTAGTTTTCGATGATGCTGGGATAAAATATCAACCAAAGAACAGAAGAACCATCCTTTTAGCTTCAAATACAACTTTAGAAGAAACTTGTGCGATGATCTCAAATGATTCTGGGGACACCCTCCAACCTTCAAATGAGTTCACTGTCAATGGGTGTGAAAGACCAGATAATAAACTAACGATCTCATGTACCTTTCATCATGCATTTTAGAACAGAGTAGTCTCCAAGATGTGACTTCAATAGTTATTTTTTATACCAATGCATTAGTCCAAAGAACAAATAAATTACAGAATTATGATAGAGATGCACTGCAAATTATCAATGAATGAAACATTCATCCATAGGAAAATAACAGGGGACCTCTGTTAGTGTTGAAGAACAATTGGACATTCTCGTTCCACAAACGGGTTGCCATCGGGCCGCTGTCGCAAAGGCCGAGCTCGTCAGCAGGGATGACATGGTAGAGGCTGGGGCATGAAGGAGACGACGGGCAGGAAAGAGCGGATGAAGAGGAAGGGGGAAATGTAGAGGCTAGGACATGAAGGAGACAACGGGCAGGCAAGAGCAGATGGAGAGGAAGGGGAAAATGCAGTGAACGTGCAAGCATCAATCACATGAGAATTCAATAAGCTCAGAACAGTTGCAGCTCAAATCCGCAATGTAACTCAACCATGGTGGTAAGGGAATAGAGGTAAACTAATGCTACAATTTCTAAATCATTATCTGTTCCGACAAGTTAGGTTTCTTTCAGCGAATCAACTTGAGTGAGTTCAGGTGTGTGCCACATAAAGAACCTTCAGTTCAGGTTTAAGGAATAGGAACAGTCAGTTACTTCAGTAATTCATGCAGCTATAAGGATGAAAATTGGAAAGCAAAACTGTTCTTACGATTTACCCTAATCACAACGAGTACCTGTATAAATAGTCAATCAATTTAACTTCACTTCAGTTAACTGAAAGTATGAAACCTCTCTGGTGTGTTTCAGTTAACTAAAAAACAACTCAAGTTCAGGTTTTGTAACATGGCACAGATCCTAGAGATAGATGCTTCCCAAGCCGGAAGGCAAAAACTGATTCTGCATTGCACGCAAGAACCGATCCATTTGATGTCAACGCTAACGCCAATGATTTGTGGCAGTCATCGACTCGATCCAATCAATATGAACAGGTGCGAGGAGCGACCATGATGAATGAATCCAACACAGAATAATGGAGGGAGGGAGGGGAGCGAGGGGAAGGAAGGAAATAGACCTTGACGCGGGAGGTGTCGAGGGGCACACTGGCGCTGGAGTCGACGGCGGCGGTGAGCGCGGCATCATTGCAGACTGACTGGCATCCGATGTAGCGCCTCCTGCTGCTTGTGAAAAAAACTGTAGGAATGAACATAGCCAGGATATGAAAATGACCAATATACTAAAGAGGCTTATTCTAAACATGGTATCTTTATGTCAGTTACATACACCGTCTAAATGCTTACTTCCTAATTTTCCTTCAAATTTTCGTGTCCTTCCTCTTAGCCTTTAGGTACTACAGGGAACATATATGTGAAATTGCGTGTCTCTAGCAGTACCATTCATTCATTGTGGTCTGGAGCAAGTGAGCCTTCGCAAGAAACTGCACCTCCTGTTCAAGAGCATGCCCTGGTAAGCTGAGATGTAACCAAACCTGTAGGTCCTCCTGGACGCGAGCCAACTCGAGCCGAGCTCGGGCCGAGCCTGCCTGAAGCTCGCCGTTCCTCGGGCGAGCCAAGCCGAGCTCAATGCTCCGACGAGCCACAAAATGGAGCTCGGCCCGGGCTTTGCCCTAGCTCGGTGCAGCTTGGCAGGCTCGCCAAGCCTGCGTACTCCAAGTCACTGCCATGTGGGCCTCCACATGGGTGGTCGCCGACGGGAGGCGAGGAAGACGGAGGCGGCGCTCTGATGAAGCTGGGTGGTTGCCGACCGCTCGTGAGGAAGACAGCGCGACGCTCCTCGTGAACACGTGCGTGCGCCGAGAAGAAGACAGGCGGCAAGAAGCAAGGTCGCCGACGGCAAGCGAGGAAGACGGCGGCGGCGCGTACGCGAGCGCCGCGAAGAAGGAAGTTGTCGACTCTACCGGCCGCGGTGGCGAGCAGGAAGAGAACGTCGACGAGGTGGAGGAGGAAGGGTGGGCGAGCGGTGAGCCGGCGTCGGCGTCCGGCATGCTGCTGGC
Source organism: Aegilops sharonensis (assembly GCA_904067115.1). Lineage (NCBI taxonomy): Eukaryota > Viridiplantae > Streptophyta > Magnoliopsida > Poales > Poaceae > Aegilops > Aegilops sharonensis. The sequence goes on along the minus strand of LR880970.1, from coordinate 42,973,301 downwards.
GGCGGCGGCGAGGAAACCCTACGGAAGCTGCTATGGCGTCTCGCTCTCTTTCTCGTATCGTGCGGGCATGGAGATGTGCAAACTGGGCCAAGGCAGCGTGCTGGCTATGGGCTGCGTGAGATAGCGTGTTGGGCTGTTTGCTAAGGGCTGCGCTGGGCTGCTCTGCCGTGCGAGCTTTGGGCTCGCGAGTCAGCCCGAGTCGAGCCTGGCTCGGCTCGAGGTGAAAACGAGCCCTATTGTGCAGCTCGGCTCGGCCTTTTTGTGTTACGGGCCGAGCCTGACTCGCTCCGAGCCGACGCAAACTCGGGCCGAGCCCAAAAGCTCGAGCTGAGCGTCCAGATTTACCTGTAGGTAATGTGATTTTATGATTTTGACGTGCCGAGGGACTTTGGTGTAGATTGGCTGTTTTGGGCATGTGGTTTGTGTTGTCGGAATCTTGAGGGGAATTTTTAATAGTTGTTGATTCCTGCTCATCCATGTTTGGCTCTTCTGATATACGTATGCACTCATCTTGGAATGAGGATTTATGAGAGCATGTCAGGCTAGAAAGTTTCACAATATTGCTTCTTTTAATTAATTAGGTTTAGATTCATTCATTACGTGTTGAGACTATTTGAGTTTACTTTGCGTTTACTGTCCTAACACACATGGAATTCTGTTTACAAAATTACTAAGTTGTATGATTTTCAGCACCAGAATTCTATACCTGACAGTCATGATATGATGGATCTGGACGAACCATTTGATCCCACGTTTAGTCCACCTATGGAAAACCCTTTTGGTAATTACAAGAGCATGTTCATATAATATGGTGACAGATACAAGAACATGGTAATTACCTTTTGATTGTATTGATTTGACGGTCTTGTCTAATTGCTTGATGGAGTAATAGTTCTGAACATGTCACATCATATATTTCAGATTAGTAGTACATATTTTAGTCTTAGTGACACCTTTATTTTTTTAAAATGATTGAACTATCTTTCTTATCTTTCTACCTAAGGCATATTGATGTACAAAACTAATGAGATATGTAGTGTGGCTGATTCTGAAATATACCAAAAACTTAGTATAGCTTATGTTAAGTTATACTCCCGAGTCTTGATGTTGATTTATTTGAAAAATTGAAATGATTATAATTGGAAGTATCACCTCACCTCAATCTCCGAGGGTAGTTGCATCCTAATGATTATTATCCTCTAGATGTTTTTTCTGAATTTTTCACATCCTATAGATAGACTTGTTCTACTGATTTTTTCTAACTCTGTTGGTAGTTGATGCTCTTAAGTCGAAGCAGCTAATGTTTTACAGATTTATATGTACCCCCTGTACTCAAGAAGTGGGTGTTTCACATGAATTCTCACGTTTCATAGCACACAAATTAAAGATCACATTCATCTACCTAGATATTTATTACATCTTTCTGAGTTCTTTTCTCTTTGTTTTCTTGGTGTGCAGTTCATCGAATGATATGTTTTAGTCTCAAGCAACTGTAAGAGTAATATAAAAGCATATCATCACTTTGGTTATTGAGTATGTCGTTGAATAATGAGCATAAAAATGATGATGATGTCGGTGGGTCAGTTGTGAATGCAGCAAACAGTTCTAAAATGATGAAATGCGATTCTTCCTATTTCGAGTTGTGTCGCTTTAATAAATTTCTGGTCCTGGTTCGAGGAAAGTCCACAGGTACTGGAACGGGGTTATCTTCATGATAAAATCTTATGCGTCTAGATCAGAATTATCTTTTACGTGTTCACGCCTATGTCATTATCAGGGTGTTGTGCTGGTGGTTGTGCCGCAATTGCAGATTCTGGACCTTCACTGCTTGCTGGCCCCATGGTAAGTGGCAGTGATATCCAGTTGAAGTTGTTGTTTTGTATGGCGATCTACTAAAATATTGCAATGTTTTATCAAATTGATTTATATTTTAGAGCAACTATATTAGTAAATGATAAAATTCACACCTTTTTGTACGATATTCCAGAGTTGTAGGCTAGACACATGTTATGTGCTTAAGGTGGTGATACAACACCTGACCTTTTTACTAACAAATCACAATATTTAAAGAGCATTTTGCTTGATTTTGGGAGTATCATTCTACAAAATTTTAGCTTATATTAAAATCGGATGCATGCGAAGTATCAACATTTAATGAAAACAATTTCAGGAATCTTTGAGATTCTAAAGCTTATAATTTAAAAATAAAAGATGTCCACGTCTCTCTCTTAATCCTTTTGCCAACTAATTCCTAATTTCCATTGTTGTAATTTATTGCAGGGTTAGGGGGAGCTCTCATGATCTGATTGGATGCTTCGGCAACAATTGCTTTGGCTGGAATTACATGGCACTATCCATCCTCAAGGAAGTGTAAGTTTGTTTTTGCCCAACTATATAAATACTACTCCCTGATTATTGTCAGAGGATAGCAGAAATACAACAAAACATTGTAAAATTTGTCTAAACGTGTGACCCAAGTACTTGTACTACTCTCACCAGCTTCGTGCCGTTCAAAATTGAAAGGTAGATTTGGTGCTTGTGATAATTATTTTAATTGTTTGGCTGTAGGGTGTCTACTCTTTATACAACATTAATATTTGCTAATCTGCTATAGATTAGTTTCATGTCTGTTGTGTTTATGATGGTAGCGATGCTACATTTCTCCCCTTCGCTATGGAGTTAGATTGTTTCAGGGGAATGGAAGAACCAGATACATTTGTCAATACCGCTTTTCAGGTTCACAACAACTTATTGGTGGCCCATCGCATTATGTTCAAGAGAAGCTATCAGTGCTGGACTGGACATAAATTCCTGAAGACAAAGCAAGTGTCAGAGAGCGGAGTACTATTGATGTCTCGAGGGTAACTGTTGATGAGAGGAATGACACATCATCTGACGAGATGAACAAAAGCACATACCAGCTGATGGTGTTCATGTTTCTTTTGCAGTTCATTTAGATCCCGTGTATGGGGAAGCTTTGTCCACACTGAAGAAGCTACAGGTGTGGTACATATTTACAATTTTGCATATTAATTTAGGTTTCAGCATCACGAATATTCATGTATTGGTGGTTGTAGCAACTTCTTTATATTTTTCTGAAGTCTGGACCTGGTTGATATTTTTACTACCAGCTATGCGTTTTAGAAGCATTCTCTACAGTCCTGCATGTGTATATTTTTGTGGAGTGCCATGTGATACTCGACTTGTCAATCCATGCGTTGATATGCATTTTATCTGACCATATCGCTGTTGGTTTCAGATGATTTCAAGTTGCAAGATGTTGGCATAGACCCAAGCATGTCATGCTTCAAGATGAGGAGCCAGGCCCGATGGAAAAAATAGGAAGAGGTGGTACGGTGGAAGAAGCGTGGATGATTCTGCGAGATGTGGCTCGATTGGATGTCTGCGATGCGACAATGAGAAGATCCTCTGGTTTGGCTGCTTCCCAGTGGTCCGGTGCACGCTGCTCCCGCTCTGTAGCAGATTGGCGGCTGCAGCAGCGCGTTCCGGGAGAGATGCGTCGACCGGGTCTTGTGTTCAAGTCCTTCGACGGAATGCCAAAGTTCTTCGTCCACTTCCACGGCCCCAACAACAGTACGCCTCCCATCCTACCTAATCTCCTGCTCAACTATTTTGCTTCTTTTCATTAGTTAGGTGCAGTTTCATACATTAGCTGTTGACACTGTTTAAATTTCCTTTGCATTTACTGTACTAACACCCATGAAATTCTCTTCACAGAATGTAACCAACCTGTATGATTTTCAGCACAATAATCCATCGGAATTTTGTACCTGACAGTCATGATGATATGATGGATCTAGACGAACCATTTGATCCCACATTTAGCTAACCTGTGCGGAACCCTCTTGGTATGTTAGACCCAAGTTTTGTTGAGAGTGCCGCTGCTGGCTTCTTTGGTTGGGGACCTCAGGTTACATATCGCAAGGATGTGCGGCAGATACCTATCACACTAANCTAATCTCCTGCTCAACTATTTTGCTTCTTTTCATTAGTTAGGTGCAGTTTCATACATTAGCTGTTGACACTGTTTAAATTTCCTTTGCATTTACTGTACTAACACCCATGAAATTCTCTTCACAGAATGTAACCAACCTGTATGATTTTCAGCACAATAATCCATCGGAATTTTGTACCTGACAGTCATGATGATATGATGGATCTAGACGAACCATTTGATCCCACATTTAGCTAACCTGTGCGGAACCCTCTTGGTATGTTAGACCCAAGTTTTGTTGAGAGTGCCGCTGCTGGCTTCTTTGGTTGGGGACCTCAGGTTACATATCGCAAGGATGTGCGGCAGATACCTATCACACTAATAATCCTCAAATTGGAAGTTCTGGTCAGTGCAGGGTATTATCACCTCATGTAATTGGCCATTGTACTTTTAGTTCAAATTTCACTTCTTACTCTATTTTTTGTATACGTGGACTGCTTATTGTGATGTCTCTGATTATAGTTTTCTGCAATAGAAATACTCACCACAAATGATAATGTACATCTGCTCTTTTCTAAGAATGAAATCTGTAACTCTCCTTTGGATAAATGCCTATGAACAAGTCAGTTTTATATACCGACCTGTCCTCATGATAGAAGTCAGTTGGTTAGCAATAGCTGGGGTAGAGACATTCGTTGTGACTGAACTGTAGTTTATCCAACTGATTATTTTTTCGAGCAAAATTGTATTCAGATATAGTTAGGTCCTGTACCAACAGGCAAATCGACTGTCCACTACTTTTTACACTAAACACATCATATATACTGATTCGAGTACTTGTGAAACTCATGACAACTGCAACATGAAAAGGAGCAAAGATCGACGACCCAACACACATCACTGATGATGAAGGTATTAATTTGCTCCTCTGTTTATCATAGCTTCTCATGGATCAAGATGTATTGGATTAATATATAACATGGTATTTGATGTTTTTTCTTGAAACAAAATAGGTGCTGACACCTTGTATAATTGATTACTTAGAGAGCCACGGCCGCATCAGAAAATCAAGAGATCCAACTGGGTACGGCAAAAAATATCGATTTAAGAGAACTGTTACATGAGTTAATCACCCATTCTTACAACATCATAGGACCATGGATTTTATGAGATTAAAGACAGTGATTGCGCTGCACTGCCGTATATACAGCACAGGGAGCACTTTGAATCATGGCCATATATACAATACAGGGAGAAACCTTTAATCATGATGCATATGGCCTCATTTTAATTGAATTCTGAAAAAGCTTTGCCCTGTTTTGTGTATTTTAAACTAGGGTTTAGATATGTGGTATACGATTAATGGGATTTTTTTCTTAAATATTGAAAGCTAGGGAACTAGAGATTGAGTCTGCCACTTATTTCACTAGAGTACTAAAAGCTGCTTGGTTGTCAAATTGCAAGCACATGTTTCCTGGCACCAGATTATTTCTTGCAACTGACCAGGAAATTTTGACTGACTGGTGGATGTTTCCTACAGCCATTTATAAGCTTATAAATTTACTTCAGACACTTATAAGCTTTTGTTTACATTGACAACTAAATCGTCGGTGCACTCTCAAGTATTTGTTGGCACCGCCTCTCGCAACGCCACCTCTTCTTCTACCTTGAGCTGCCTCACACAACTCTCCTGTGGTTTCTCTCTATCTTCTCTCAAGAACACAAGAACACACACACACACATGAAACTCTACATACACACGCACTTCACCAAGGAGAAAGCTGGCTTTGTCTTGTCTCCCGGTGAAAATCACAGTGGCTACATGTTTTCACTGCTCAGCCCTCACGGCCTCCCTTTTCTCATTAACTCAATGCCATACTTATATACACAGAAGGTTTACCTCACGCACACCCTAGCTAGCCGGCACTCTCGGCCACTAACCCACTAATCCATCTACTACGCCACTAACCCAACAAACTCCACGCACTACATCTCCTGGAATCACTCCCGGACCTGCACCACCCGCTAACAAACTCATGCATGCAGTCAACTAGCGAACAAACACACCAATTCTCTTGGCTCCAACGTACTGATCCATCCAGCCGGTCTTGCTTCAACCCGTCCACGCGCCTGCCGTGTCACACGACCTTGCGTGTCATCCGACTCAACCTGAACCAGCCCATCACGCTCCAGCCTTGTTGCCTCTTGCCGACTCTCATGGTATCGCCGTATCACATGGCACAGTCGGCATCTTGTCACGCTCGCCGCATCGCACGGCACCCGGCATCTCGCCTCCTCTGCGCATCTTCGTTGAAAGTTTGCTGGACTAGCTACTCTCTAAACTATGCTACATGCATAACAAAAGAAAACTAAATTGACGGTACAATAATATCAAGATTACTGCTAACAGTATTTATGGTAGTTTAACAATTCATTTTTCTTACCAATTCAATTGTGCTGTCATTTATGTATTACTTCCTTGGAGAGTTTTTCGTGCAGAGTGGTGCATGCATAGACATTATCCTCATTATGTTCTCTTTGTGTGTTCTATTGTAGGAAGCGGATGCTATCAAGGTCATGGAAAAGGTGATGCTCATTCCCATTCTTAGTGAGATGGGTTTACCCGATGCAAAGTATGAGCATTGCAAAGACCATGATGGTCGCATGGTAGACACTTCTGTTTTCGGCCATCATTATCACCAAGGAAAAAGATACATCAGTTTAATTCTCTACTATCATACAAAAGCAAAAAATCATGTGGATTTTTGGAAGTTCTCCCACTAGATGTGCTAGACTCAGCGGTACCTTCTAGATCTCAGGCTTCCCAATCTGCAATTTTTAGTCCTATAGGTGTACTTCTTTTTCAATTACCCTAACTATGAGCTTGAATAGAAATCCATGGCGATTCAAGTATGTAAATCTATTTTTTAGGCTTATTCTGGCCATAGATACTCCCTCCGTTCCGAATTACTTGTCTTGGATTTGTCTAGATACAGATGTATCTAGACTCATTTTAGTGCTAGATACATCCGTATCTAGACAAATCTAAGACGAGTAATTCGGAACGGAGGGAGTATATCCTTTCATGTTCAAATAAAATGGTCCATATTTGTATTTATGGTCATCATGAAATTGAATATGGGATGTGCTTGAATCTGCAGTGTTTTCAGCCTGTAGGTTTGCTTCTTTCAGTTCGTCCTGGTTGTATGCCTGAACAGAATAACTGAAGTTCGTATTTATGTTTGAAAAAAATTAAATAAGAGAAGCATTTGTTATGTTTGAAGCAACATTATACTTTAAACGCTGGGCTGTTTTTTATTCTATATGGGTCTACAATCTGTATTCAACTGTGATGTGGATCTGTTCCAATGCTTATGGTTTATAATTATTATCTGTTTTATGTAGGTCTATCCAAGTTAACTCATCCAATCTTAAAGAGTAGGTCTATCCAAGTTAACTCATCTAATTTTGAAGAGCAGTCCAGTGACCGCTGCTTGCTTAGAAACTATCTTAGGTCCCCCAACTGCCCACAGCTTTACTAATAATGACTTACGTTGATCCACTAGGTTTAAAGTGGACGAAAAGTAGTAGTTGTTAAACCCTTGCTTATCATCTCGCTAAAATTTGTATGTTTGCATTTTCCTTTCTTTGTTATCCTTTAGATTGTGTGGGTCATGGGAGCGAGTCAGTGGGATTGGTGAGTTTAGTTCACCATCTCTTGAATTGGTCGAATTTCATCACAAGAAAAAAGAAGGAATTTGGTAATAGTAAATTGGGTGTCATATGATTTCTTAGCTATGACTTATGAGCTGTTGAACTTCGTGTTTGTTGCAAGTACATTGAGCTGTTGAACTTCGTGTTTGTTGCAAGTACATGTCTTGATTGGTAAATTAAGCCTACAGTCATAGAGACACGGTAACAAACGTCATACAAACACGTTAACAAACATGGCAGCTAGATTAGTGCGCACAATTCCACCTTAAGAGGCGCCACCGGGTGGCGCCCCATCCACTAGT
>LR880970.1:42947542-42965265 GCA_904067115.1 Aegilops sharonensis | reverse complement strand
TTATTATCTGTTTTATGTAGGTCTATCCAAGTTAACTCATCCAATCTTAAAGAGTAGGTCTATCCAAGTTAACTCATCTAATTTTGAAGAGCAGTCCAGTGACCGCTGCTTGCTTAGAAACTATCTTAGGTCCCCCAACTGCCCACAGCTTTACTAATAATGACTTACGTTGATCCACTAGGTTTAAAGTGGACGAAAAGTAGTTGTTGTTAAACCCTTGCTTATCATCTCGCTAAAATTTGTATGTTTGCATTTTCCTTTCTTTGTTATCCTTTAGATTGTGTGGGTCATGGGAGCGAGTCAGTGGGATTGGTGAGTTTAGTTCACCATCTCTTGAATTGGTCGAATTTCATCACAAGAAAAAAGAAGGAATTTGGTAATAGTAAATTGGGTGTCATATGATTTCTTAGCTATGACTTATGAGCTGTTGAACTTCGTGTTTGTTGCAAGTACATTGAGCTGTTGAACTTCGTGTTTGTTGCAAGTACATGTCTTGATTGGTAAATTAAGCCTACAGTCATAGAGACACGGTAACAAACGTCATACAAACACGTTAACAAACATGGCAGCTAGATTAGTGCGCACAATTCCACCTTAAGAGGCGCCACCGGGTGGCGCCCCATCCACTAGTACATATGCATCTGGAAATCCAAGCTAATTCATAAACTTCAAAGCTAGTGAGGTAAGGGAAGTTTGTATGTCCCCATGGTCTGTAGGGAAAGGATTAGGATGTCCTTCTATTTGTTAGTAAATAGTGAAATGATGATTATATCTACTTCTGTTGCAGGTACAAATTGCAAAACACTTATGTTCGTGTAGATAAACTCATGAGATGCTCTCTGGCTAGTTATGCGGTTATGCGCGTAATTGATGGTTTTGTCAGGTTGCTTCCTTTTTATGTTTTCTTCTTCTCCGGGTAAACTAGTCAACTATTTCCTTGGCTAGTTGCTTTATCACTTGTAACCACGAAGAAATGATAAGGAATTTTCAGCATGAGTTAAGATAAGGACCATAATTTCACCTGGTAGGAAAAATATATGAACCATGGATTTCTGTTCCATGGCCAGCAAACTATTAGTTGGTAGACATATAGCATGCTCATTTTCTGCTGTAACTACTTTGAACAAGTGTCTTCACAATGATTGAATTAAAGGTTGCCTTAGAAGTCTCTTAACCTTCCTGGGTCACATCTTTGAGATGAAATATTATGATTCTCAAGCTGAATTTTTTTATCATTTGTTGAGTTTTTGTGTGGTAAAGTTCAACCACTCAGAAATAGTTGTTTGTTCCCGTGCTTCTGCTGAAGTTTGTTATCATATATTTTTTAAATCTTGGTCTAACAATGTTGTCTTCCTTGCTAATCAGGTACCAACAGCTGGGACAGCTTTGAGATGCGGGTGCACAAGAGGGTGATCAACCTTGTCAGCTTCTTGGACGTTCTCAAGCATATCACCATTGTGAGGACCATTAACAACGAGTAGTTGTTGTGAAGGTAGCGAAGGACATGCAGCTGTTGGTGATGGGCTCTGCTAGGATGCTCACGTAGGTGCTCAACATCACCACTGGGAAGTCCGCCTGTGGCGCAAGGTGACCTGGCAGTGGTGGTGCACCGCCTTGCTTATGGCGCCAATGAGATGGCGGGGTTGTTGCCCCGTGACGTCGGCGTTGGCTCCCACGACTCCATCACCAGCTACCACTACGTGGATGAGTCCCTGGTCTCTCCTTCCTCCTCTATCTACTCTGGCACATCTAGCCTTTGAGCTGAGTGATTTACTGTCAAGTGATTCTTTTTCATGTCTGTTGGAATATGATAACAAACACCGATGTAAAGATGAAATATTTGTCATGTTAAATAGGTCGCTGTTACTCATCCAAAAAGGTTATTGTTTAAGAACTTGTTACTTTGTTGGATATTGATTGTATGCCACTACACCCGCAGAAATTTCCCTGAATCTCTCAGATGAAAAAATATCGTGAATAAATACTACAATAGCTTATTAGAAGTAATATATCGTGGCTTCGGCCTTGCTTTTTGTGCAACAATGTAACACATTTTTTGGACATCGGCCACTATATGTGTTCATCTCCATATTGACCTGCTTCACATTTGTGACTGAACTAATTGTGCTCATATCTATTGATGCACATATCTTTGTTCCAATTAGTTCAGAGGTAGAAGGTCAACATGATACCCGAAAAAATGGTCAATATGATAGGCGGCAAAAGATCTTCTTTGTCTCTTGTGATCTTTGCCTGAAGAGGTGCTTGATTAGCTTGCAAACAATTACCCATCAGCAGGTGCTGAAAATATCAGGTATTGTTCAATTATGTCAAACAAGTGCTTTTGAACAATTAAAGGAACACAAAAACAAGACAATCATTTACCTAACTTATTAATTAGGTAACACAGTACCATTTTTCACTAAGGCTTTTCACCATCAGTATTCAGGCCGACATGGTGAGCTTTATTTGTGAAGAGAAATCTGCAACATGCAGGTTCTCCTTATCAACCCCATTAGTAGTTTCGCCAAACAACAATGCAGACTTCAATCCAACTGAGTCAACTAAATGTGTGGTCTTATCGAACCATGTATGCCTGCCAGGTTGTGGAATCAGATAAAACAGAGTACATTTCCATTGCTCTTTCTATAAAGAGGGGGAGAAGGAATGCTTGCCTAGCTCTATACTCTAGAGAAGCTAACTGACCTGAAAGTTAATTTCACCAATAAGGTTAATTTTGAGTGCCTTTAGTAGGACTAGGCCCGGGGGGCATCCGAGAATGCAGGCCTTCATGATCTTAATGTGTCAGGACATCGGTGTTTGTTCATCTAGAGACAACCGTATTACAAGGCTCCTAATAGCATTCCATTTCACTTCTCTATGAAATACATGTAATTTCGTTCCAGTCCTTCCTCTTAGAAAAATATGGTGAACAAAAATGTGTCATTTCTACTATACACCAACGATGTCCTGGAGCTAGGCAGTGCAGCTCTAGAACTCTGGTCAAACTGGCTGAGAAAATAGGACAAATAGTAAGCTGCAGCCCAAATGAATTTTCGCAGTAAACCCTGTCATCACTTATAAATTTGAGAGAAGGGACTCATCATGCCATGTCTGGCTCTAGATTCTAGAGAAATCACATTGACTTCGCTGGGAGAAGACATAGGAGTTACTGTATGCTATGCCATGATATCTAAAATCGACGCAAGTTAATATGAGGTTTCAATAAAAGTAACATCCAAAGTTTGCATTCATTATCTTCCAGCATATGTACTATGAGCTGGGAGACTCGTAAATACAGCAGCATATATTCAAATGCTGCAACTGACTGATTGACCTTCAAGGAGGTTTCCAATTGCAAGCTACAGAGACAGAGAACTTCTATTATCATCACAATATTACTTTTTAGCTTTCTTTTTGTTATGTTACTAATACTGTGGTTTGGTTCATGAAATCGGAAACCACATCTCTTTTGTGAATGAAATAATAATTCTATGTTGTTTAGCAGATCAATTTTTCTAGAACCTGAATAGACTGACCAGCTTGTTGGTCAAGTAATATCTACTATATAAAGGGGAACATGCTGCAGTAAAGCCAAGAAGAATATTACCATTTACTTTATATACTTTATTTACAGTAATTAGAATTAATGTGAGTGGTAGATCCTTTCAAGGTGCCTCGACATCTTCTGTTCCTGTTGAAGCGCTCACAACTCTCTGCAAAACCGAGCCACTCTTCTTGTTGAAGGGGGAGCCCCTCATCTTTTGCATCTTCTCTTTTTCTCTGGAGAAGCGCCAGAACTATCATCATTAGGCTTTGAATATTTCTTCCGTCAGTTCATGCCTCATGCCTTCCCTCTCAGCTGGCGCCTTAATAGAATTGTAGAATTCTCCCAAATACAATAGTCTATATTTAATCTCCATGCTCTGAGAACAAGAACTTCAGCTTATTTAACCCTGCTATGGAATAAATAGCTCTAGGATCACAATTAGCCTTTTTCTTTTTCTTTATATGTTCAGGGCACTTGTGCACAAGGGTTCCTGGTTCCGGCTACTCGGGGCACTTGTGAACATATTGGATTACTGGTGCATTATGCAAACAGCGTATGATCTGCTACTCCTATAGATGAGTAAGGTATTTATCCTGTATTTATTTCTTGCGATCAAAATCTGTAGATTCAACAGTATATATTTTAAGTTCATTCTTATGACCCAACTTCAGATAGACTAGTCTTCTGTACGCACTCCAGTTTTTATGCCTATGCCAATTGAGTAATCTATCTTATTTATTTTTAAAGAGAAGAAACATATGCTTTTGTTGACCTATCAGCTCCTTATGGAGATGGTGGGCCAGTTGGGGTAATCTTAGCTGAGGATCAAAGTTTGTGTTAACACATGGTTATTGACTTCTCTATATTTATTACTATATGTATTTTTGACAATGAGATGCTCCTCTGTGTTGGCGTATTGGTACTGTAGTCCAGTTCTGCGCAATAGCAGCTCAATATGCTTTTGGTGCGTTGGGTTTGGCTTGGACACTTGGGTAACTGCTAATGCTTACCTACTCCTAGTCCATGTTATAGCTCCTCTTACCTAGTTTCGCATATGACACTTTATGTAGTTCACATTGTTATTTTAATGGTTGTATGTTCTGATTGTATGCCTTTGGTGATCTTTTTCTGGTCTTTGGTATGAAGCTAGCTAAGCGCTTCTATTATTCATAGAGACTACTGTGTAAGCAGTCAACACAATTTACATGTAAATATTTAAGATATGGTACGAAGCTAGCTAAGCGCTTCTATTGTTTCTAGTAGCATCATGTGATTCACTGAACAAAAAAAGGATAGCACTGACATATGGAATGTTTGCAAATTTTAAAGAAAAAGCAAAGAAAATGCAGTTTCTGATAGTGTATTATAACTGAGACATGTTTAACTTTTGTAGGAAGCAAACAAAAGGACTGCACTCACAAGGAACCGTGAGGCCAGCGATCCGCCTCAACTGCATGTTTTAGCTTTCATTGTGTACAAATAACATCTCAGACTTGTATCTTTTAGCTATCTTTTTGTGAAAATGATGCATGGTGTCTTGGTGGATATCTTTAGAATAGACTGAAGTATATGTATGTGACGATTAGTTAATGAAACAAAAATGTTTGGTGCACCTGATGTGAATCTATGAAGTATGGTGTCTTGGTGATTTCATTAAACAAAAATGTATGTGGTAATCAGTACCATAAGTTAACTAAAGTTGTGGTTGGCTAAAGAAAATGTTGATGAACTGTTGGTCGGCAAAACAAAACACCATCTGATTATTGGTCGGCAAAGGCTCATGAGAGGGCCAACAGAAAGTCGGTCGGTAAAACACACGCCGTTAGACAGTCGGTTGAGAAAAGCTGCTAACAAAAAGTTCATCGGTAAAACAAACGCCGTCAGACAGTCGGTCAGGAAAAGCTGCTAACAGAAAGTTGGTCGGCAAAAAATACTGTCAGACAGTCGGTCGGGAAAGTTTTTCAATAGTCGTCAAACTGTCGGTCGGCAAAGATAAGTCGGTCGGGAAAGGGTTTTCCCGTCTGGACTTTCTCCAACAGACTGTGTCGATCGGGAATACTCTTTCCCAACCGACTGTTTGTCGGCAGAAGTTGTTTTCCCGACCAACCTGGTTGTTGGAAATGCAGTGTCATGGTGTAGTGTCATATCGGTGTAAAAGGCATGAAGAAACTCCATACTGATGGACTTTTGGAACCACTTGATTATGAATCACTTGGTACTTGCGAACCGTGCCTCATGGGCAAGATGACTAAAATGCCGTTCTCCGGTACTATGGAGAGAGCAACAGATTTGTTAGAAATCATACATACAGATGTATGTGGTCCAATGAATGTTGAAGCTCGTGGCGGATATCGTTATTTTCTCACCTTCACAGATGATTTAACCAGATATGGGTATATCTACTTAATGAAGCATAAGTCTGAAACATTTGAAAAGTTCAAAGAATTTCAGAGTGAAGTTGAAAATCATCGTAACAAGAAAATAAAGTTTCTACGATCTGATCGTGGAGGAGAATATTTGAGTTACGAGTTTGGTCTACATTTGAAACAATGCGAAATAGTTTCGCAACTCACGCCACCCGGAACACCACAGCGTAATGGTGTGTCCGAACGTCATAATCGTACTTTACTAGATATGGTGCGATCTATGATGTCTCTTACCGAATTACCGCTATCGTTTTGGGGTTATGCTTTAGAGAAGGCCGCATTCAGGTTAAATAGGGCACCATCAAAATCCGTTGAGACGACTCCTTATGAACTATGGTTTGACAAGAAACCAAAGTTGTTGTTTCTGAAAGTTTGGGGCTGCGATGCTTATGTGAAAAAGCTTCAACCTGATAAGCTCGAACCCAAATCAGAAAAATGTGTCTTCATAGGATACCCAAAGGAGACAGTTGGGTACACCTTCTATCACAGATCCGAAGGTAAGACATTCATTGCTAAGAATGGATCCTTTCTAGAGAAGGAGTTTCTCTCAAAAGAAGTGAGTGGGAGGAAAGTAGAACTTTATGAGGTAACAGTACCAGCTCCCTTATTGGAAAGTTGTTCATCACAGAAACCGGTTTCAGTGACACCTACACCAATTAGTGAGGAAGTTAATGATGATGATCATGAAACTTCATATCAAGTTGTTACTGAACCTCGTAGATCAACCAGAGTAAGATCCGCGCCAGAGTGGTACGGTAATCCTGTTCTAGAAGTCATGCTACTAGATCATGGTGAACCTACGAACTATGAAGAAGCGATGGTGAGCCCAGATTCCGCAAAATGGCTTGAAGCCATGAAATCTGAGATGGGATCCATGTATGAGAACAAAGTGTGGACTTTGGTTGACTTGCCCGATGATCGGCAAGCAATAGAGAATAAATGGATCTTCAAGAAGAAGACTGACGCTGACGGTAATGTTACTGTCTACAGAGCTCGACTTGTTGCAAAAGGTTTTCGACAAGTTCAAGGGGTTGACTACGATGAGACCTTCTCACCCGTAGCGATGCTTAAGTCTGTCCGAATCATGTTAGCGATTGCCGCATTTTATGATTATGAAATATGGCAAATGGATGTCAAAACTGCATTCCTGAATGGATTTCTGGAAGAAGAGTTGTATATGATGCAACCGGAAGGTTTTGTCGATCCTAAGGGAGCTAACAAAGTGTGCAAGCTCCAGTGATCCATTTATGGACTGGTGCAAGCCTCTCGGAGTTGGAATAAACGCTTTGATAGTGTGATCAAAGCATACGGTTTTATACAGACTTTTGGAGAGGCCTGTATTTACAAGAAAGTGAGTGGGAGCTCTGTAGCATTTCTGATATTATATGTAGAGGACATATTGTTAATTGGAAATGATATAAAATTTCTGGATAGCATAAAAGGATACTTGATTAAAAGTTTTTCGATGAAAGACCTCGCTGAAGCTGCTTACATATTGGGCATCAAGATCTATAGAGATAGATCAAGACGCTTGATTGGACTTTCACAAAGCACATACCTTGATAAAGTTTTGAAGAAGTTCAAAATGGATCAGGCAAAGAAAGGATTCTTGCCTGTATTACAAGGTGTGAACTTGAGTCAGACTCAATTCCCGACCACTGCAGAAGATAGAGAGAAAATGAAAGGAGTTCCCTATGCTTCAGCCATAGGCTCTATCATGTATGCAATGCTGTGTACCAGACCTGATGTGTGCCTTGCTTTTAGTTTAGCAGGGAGGTACCAAAGTAATCTAGGAGTGGATCACTGGACAGCGGTCAAGAACATCCTGAAATACCTGAAAAAGACTAAGGATATGTTTCTCGTTTATGGAGGTGACAAAGAGCCAGTGTTAAATGGTTACGTCGATGCAAACTTTGACACTGATCCGGATGATTCTAAATCGCAAACCGGATACGTGTTTATATTAAACGGTGGAGCTGTTAGTTGGTGCAGTTCTAAACAAAGTGTCGTAGCGGGATCTACATGCGAAGCGGAGTACATAGCTGCTTCGGAAGCAGCAAATGAAGGAGTCTGGATGAAGGAGTTCATTTCCGATCTAGGTGTCATACCTAGTGCATCGGGACCACTGAAGATCTTCTGTGATAATACTGGTGCAATTTCCTTGGCAAAGGAATCCACATTTCACAAGAGGACGAAGCACATCAAGAGACGCTTCAATTCCATCCGAGACCAAGTCCAGGTGGGAGACATAGAAATTTGCAAGATACATACAGATCTGAATGTTGCAGACCCGTTGACTAAGCCTCTTCCACGAGCAAAACATGATCAGCACCAAGACTCCATGGGTGTTAAAATCATTACTGTGTAATCTAGATTATCGACTCTAGTGCAAGTGGGAGACTGAAGGAAATATGCCCTACAGGCAATAATAATGTTATTATTTATTTCCTCATATCACGATAAATATTTATTATTCATGCTAGAATTGTATTACCCGGAAACATGATACATGTGTGAATACATAGACAAACATAGTGTCACTAGTATGCCTCTACTTGACTAGCTCGTAAATCAAAGATGGTTAAGTTTACTAACCATAGACATGAGTTGTCATTTGATTAACGGGATCACATCATTAGGAGAATTATGTGATTGACCTGACCCATTCCTTTAGCTTAGCACTTGATTGTTTAGTATGTTGCTATTGCTTTCTTCATGACTTATACATGTTCCTATGACTATGAGATTATGTAACTCCCGTTTACCGGAGGAACACTTTGTGTGATACCAAACGTCACAACATAACTGGGTGATTATAAAGGTGCTCTACAGGTGTATCCAAAGGTACTTGTTGAGTTGACGTATTTTGAGATTAGGATTTGTCACTCCGATTGTCGGAGAGGTATCTCCGGGCCCTCTCGGTAATGCACATCACTATAAGCCTTGCAAGCAATGTAGCTAATGAGTTAGTTACGGAATGATGCATTACGTAACGAGTAAAGAGACTTGCCGGTAACGAGATTGAACTAGGTATTGAGATACCGACGATCAAATCTCGGGCAAGTAACATACCGATGACAAAGGGAACAACGTATGTTGTTATGCGGTTTGACCGATAAAGATCTTCGTAGAATATGTAGAAGCCAATATGAGCATCCAGGTTCCGCTATTGGTTATTAACCGGAAACAGTTCTAGGTCATGTCTACATAGTTCTCTAACCGGTAGGGTCCGCACGCTTAACGTTACGATGACAGTTATATTATGAGTTTATGAGTTTTGATGTACCGAAGGTTGTCTGGAGTCCCAGATGTGATCACGGACATGACGAGGAGTCTTGAAATGGCCGAGACATAAAGATTGATATATTGGACGACTATATTTGGACACCGGAAAGGTTCCGGGTGAGATTGGGACTATACCGGAGCTCCGGGAGGTTACCGGAACCCCCCGGTAGGTATATGGGCCTTATTGGGCCTTAGTGGAAAGGAGGGAGAAGGAACAAAGGAGGGGGCGCCCCCCCCCCCAAGCCTAATCATAATTGGGAGGGGGGCCAGCCCCCCCTTTCCTTCTTCCCTCCCATCTCTTCCTTCCCTCTCCTACTCCTAATAGGAAAGGGGGGCCAAACCTACTTGGAGTAGGATTGCCCCCCTAGGGTGCGCCTCTCCCCTTGGCCGGCCCCCTCCTCCTACCCCTTTATATACGGAGGAGGGGGCACCCCATAGACACACAAGTTGATCTTCGTGATCGTTCCTTAGCCGTGTGCGGTGCCCCCCTCCACCATATTCCACCTCGGTCATATCGTAGCGGTGCTTAGGCGAAGCCCTGCGTCGGTAGAACATCATCACCGTCACCACACCGTCGTGCTGACGAAACTCATCCCCGACACTTTGCTAGATCGGAGTCCGGGGGATCATCATCGAGCTGAATGTGTGCTAGAACTCGGAGGTGCCGTAGTTTCGTTGCTTGATCGGTCGGGCCGTGAAGACGTACGACTACATCAACCGCGTTGATATAACGCTTCCGCTTTCGGTCTACGAGGGTACGTGGACAACACTCTCCCCTCTCGTTGCTATGCATCACCATGATCTTGCGTGTGTGTAGGAATTTTTTTGAAATTACTACGTTCCCCAACAGAGTTGTGGCGACTGTGACGTTCATCGGCGGGGAGGTCAGCTTTTATAGCCGATGCGGGGCAGTGAGAAGCTGCCTGTCGGGTGCCGCGTGGCAGGAGCTGGCGAGACGTGCGTCGCGACGCCTTCACTGCGCCGCCCGTGAGGCATCAATGGAAGGCTGACCGGTGCGGCAGCGCGGCAGCCTTGGCATTGATTCCCACACAAGCCGAGGCGATGAGGACAACGAAGCATCGTGTCGCGGACTGGGCGAACCCATTCCTGTTCGTGCCAAAATCAGTTTCGGCCTGGGTCCATCGGCGCCAAGTTTCGGGCCTAACAGGCGAAAAATGGACTCCTGAGACGCGACTGGGCCGAATTTTCGGCGCTGGCGCTAAAAAATGGCCTTGGAAGGGCCTGTTGGGGGCGCGGCTGGAGATGCTCTTATTCTGGAAGAGTAACACAAACAAGGCGACGATGCTGTTGGGGAACATAGTAATTTCAAAAAAATTCCTACGCACACGCAAGATCATGGTGATGCATAGCAACGAGAGGGAAGAGTGTCGTCCACGTACCCTCGTAGAGCGTAAGCGGAAGCGTTATGACAATGCGCTTGATGTAGTCGTACGTCTTCACGATCGACCGATCCAAGTACCGAACGTACGGCAGCTCCGCGATCTCATGATGACAAATGGGTATGACAAATCTGGCCTCCCGATAAGTCTTTTATATGCTCAAAACCAATAACATTCAACTCAAGTTGAGTGACAAGCATGCATATGCGTGAAAGTGCATCGGCAACTACATTTTCTTTACCCTTAATGTACTTGATGACATATGGGAAAGATTCAATAAATTCACTCCATTTGGCATGACGCTTGTTCAACTTAGTTTGGCCTTTGAAGTACTTAAGCGTTTCATGATCGGTATGGATGACAAATTCATGAGGTCTAAGGTAATGTTCCCAAACATGTAGCACACGCACTAAAGCATACAATTCTTTGTCATAGATGGGATAATTAAGTTGAGCACCGGATAGTTTTTCACTAAAATAAGCAATGGCTCGTTTTTCTTGCATCAAAACTCCGCCAATTCCGGTACCACTTGCATCACAATGAACCTCAAAAGTTTTGTCAAAATTGGGCAAAGCAAGAATTGGAGCATGAGTAAGCAAAGACTTGAGCTCATCAAAAGCGGTTGATTGCAAAGTTCCCCAAACAAAGGGAGTATTCTTCTTACTCAAGGCATGCAAAGGAGCGGCAATTGTGCTAAAATCTTTCACAAAGCGACGATAAAAACCCGCAAGACCAAGAAAGCTACGCACTTGTTGCAAATTGGTGGGTTGGGGCCAAGTTTTAATTGCTTCAATTTTAGATTCATCAACATGGACACCCTTTGAGGATACTACAAAACCCAAGAAAACCACTTTGTCAACACCAAATGTGCATTTTTTCATGTTTGCATAAAGACTTTCCTTCCGAAGGGTTTGCAAAACAGCCCTAACATGATTAAGATGTTCTTTCATGGTTTTGCTAAACACAAGAATATCGTCGAAGTAAACCACAACAAAGACTCCAATGTAAGGACGAAGCACATGATGCATAAGACGCACGAAAGTACCGGGAGCCTCCGAAAGACCCATAGGCATCACTAACCACTCATATAAACCAAATTTGGTTTTGAAAGCAGTTTTCCATTCATCACCCTCTTGTATGCGGATTTGATAATAGCCACTTTTAAGATCAATTTTTGAGAAAAAGTTGGCTCCACTAAGTTCATTAAGCATATCATCTAAGCGAGGAATGGGATGCCTATAGCAAACGGTAATAGCATTTATAGGTCTACAATCGGAACACAAGTGGAAACTTCCATCGGGCTTAGGCACAAGTATAACGGGAATGGCACAAGGGCTTAGGCTTTCACGTACATGACCATTGTCGATGAGTTGTTATACTTGCCGTTGAATCTCCTTGGTTTCTTCGGGATTGACTCGGTATGGAGCTTTGTTTGGTAGAGGCGCTCCGGGGATGAGGTCGATTCGATGCTCAATGCCTCGAAGAGGAGGTAGACCCGGAGGTAGCTCATCGGGGAAAATATCTTGGAATTCCTGCAAAAGAGATTTAAACACTAAAGGTAGCTCATGTGAGGTGTTAGTTGTTGGGTCTCCATCCTTGCACACAAGGACAAAGTGCATCACACTAGATGGGTTCTCACACACTTCTCTCATCTCACTTTTGGTGGCAAATAGGATGAGGTTTTTCTCTTTAGGCGAAGAGACGCTCAAGTTTGGCTTGTGGCTCTCACTCACTTTTTGGTGGATCACTTTCTCACTCTTGTCTCAATGATGGGTGGCTTGCTTGTCGGCTATCACTTGACTAGGAGACATAGGTCGTAGCACATATTCCTTCCCTTTCATCTTGAAGCTATAGTGATTGGTGCGCCCGTTGTGGAAGACACCACGGTCGAATTGCCATGGTCGACCAAGAAGGAGGTGGCAAACCGTCATTGGGACCACATCACATTCCAAAGTGTCCTCATATGCACCAATTTTGAAGGAGACTTGGACCCTATGCTCAACTCGTATAGTGCCGGAGTCACTTAGCCATTGAACCTTGTAGGGATTCGGGTGCTTCCTCTTGACCAATTGAAGCTCGGAGCATAGTTCTTCACTTGCCAAGTTGTGACAACTTCCTCCGTCAATGATGACCTTGACGGACCTTCCGTTGATGCCAGCCTTTGTGTGGAAGATGTGGCATCTTTGGTCGTCTTCTTGTTGATGTTGAAGAGTCAAGACCTTGGAGACAACGAGAGCGGGGCTCGAATCCTCATCGCAAAAGACTTGATCATCTTCATCTTTGTTCACTCGCCGGTGCATGGCCACTTGCTCAAGGGCTTCCATCTCCTCATCACTCATTGAGTCATACGTGCCGTCGTCGTTGAGGATCATGGTTCGCTTGTTGGTGCATACGTAGGACTTGTGGCCTCGGCCGTCGCAAGTGAAACACTTGAAGGAGCTTGTTTTGATGGTCTCATCGGTCGGAGTAGATGATGAAGCATGCGGCTTGAAGTTGCTTGTAGTAGGAGGAGGACGACTTGAACTTGTCAAATTTCTCTTGTAACTCGACTTGTCGTCGTTGTTTGTAGAAGGTTTGGTTGATGTAGATATTGGAGGAGGTGTTGAAGCTTGGTTGTTGGAGAAACCGTAGGTCTTGGACGAGTACTTGGCGTACTTGAAGTCATCTTGCACTTGACGTTCCGCCTTTGTAGCTTGATGCACGAGCTCAATGAGGGTGGAGTATGGTTGGAAGTCGGCGATCTTCTTGATGGGATGATTGAGTCCATTCAAGAAACGTGCCATAGTTTTCTCATCATCTTCCTTCACATTGGCGCGAATCATGGCTATCTCCATTTCCTTGTATTATTCTTCAACACTCTTTGTTCCTTGCTTGAGGAGTTGGAGTTTCTTGAAGACGTCGCGGTTGTAGTAGGTTGGCACAAAACGTGCTCGCATGACATCCTTCATTTGAGCCGAAGTGGTGATTGGAGGTTCACCTCTTGCTTGTCGTCGCTCAATGATTTGTTCCCACCATATGAGCACATAGTCTTGGAACTCAAGTGATGCCATAGCGATTTTCTTCTCTTCATCGTAGTTGTGCAATCGGCAGATTTTGTCAACCTTCAATGCCCATGAGAGGTACTCTTCGGGGTCATTGCTTCCATTGAACTTGGGCATGGTGAATTTTAGCTTTCCATAGCGTTGCTCTTCATTGTGTTGTTGGCGATGTTGATAATGATGCCCTTGAGGTGGATTGCAATCGTCTTCATGTTGCTCCTGGCGTGGAGGAAGACCATGATCAACTTGCTCTTGTTGAACTTGAGGTTGAGGTGGAGCTTGGCGAGCTTGTGGAGGAACTTGAGGAACTTGACGTTGTCCATAAGGTTTGTAGTTCCTCTCTTGGATTTCTTCTCGAAGGGCTTCCTCTTGATTTCGCCGTTCATGATTGCGGTTGGCGATGGCTCGACCTGATTCTTGAAGGGCACGTTGCGCCTCAAGAGCTTGCGCTTCTCGTTGTTGTTGTTGAAGACGTTGAGCCTTGGCATCTTGTTCGTCTTGGTGTAGACGCGATCGTTCTTCCTCTTGGCGCCGTAGTCGTTGTCGTTCTTGAGCTTGGGCAAAAGCGGCTTGGTTTGATTGAGGACGAGGGACTTGCTCATCAACTTTATCTTGTGAATGCTTGTCATGTAGCGGGTTGCTAGATGCATGACGGTCTTGACGTGCGGCACGACGAAGAGTGTTCGAAGTAGGTGTACTTGAGTCGTAGAAGGTGTCATCGGAGTGTCGAATCGAGCGGCTCCGTCTAGAGGATGAAGAAGTGGAATGGTGCCGGTTCCTCATTAAGGCGCGGATCTCGTCCATTCTTGCATCATTCTCTTGCTTGTGAGCGTCGAACTTGTTGTCGAAGTAGTCTCTTGTACGTTGCTCGGAGAGTCGCAAGTCGGTGGCGAGGTTGTCGATGCGGTTGCTCATTGCTTGTTGCTCTTGGTGCAACGCTCGTTGTGCACCAAAGAGGTGGCTCTTGGTGACGTATGATGACATGTCGTCGTCTTGCTCGAGGAAGAGTGGGTTGGTAGAAGTACTTGGCCTATCCATCATTCCAAGCAAAAATGTGAGTGGTAGAAGAGAAGAACTTATACCAATGTACCTTTGATCGAAGTTGATCATGAATCAGGTTCACTCAAATGCGGACAATGAAATAGCACTATTGGTACCAATCCTTGTTGGTTCTCGCACCTACACAAATAAAAGCTTATGGTGGAGCTTGGTGAGGATGGTGGCACAAAATTTGATGCAATTGTAAGTGAGCGTCAATAATGTTGGAAAAGGTACACAAATTTGCAAATGCAACAAGTAGACCAAGCAAATAGTGGTACATGGAAACACACACGCAAATAGATAAGTGGGATTGTGCAAACCAAAAGTGAGCCAAAATGTGGAATCCACGAAAATGCTCTTGTTGCACAATACTAGAGAGAAGCTAGCACGATTGCACAATAGGCGGATACGGAACTTGTGCACAACCTACTAGGCAAAAATGCAACTATCTCTATCCCACGTATGCTATATGTATGGTATTTCGGTGCTATGATCCAACATGATCCAATATGACAATCTTAATGTAGTATGATTCTATGGTTCTTGCTCATAAGTTCTTTGCTTGTCTTTCCTCTTTGCTTAAAAGCTTGGGTGGCTCTTTCACTTTTGAGCTCTTTTCTCATGCAAAACTTCACGAACCAAGATAGCAATTGTGTATGCTATGACAACTTTGTGACACACTAATGGATCCCAAGATATGCACCACGGTGGTACGGTATGTATGCTATGGAGTATGATCACAAATGTGCACAAGTCACGTTGCCTGCAATACTCAATAGCTAGTCTCGATGGGTAAGCTACACAAAAGTAGGGACAATGTGGGTATCAATGCAAATGCAATGTTTGACAAAGATGTCGTCGAAGTTACCGTCCTTGGCGATGATGAGACCCTTGCAAAGTTGAGCCGTGGTGATTGTGAAGCCGAACCGCACCTAGATAGCCGAAACACAAGAGGATACGGAAGCCACAACTCAAAATCTCAAGGACCAAAATGTGTCAAATTTGTCATAGGAGGTATCGGGGAAGATGTTTGTGTATGTTGGTATGGAAGGTGTGGTGGAATGTGGGGTGGTGGAACTGTCAAACTTCAGTTTCGTCAGGGTTTCACGGATGTCCGGGATTTTACGGTCGTCCGGACTTCGTCGTCGGACGTCCGACCTTTTTCGGTCGTCAGGAGCCTGGGCGAAAATCGGGCTCGGAATGAACTGCGAGATTTCGGGAAGAAGAAAATGGTGAGGTCGAAATCGCGTGATTTGGTGGATGGAAAAGGGGGAGAGGGTGGGGAAAGCTAGATCCACACGCAGCAACATAAATCCATGGACCAAATCCAACAAAATCTCAACTCACAAACAAATCATAAAAAAAAATTGGGGCTATTTTTGGTGGGGAATTTTCGGAATTAGGAAAAAAACAACAAAATCAAGCTAGAAAAAGAGGGGTAGGGGCTCCAAAAACGTGATCAACGTGGCTCATGATACCAAGATGATGTAGGGCGGAACCCTAATCGGGGATCTTTCACGTTTGGAGGGGATCCTACGAGGGAAACATGACGAACAAGCGGAAGAACACGGGGAAACACACACACAAGAGGAACACTAAAACGACAAGTATTAATCACACAAGGGCTAGATCATCAAACACATAAGGTAGCACAAGATTCAAAATCAACAAAGGAAAGATACACGAGTAGCCGTTCTTTCCGAGAGGAGGTCTTGATGGGGTCCACCCTAGGAGGGGGTCTTGAATCCACTTGGGGGATCTTCTCCGTAGAGGTCCTGAGCTCCGAGGAGAAGTAACCAAGTGGATGAGCAAGGCTCTCACACAAACATGAGCTAAACCAATGCTAACCCTAGAAAGGTGTATGAAGAAATGAAACGTATAACTGAGGATATTCCAAAATTTAATCTTGATAGAATTCTTGATTTTGATCTAGAGAAGATTTATATGTATTGTGCGGTGAATTGCATTGAAAATCCTTATATTTCCAATTACATAAAGAAAAGAAATCAAATAGAAGATGAAGAGAACATTAATGAAAGGGAAGAGACTTCCCAATATTCTCCTATTATTTCTTATGATGAATCAGGTAACGAGGAGGAGCCTTCTATTCAACCAATCTCATTAATAAGGAGCTCCAAAAAGAGGATTGAACCCACACATGATGTGAAGAAGAAGAAAAGAAAAAGGAAGAGAGGTAAAAAGGTATCTCTCCCAAATAAAGTTGCTCCTATTATTGTTGTGCCTCATGAAAATGAAGATGATACACTTGATGATGATCTTGTTATGCCTATTACTTGTTGTTATGATTATGATTGGGAAGATAATGATACTTCTTATGATCTTGAAAATCTTTTCGGCACTTGCTTGAAAGAATATGATAATTGCTATACTATTGGTGCTATCTGTACTATTAATGATGAGAGTGATTATGCTTATGATATGAAAAGGCCCAAGCTTAGGGAAGCTATGTTTGATGAGGATGACATATTTGAGAATATATTTGCTGCAATTAATGTTTGTCCCAAGCTTGGGGATGCATGTTTAATGAAGATGATATTTTTAGCCTCTCAAATTTTGATATGCAAAGTTGTTATAATGATAGCATGCCTTCTACCTATGATGATTATATTTATGAAAGTGGGTTTGGAAGAGTGTCAACTTTAGGAAGTAGTGATCCCACAATATTGGAGGATGTTGAATCTTATAATATTTATGAAAGTGGATTTGGAGAGGTCATGACTTTATTTAGTGATGTATCCACTACCTTGGAAGAGGTTTCAATCGATTATGATGAGAACAAAGTTGCTACTTATGATGATTATTGTGATAAAACTTATGCTATAAAAAGTAGTGATGATTATATTTATAAAACTTGTCATGATTATGATTACCCTTTTCCTGAACATTACTCTTTTAATGTGGAAACAATTTATAGTATTCAAGTCTCTTATGATACTCCCACTATTCCGAATAAGAAGAATTT
>LR880970.1:42936359-42947287 GCA_904067115.1 Aegilops sharonensis | reverse complement strand
TGCTACTTATGATGATTATTGTGATAGAACTTATGCTATAAAAAGTAGTGATGATTATATTTATAAAACTTGTCATGATTATGATTACCCTTTTCCTGAACATTACTCTTTTAATGTGGAAACAATTTATAGTATTCAAGTCTCTTATGATACTCCCACTATTCCGAATGAGAAGAATTTTGCTTATGTGGAGAGTAGTAAAATTTCTATGCTTGTAGATCATGAAAAGAATGATTTAGGTGCTGGTTATATTGTTGAATTCATTCATGATGCTACTGAAAATTATTACGAGGGAGGAATATATGCTTGTAAGAATTGCAATAATATCAAGTTTCCTCTCTATTTGCTTAAAGTTTTGAAGTTATGCTTGTTTTACCTTCCTATGCAAGTTGATTATTGCTCCCATA
Organism: Aegilops sharonensis; assembly: GCA_904067115.1. Taxonomy (NCBI): domain Eukaryota; kingdom Viridiplantae; phylum Streptophyta; class Magnoliopsida; order Poales; family Poaceae; genus Aegilops; species Aegilops sharonensis. The sequence goes on along the minus strand of LR880970.1, from coordinate 42,946,880 downwards.
AATTGTTTGCTCACAAAATACCTATGCATAGGAAGTGGGTTAGACTTAAATTTGCTAGTCATATTCTTCATGATGCTCTCTTTATGTTTCAATTCTTTTCTTTTATGTGAGCATCATTGAAATCATCATGCCTAGCTAGGGGCGTTAAACGGTAGCGCTTGTTGGGAGGCAACCCAATTTTATTTTAGTTTCTTGCTTTTTGGTTCTTTTTAGGAATAAATAATCCATCTAGCTTCTGTTTAGATGTGGTTTTATGTTTTAATTAGTGTTTGTGCCAAGTAGAACCTTTGGGAAGACTTGGGTGAAGTCTTTATGATCATGCTGTAAAAAAGAGAAACTTTAGCGCTCACGAGATTAGCTTCAACTTTTTACTGGAGAGTGCTATTTAGTTGATTCTTTTTGAAGATGATTACTAGACAAATTACTCAGGTACACCAATTTATTTTAGAATTTTTGGAGTTCCATAAGTTTGCGTTTGATGCAGATTACTACAGACTGTTCTGTTTTTGACAGATTCTGTTTTCATTGTGTTGCTTGCTTATTTTGATGAATCTATGGCTAGTAAAATAGTTTATAAACCATGGAGAAGTTGGAATGCAGTAGGTTTAACACCAATATAAATAAATAATGAGTTCATTACAGTACCATGCAGTGGTGTTTTGTTTCACTAACGGAGCTCAAGAGTTTTCTGTTAAGTTTTGTGTTGTGAAGTTTTCAAGTTTTGGGTTTTGATGGACTATGGAATAAGGAGTGGCAAGAGCCTAATCTTGGGGATTCCCAAGGCACCCCAAGGTAATATTCAAGGATAACCAACCATCTAAGCGTAGGGATTCCCCGGAAGGCATCCCCTCTTTCGTCTTCGTTCATCGGTAACTTTACTTGAAGCTATATTTTTATTCACCACATGATATGTGTTTTGCTTGGAGCATCATTTTATTTTCTTTAGCTTTGCTTGATGTTTGAATAAAATACCAATATCTGAAATTATTAAATGGGAGAGTCTTCACATAGTTGCATAATTATCCGACTACTCATTGATCTTCACTTATATCTTTCGGAGTAGTTTGTTATTGCTCTAGTACTTCACTTATATCTTTTAGACCATGGTGGTAGTTTTATTTTGAAAAAATAGATGATCTCTCATGCTTCACTTAGATTATTTTGAGAGTCTTAAATAGCATGGTAATTTGCTTAAATAATCCTAATATTCTAAGCATACAAGATTTGTAAGAATTCTTATGAGTGTGTTGAATACTAAGATAAGTTTGGTGCTTGATAATTGTTTTGAGATATGAAGATGGTGATATTAGAGTCATGCTAGTTGAGTAGTTGTGAATTTTATAAATACTTGTGTTAAAGTTTGTGATTCCTGTAGCATGCACGTATGGTGAACCGTTATGTGATGAAGTCGGAGCATAATTTTTACTTATTGATTGTCTTCCTTATGAGTGGCGGTCGGGGACGAGCGATGGTCTTTTCGTACCAATCTATCCCCCTAGGAGCATGCGCGTAATACTTTGCTTTGATAACTTGTAGATTTTTGCAATAAATATATGAGTTCTTCATGACTAATGTTGAGTCCATGGATTATACGCACTTTTCTTCCTTCCACCATTGCTAGCCTCTCTAATACCGCGCACTTTTCGCCGGTATCATACACCCACCATATACCTTCCTCAAAATAGCCACCATACCTACCTATCATGGCATTTCCATAGCCATTCCGAGATATATTGCCATGCAACTTTCCACCGTTCCGTTTATTATGACACGCTCCCTCATTGTCATATTGCTAGCATGATCATGTAGTGGACATCGTATTTGTGGCAAAGCCACCATTCATGATTCTTTCATACATGTCACTCATGAGTCATTGCACATCCCGGTACACCGCCGGAGGCATTCATATAGAGTCATATTTTGTTCTAAGTATCGAGTTGTAAGTAAATAAAAGTGTGATGATCATCATTATTAGAGCATTGTCCCAGTGAGGAAAGGATGATGGAGACTATGATTCCCCCATAAGTCGGGATGAGACTCCGGACGAAAAATAAAAAAAAAGGAGGAAAAGGAGGCCATAAAAAAAGAGAAAAGGCCCAAACAAAAAAAATAAAAATAAAAAAATGAGAGAAAAAGTGAGAAGGGACAATTCTACTATCCTTTTACCACACTTGTGCTTCAAAGTAGCACCATGATCTTCATGATAGAGAGTCTCCTATGTTGTCACCTTCATATACTAGTGGGAATTCTACATTATAGAACTTGGCTTGTATATTCCAATGATGGGCTTCCTCAAAATGCCCTAGGTCTTCGTGAGCAAGCGAGTTGGATGCACACCCACTTAGTTTCTTTTGTTGAGCTTTCATATACTTATAGCTCTAGTGCATCCGTTGCATGGCAATCCCTACTCACTCACATTGATATATATTGATGGGCATATCCATAGCCCGTTGATACGCCTAGTTGATGTGAGACTATCTTCTCCTTTTTGTCTTCTCCACAACCACCATTCTATTCCACATATAGTGCTATATACATGGCTCACGCTCATGTATTGCGTGAAGATTGAAATAGTTTTGAAAATGTTAAAGTATGAAACAATTGCTTGGCTTGTCATCGGGGTTGTGCATGATTTAAATACTTTGTGTGGTGAAGATAGAGTAGGGGCAGGTGGAACATGTTACTTGGTTTGGCGTTGGGTTTTATTGGGTCAGAAGGCTCATTACACCCGCTATTAGGGAGAAAGAATTATCGCGATCCACGAGACGGAGCCGCCGTCACCTCCTGTTCTTCATCGGGAGGCCAGATCTGGAGTCCGTTTGGGGCCAGATCTGCACTGCCCTTCACTTGTAAACACGGAAGAATTTATTATGATCGAGAACCGCCTTGAGTTAGCATATCTACTTCCTGTTGGGGGGTCACGCTGATAAGGTAAAGATGTGTGTTCATCCTAATTATGCCAACTTGTAAGCTCTGTGAGTGTAGAGATAGCTTAGGATTTTTATAGTTTTATTTTATTGAGATTCAGGAACTAAACATAAGAAGTAGGAAAACTCTCACATTGCCATGTCGCATAGAAATGTCCGTCTAGCCTGAAAGCCCTAGCAATTGTGAGAACATAACAAACCTAAATATATTCACTCGCTTAGCCCCAATTTAAAATCATAGTGGGAACTTGAAGAAACACAATAACATGCCTTCGATAGGATTACTACACACTACAAATCCGAAACGCTACATCTAAATAATTCTAACCAATAGAGTTACTCCAATTAGCAACTAACGATCTGGAATGACAGCCGAATCAAACAGGGGGAGATGGATAGAGCCACCGGGAAGAGAAGAGGGGCAAGAGCACCTTGATCGCGGATGCCGTGCTTGTCGTCCGTGCGTGGAGCAGCCCATGGTCATCAGTCGCGCGACTGCAATCGCGGTGCAGGGCGAGCTAGAGGCCATGCTTGGTTGCAGCCAGCTCGAGGCCTTAACAGCGACCTGCGTGACCGTATCAGGAAGTAAAGCAAATCGGACCTTCATGAGTAACAACAACGCAACATCCAAATCGAATCGAAATGAAGCAAGGGAAGAAAAGAGAGACGTGAGAGGCGTCAGAGGGAACGGCATCTCCCGCTCTTTCATGGTGCGGTCCTGGATGTCTTATGAAGGCGGAAGTATTAATTAATTCTCATTCAAACGTAGCTAATAACATCACAGTATATAGTATTCAAAGCATAGGAGCATCTGTTGGGACATTACCTCAAACACATGTTGCTCATCTAGAACTGGGGCTCGATTCCCGGCCTTGAGATCGCCGTCCTCCCCAAGGCGGTAGACATGCACCCGGCGCTGTTGACCTCGCCCTTATGCGGCGCTGAGTGACCGATGGACACGGACGGGGCGGCGCGGCCCTCGGCGGTAGCTGCCACGGCCAGGCGCGGCAGGAGCTAGAGCACGGCGTCGACGAGCATGAGGTGGTTGGGGGAGTCATCGGAGGTGTGGGTGCCGAGGACGAGGATGTGGGAGCGGGTGGAGGCCGGCGACTGAGAGGAGCCACTGGAAGGTGAGCGAGGGCAACTCGAGCGGCTGGGACATGACGAGGTCGTAGAGCACGAGCGCGCACTTCTTCCAGTCCAGGTACTCCATCTCCATCGTGGCGGCGGGGGCGACGGCTCCTCTGCGAGCCATGGAAGAGCAACTCTTCCTCCTCTCTGGGGCGATACGAGGCGGGCGGAGCAGGATTGGGGCGGCGGCGGCGGCAACCCTAGCCGGCACTCGGGGTGGGAAGAACGAGCCCCTCCCGTTCGGCCTCCACCGCTTTTCTCTCGTCTTTTAATTTTCCTTGCACCCAACCGCTTCTTTCCTTTTCACCTCCGCACAGTAATAAGGGACACGTGGATTACCTCCTCGCTCGCCCCATCTGCACACGTTAATGTTTCGGTGGTGAGGGGTCGCCGGATCCACGCGTGTGGATCGTTTTTACTCATCTGTAGTCAAGGTTTTTAGGTTGTTCATCGTCTTTGCTTCGGCGGCGACGATGACGACGCTGAATAAATATTCTTCGGATCCTTTCCTGACGAGGTCATTGGTCCTATGGTTGGGGATGGATCTGAAAATCAGTCTGTTCAAGCAAGGATGGCGTGGCGGCGGCGGCATCCTTGTGGTGGACCTGTGTCCTCGGGCTCCGTCGTTGCGACGATGTTTGCTCCAGCGTCGGCGTGGAGCTTGGGAGGTAGTCCAGGAGCGGATGCAGATTGTGGTCTGCATCGACGACATCTGGAAGACGGAACATGTGCTGTGTTCATGGTTCGCGGATGGCAGGTATGGTTTCCTCCTTCGGCGTGTTAGTCGTGGTGGGGTGCCAGATCTGGAGTTTGATGGCGTGTCCGGGGTGTTGCTCCGGTCTGATTCGTTCAACGGCAATGGCTTCACTTTTGGTGAGCCACCTTGGAGGTCCGCAAAGCTGAATATCAGCGATGGAGCCGCGTCGAGCTCGGGTGAGGAGGTGATTCGTCATTCTTTTTTTCGGTGGCTGCTGTGGTGGTGCCGGAGGCAGGTGATGGGCGTTAGTGTCAAGCTCAGAGATGTTCTGCTATCTTTTCAGTTTTGTCATGTCGGTTCTTACGTGACTTGTATTTTGTTCTTTATGATATGAATGAGACACGTATTACCATGCAAAAAAAAAAACCAGGCGCCTTAAACACCCCTCAAACGCCCTGGGCGATGGTCTGAAACAACTGGGCACCAAAATCCTACCCGTCCGGTCCTCTCCTCTGGTTCGATTTGTCTACATCTATGGGGTGAAACATGAGGTAGTCGGATGCATATCATAAAATATAAGTGTAACCGGTCGGTGCCCGCGGATGCATTTGAGGGACCGGATTTGATGTCCGTGGCTCTAGAAGCTCTTGGTCAGCGGGTGAAAGAAATGTGGAGAGGTGTATAGGCACACTGAGCACATCCACACGTGAAGAAAGAAGGGAGGCAGAAGAGAAGAGGGTGGCCCTGGCCCTGGGCCTGGCCTGGCAGGTGGTCACATGGCGCCACGTGGAAGTGAGCCCCTCTGCTCTGCTCTGCTTTATTGGCCATGTGCAGATGGATCCATTGATCGAGCAGTTGTTGCTGCTTTAATAAAAATCCCTCCCTCCCTTCCTTGAAATATTTATTAAGTGTTTTAGTTGAAACAAAGGTAGTGTAATATATAAGTAACAAGAAAAGATTTTGTTCGAGATAGCGAATTATTAGTGTGGTCACGCTCGTTGGCCCTCGACCTCACCTCACCTGAGCGGCTTACTTTGCTTCCTCCGCTAGCTAGTACAGTAGTATATCACAAGAAGAGATAGCAGAGCCAGAGCCTTCATCATCATCATCTTCTTCTTCTTCTTCTTCTTCTTCTTCTTCTTCTTCTTCTTCTTCTTCTTCTTCTTCTTCTTCTTCTTCTGCTTCTTCTTCTCGAGTCGGTGGCGCATCTCATCTCATTTGTAAGGACAGAAGGAAGGAAGGAAGTAGGCTCAACTCATACTCACCCACTCATTCAGCATTGGCCTATCCTACATACCACCGCACCGCATATATAAGAGCAGAGCAGAGCAGAGCACACAAGGAAGGAAGGAAGGAAGAAGGCGACCTCCTCCACCGTCCCGTTGCTCTGCTGCGTAGCTGTATGTATGGTATGTAGGTACGTTTCCTCTTGATTCCCCTACCTTGTTCAATTCCTCACCTCTGCTCTTCTCTTGAGGAAGAGAGGGAGAGAGAGAGAGATCCCTTGCTTTGCGTGTACGGATGGTTCCTCATTTGTTTCCTCGCTCAACATCACCTACCTACCACCTGCCAATACCAAACTACACATTAGGTTGTGTTTTTCCCATGTTCAATCTCCAATCTAATCTAATCTAATCTAATCTAGTGCACATTAGGATTTTTTTCCTTAGTTTATTATTACTAATAAGTACATTGGCTGCACTACCTACTACCTTGTGCTCTACTCATTCACCATTCCTATTCTTCTTGCACTGCAAATAATAGTTTTTTGGTGAGTGAACCAGTTAGCACTGCCACTGCCTCCCTTCTTGACAACCACCACCCTGAAAACTAATCACACTCTAGCCTGCCTACCTGGCTTGCACTTGTATCCCCTCTCACTTGATTTTATCCACATGAATCGGCACTGCAAATCATAACCACCACCAGCTCATTCTTGATTTCTTCTCCTCTATCTGTATGCAAACTGTATACATGCTCTGCTGCTGCTCATTCTTGATGCATGGCTGTGCGCACTTTTCTTGCTGTTGGATTTATTATCGTGTTTGTACAGCCCAAATATGATAGATGGATCGTATATATAGGTGGTGGGTGCTGCTGAGGGCGTTGCGTCTAGAGACGATACAATGGCTTGGTCTTCACTGAACATTGGTGCTTGGTTGATCTGATTGTGTTGTGTGTTGTTGTCTCCTTTATATTTTGTTTCCCAGAACCAAAATCATTACTGGGCGGAATTCAGAAAGAAAAAGTTGGTGTGAACTTAGAATGCATATCTCATTTGTTTCTGACCTAGTAGAAATGTACCCATCAGAAACAGAAAGGCCAACAAAATTCTAGTCAACAACAATTCATTAATTAGTCATCCAGCAAAAGACTGTTTCCTTTAAGCCAAAAGGCAATTCAAAAGTATACAAAGAAATAATTGAGGTAGATTTAATCTCAAATGTCAATAATTATTCTTACATAAGCCAAACAGATTTTTTTGAAGGAAAATTATGGGCTTGCTGAAACTTATCATACTAAGTTATCGACTAACCCGACTAATTTAGGGGTCAGTGCAAGAGAGCTAATTTAAATAACAATTCTGATGCTTATTGCCATTCGTCCGTGCAAAAACATTCTCAACCGTTTGGGCAAATGATTGTCTATTCAAAAGAAGGTTCTCCAGCCTCGCACATTTCTTTTCCCTCGGGATATCAAACACAACAGTCACATTTCGGCTAGTGTCTGTCTTTGCTCCCTCCGAAGAATCAGTAAGCTGCACATTAAGGAGATTATATGAATCCACTGTTGGAAGTGATCATACATTTTTGATAAAATAACAATGTATGGTAGGGAAAGAAGTCTAGCTAGCAACCCAGAAACTTAATAGCGGCTACAGAGTATAGCAAGCATATGAATGGTACTGCCTAAGATGTGTCTTTAAAAAAACAAAAGGTGCTCGATAACTTTAAGCATATAATTAACTAAGATTTAAGCAATACTAACCAAAGATTGTACACATTACGTTGCCCATCAACAACAGAAGGCAAACAGATGGGAAAACAAATCATGGGAGAAATGTACAAATGGATGATATCAATCTCTAGTGCTTTATTAATTATCGTAGACGAAAGCATGTGAATACCTCTTAAGGACATGTTTTTTCAGTTGGCCTGGCACTTATTTTTCAATTAAAAACTGAAAGCTTACGTTGTTTTACTTCTGTATCCATGGGTCCAAGCCTGCAACGATTAAGAGGGTGCATGGTTTAAGTCATATACCAAGTAGGCACTGCAAAAAAATGTTGAGAACTAATAAGGAGAAAGGAGCTTAATTAAATGGTGCAGCATCCAGGTGCAGCCTTGAAGGCATGTGAATCAGAAAGCCTAATATCAAACTAGCGCAATGAGCCAGGCTCAGAATCAAGGGTTGCTTGCTGCCCAAATTTCTTCAGCAATGCTGTTACGAAATCGGAAGGTGTGATTCCTTCACTTGACTGGGACCTCACAGATTTTACCAAGGTGGTTGTAATGTCCAGCAGAGCCTCTGCATCCGCTATTTGCTTCCTGGGTCTCTACACTGCAGTGTGGAAGAACATCTCATTTTGTGTTTTATATATAGCATCGATGTTTCAAAGCTATAACCAGTAAAATATAGAAGATGATAGACATTTTATTATACGGTAAGGGCGTGTTCAAGTAGGAGAGGGGGATTTGGAATTTAGTTGGATAGAAATCCTTCAGATTCCGTGTAATCTTTAAAAAATCCAAAAACCCTCATCAACACACCTTGAGCAAATATTTTGACATGGCACAGTGAGCTCAAGGCATTCCAATACTCGCCCACGTTTGTTTGGAAATGCAATCTTGCAGGCAAACGTCCATTCAATGAGTGCCAAGATGGAAACGTGTTCCACATGAACATGCAAGAACAATCTGCAATCTATTTATGATGCATACTACAGAGGGATCTAAAATAAAACATGGTAGAATTACGAACATGACGTGAAAGTAAACGTATGATCATGCTGCACACTCTACAAGATGCGCCAAGGCTACATGAACTGAGGTTCATATCATTTGATTGATGGTTTACTTCTAGTGATGTCCCCTGGACACCTGTAACTGAATATGCAGGAAAAAGGTAAAGCTCTCCTTTAATGTCAGGTAGAAGCTCACTTACAGGAGGAAAGTAACTTCTTCAATTCTTTTGCCTGTTCAATGCAGTTCACAGCTGATTTTGCTTTCTGAATGTAGTTCAGGAATAATTTTTGTACCTGTCATTGAATTTGGCAATACAAAAAATAAATTGGATTTGCAGTTTAATATACCAAAAGATATACTCCCTCCGTCCCAAAATTCTTGTCTTAGATTTGTCTAGATACAGATGTATCTAATACTAAAATGTGACTTGGTACATCCATATTTAGACAAACTTTCTAAGACAAGAATTTTAGGACGGAGGGAGTAGTAGTTTTTACAGAAGAATATACGCCAATCTATGTAACATATTTTTTGGAGAAGAGGCATACTTTCTTTACTAAAGATGGTCATATCAGCCTCCTTTTTCAAGTTTAGACCCTGTGATGCTTTCCTAATGTAGCGACCCGACCCAAAATCGGTCAAGTCTCTGTGTCTGTACCATCCCAAGATCATGCTGGCACACACAGTACATTGATGAAATAATCAAAGTTCAATCACACCTGAATTTATTACACGATTCTCATATCGAGTCTTTATTACAATAGAATAAATTCGGCCGAAGGCCAACTCATGAGAAATAAACTAAATAAAGCTGCGGAAGCGTAGACGAATAGCGAGTCCATCCGACTCCATAGGGCAATCGCCAAGCGCGGATCGTAGCCTCACTCCTGATCGGAATACTCCTCTGCAACATAAGACGTTGCAGCCGTGTAGGTCAGCATTTTGAATATGCCGGCAAGTCATGAAGAGAGAAATAACATTAAAAATTACTAACACTATATGCAATTTGGCTGTGGGGCTCTAAGTTTCAATATTTTGCGAAAAGCCAGTTTTTCCCTACAATAAGGACTTGTTTGCAAATTACTACAAATTGTTGGTAGTTATTGAGATGGTTCCGCCAACCAATGTCTCATTCCCAATTATTAAATAATAACCCCTCAATTAATTTATTAATTTCAGTGTTGAGATTTCCGAAATACTTCCAAGTTCCAGAGGCTCAAATTGTCCGTAATCGGGGACACGGCTAACCGATTAGATCTTCACTCTGCAGAGGTTTGTGCACTTTACCCGCAAGAATCGTTCCCTCCTTTTTAAGTCTTCGCACTTCATGGTGTTTGAAGACGGGATGAACGAAACAGGGTCTTCCGAAGAATTCCTCTGGCCACTGCCGGTACCCATCCAATCCTACCGTTCTTCTACATCTCGTAGCACCGTCCGGCCAGAGTCACACCTAGGGTTGACCAAGCCAGAGCCCATAATGGCTTGCGGCTGCACAGGTAAGCTTCCGGTCAATGGGGTATACATCCATCTCTTCGTGGCTGGGTGAAGCTTTTCGCAAGATGTCATGGCGCTTCTCCATGCATCCCGGCCAACCACTGGGTTCTCCAGGGTGCCCGTCAACCGTCCTCCACCCAGTGGTAAATTTTGAAGTCCATCTTGAGCTTGAAGTTCATGGGGTTGTCATCATCTTGACTCTCACATCTCCCTTATGATTCACTCAACCAACCCCGTCTACGAGCATAGCAAAAATAAACTACTTCGTCCCGGGCAATGGTAACAAGGGGAATTGGGTTCATCCTAC
>LR880970.1:42915054-42928402 GCA_904067115.1 Aegilops sharonensis | reverse complement strand
ACCGACGTCCTCGTCGGGCCACAGGAACGTTCCCTCTTGGCACAAACGTCTGTGCTTCCAGTCCGGTACATGTGCCATGTCGGGTGCCACGACGGGTCACAAACGTCATGAACAACATGACCACGCACCTGTCCGCAACCATCCGTGTAACCGCGAGGGTCGGCTCTGATACCAACTTGTAACGCCCCGGACACACCCGCCGGTGGTCGTTACTCCTGGCGGGATCTAGACTGGCCCCACAGATCAATACTAGTCTTTTCTGCGCACTTTGTCCTCACTCGTGCGCACCCGGGAGCAACTTCCCGGTCGGTCACCCATCCTGACACTACTCCAAGCTGAGCACGCTTAACTTTGGAGTTCTGTCCGAATGGGCTCCCGGAAAAGAAGGAATTCCTTATTCATATGAGTAGTCTATCATCCCTAATAAGCCAGGCTATCACACAAGGTGACAAACTAATGTTCCAGGGAGGTAGTTTTACATAATAAAAACAAACTAGGCACCTGCATAATCACACGGCGGTAGTTTGAGATAATAAAAACTAATGTTCCACGCATAGTCTTAGCGCTCCAACAAAGAAGCAACTAAAATTACTTTCAAGCAAATAGGTTGTACATCGATCAGGTTGTAAAGTACAAAAATTCAGGGGTGTACCTAGTGCAAGAAGGCATCGACTAGGTTTTGAAGCTAATAACAATTAGCATGCACGTATGACTTGTTGGAGTTGGTGCATGGTCAAATTCAACTAGTGTAATGTATCGCCTATATATAATAGACCCATCTCTCCAATGTAATTTCACGAACCAAGAAACATAGGTGTTTATTTCTTCCTCTGCTAAACTATCTCCATATGGATATCAGCTAATGAGACGCATATCGTATTAAGGCAATGCTTTGGACGACACATATTCTGCAAGCTGTTGCTAATTTGAAAATACAAATGGATGCCTAACAGTGCTCACATAGAATTAGCAGAGCATGGCAGGTTTATAGCCATCAGGGGAGGGGGACACCTGAACCCACGTCGGCTGCTGCAGGGCTTGGGCTGCACACACACACACATACATGTATCAGAAGCAATTCAGTCAACACTCTCCGCATGCAAGAGGCAAGTTGACACTCACAGGGTTAGGATAATAGCAAGAGACGTGTGTACCTGAAGGGGCGAGCGATTGGTCCAAGCCCGGAGAGCAGAGGAGGCATGGCGGCGGTGTGCTGGAGCGCCTTGGAAGCCCGGGAATGTGGTGGTATAGATGGTCAAGGAAGAGGAGCAGAGCAGGCCCTTGATGGCCAACTAGATGCGTCCCTCCTTCTGCTCCTCGAGGATGGGTGACCTGCAGTAACAAATATGTTATACAACCCAAGATCGAATGTAGCACATACTATCGTTTCTGTACTTAATCGCGGCAGTCTTTTATCATTACCCAGTCTCCGACAACAAATAAGCTCCCTAAAACAGCATTGTTGAGATCTCTTTTGACTTTAAGGACGTATCCATCAAGACATTCAAGTCCCAAGCTCCACAGCGCTTGCAATCCCATCGACGCAATCAGATAGCTGAAACTCGATAGAGACAAAGAGCTCATTACAAAACTGAAATGCCATTAGCAGTAGAAATTTTAAAAGGGGAATGCTGTGTTAATACAAGTCTGGAAACAAGCCACGATTGCACTAAATTTGTAACTGAATCTAGGAATTACCACCACCATGCACCCACACCACATGGCCTACAAAAGGCCCAAATTGGCCTTGAGGGGCTCTCAGCCATTAGTTTTGGACAGTACTCACCCATGAAAGAGCACGCTTGTACTAAAATCGCCACGCATTACAAGTCCAAACCTACATATTTCCTCAAGCACGTGTCTCACAGGACAGTGATGGTTAACGTAGATTCTCTAACCAAATATTTCAATAATCTGGTTGACTACTCATGCATTAACAAAGCCCCTCGTGATTAAACTATCCATCGCTCACAGATTAATAGACTAGTAGACGGTACTCCGCCCAGGAAAAAACCTCCCAAACAAGACAGGAAGGTTACCATGACGGCGATGGAGGCGGCGGCGAGCGCGGACTGGCCGAGCCGCAGCCAGAGCCCGCCCCACGTCCCGGGCCTCCCCGCCAGCTCCCTTCTCTTGAGGCCAACACCGCCGCCACACATGCGCATGCTCTGCTCCAGGTACGTAGGAACAAAGGGCAGCCCCAGCTTCTCCGCTGTGGTACAACAACAAAAGGGATCAGAAATCAAGAGAAGGGAAACTAGGAACATCACATGGGGCTACCATATTCCTGCGGATTCAGACCACAACAGCGACAGAAGATTACACGGAGTAGAGACGAGGTCGTGAGCGACGCACCGAGGTAGTCGACGGGGATGCGGCCGTTGGAGAAGCGTCCGGTGGGGCGGTGGGTGTCGAAGTCCCGCCCATAGGGCTCGCGGTCAGCGCGGGCGAGCGTGCCGAGGTAGTTGTTGGTGCCGACGTCGAACGTGGAGTCGCCGATGACGAAGAGCACGGGGACGAGCGGGGTGGGTCGGGTGAGGAGCACCAAATCTCGGTGGAGACGTTGCAGCGGCCAGAGGAGAGCCCTGTGGAACTGCTCGATCCGGATGGGAAGAGGAGCTACTCGATCCAGATGGGCGTTTGTGTCCCGGATCTCACAGGAGGAGGGGCTATGCGCCGCCCTGATCCCGGATCCGGCGGCCTCTAGCCTCGCCATCACCATCGCTGGTGGCTGCTCTAGCTGGCGCCATGGGTGGTGGTTGGGTCTGGATCGGGGAGAGGGATGTGGAGGTGGCGGCGGCAGGAAGGAGCGGAGCTCTAGGGTTCGGGCAAGAGGGAGAGAGGCTGGATGAATGGATCGATGGACGGATGCTTTCTGCGGTGGGCTGGATGAATTGATCGATGGATGGATGTTTGCCACGTCATTGATCCATGCCACAACAGATTCCACCAATCATAATTCAGCTTGTGTAATTTTGTTTTTTCTTCTGTTTTTGATATTTGTACCCTCTTATTGTGGGTAAACATCCAACATATTACCCGCCTATAGTTTTTTAAAATGACCCAATATTTTGCACAAATGTGTATCTTGGGACGACAAACAATGTTGATTCGAGGGGTTTTCATTTTCTTTGCACAAAAAATCATTTTCCAATTTTTTGAGTGCCAATAATCGGGTTTTTTGTGAAGAACCTACCATATATTTGTTGCAGAACTGGACCAAATCATTTTTCTAAAATACTAGGCCATATTTAATGCACAATTGACCAAATGGTTGGGTGTCAAAAGATTCGAGCCACCTCTCGTGAAAAAGACAAATTTCCACCGATTCAACAGGAACTAGGTCAAATTTGAACTGCAGCTCTCTCATTGTTTGCTCTTTATTTTTTACAAAAATCATTTCTAGGTACATAAGTATCTATTTAATCAAAGAAACACCAAAAAAATTCCAAAATTCAACCACTAGCTAGGAACGGTCATTCCCGCCATTTTGACCGCATTTTGAAACGGTCATAAAAAATAAAAAAAATCAAAAAATTGGAAAACCTTTACATTGTGTCATTAGATGTGACCAAGTCACCAGAAAAAATAATAAACTTGTAATACGACAATTCTTTTAAAAAAGTGTTCTCAGAAACGAGCTATCATGCATGAAGATTCATGGCTTTCAAGCCAAATGATCAATCTTATGGCCACATTCATGGCATAGTTTGTTCAAATGATCTCATATTGTGCACAAGGGTGCATCTTGGAATTCCAAACAATGTTTCCTAAGGGAATTTTCAATTTCTTTGCACGGAAAATTTAGTTTCCATTTTTCGAGTGCCCGAAATGAGTTTTTTTGTGAAGGACCTACCATATATTTGTTGCAAAATTGGACCTAATCAATTTTGTAAAATACTAGGCCATATTTAATGCACAATTGACAAAATTGTCGAGTGTCAAAAGTTTTGATCCACCTCTGATGAAAAAGACAAATTCCCGTCGATTTAGCAGGAAGCGGGTCAAATTTGAACTGCAGCTGCCTCATAGTTTGATCTTTATTTTTTACAAAAATCATATCTAGGTACATAAGTATCTATTTAATCAGATGAACATCAAACGTTTTCCAAGATTCAACCACTAGCTAGGAACGGTCAAGCCCGCCGTTTTGACCGCATTTTGAAACGGGCATAAAAAATTCAAAAAAAATCCAAAAATTGGAAAACCTTCGCATTGTGTCATTATATGTGACCAAGTTTCCAGGAAAAATAATAAACTTGTAATACGGAAATTATTTTTAAAAAGTTTCTCAGAAATGAGCTATCATGCGTGAAGATTCATGGCTTTCAAGCCAAATGATCAATCTTATGGCCACATTCATGGCATAGTTTGTTCAAATGATCTCATATTGTGCACAAGGGTGCATCTTGGAATTCCAAACAATTTTGCCTCAGGGAGTTTTCACTTTCATTGCACAAAAGAGCCATTTTCCATTTTTCAAGTGCCCCAAATGAGGTTTTTTTGTGAAGGACCTACCAAATAATTATTGCAAAATTGGACAAAATCATTTTTCTAAAATACTAGGCCATATTTAATGCACAATTGACCAAATGGTTGGGTGTAAAAAGTTTTTATCCACCTCTGGTGAAAAACACAATTTTCCGCCGATTCAGTAGGAAGCGGGTCAAATTTGAACTGCAGCTGCCTCATAGTTTGCTATTTATTTTTTCCAAAAATCATTTCTAGGTACATAAGTATCTATTTAATCAGAGAAACATCAAAAGTTTTCCAAGATTCAACCACTAGCTAGGAACGGTCAAGCCCACCGTTCTGACCGCATTTTGAAACGGGCATAAAAAATTCAGAAAAATCAAAAAATTGGAAAACCTTCGCATTGTGTCATTATATATGACCAAGTTTCCAGGAAAAATAATAAACTTGTAATACGGAAATTATTTTTAATAAGTGTTCTCAGAAATGAGCTATCATGCGTGAAGATTCATGGCTTTCAAGCCAAATGATCAATCTTATGGCCACATTCATGGCATAGTTTGTTCAAATGATCTCATATTGTGCACAAGGGTGCATCTTGGAATGGCAAACGATGTTGCCTAAGGAGGTTTTCATTTTCTTTGCACGGAAAATTCATTTTCCATTTTCCGAGCGCCTGAAATGAGTTTTTTTATGAAGGACCTACCATATATTTGTTGCAAAATTGGACCAAATCAATTTTATAAAATACTAGGACATATTTAATGCACAATTGACAAAATGGTTGGGTGTCAAAAGTTTTGATCCACCTCTGGTGAAAAAGACAAATTCCCGCCGATTCAGTTGGAAGCGGGTCAAATTTGAACTGCAGCTCCCTCATAGTTTGCTATTTATTTTTTTCCAAAAATCATTTCTAGTTACATAAGTACCTATTTAATCATAAATACATGGTTTGGTGGCGATACGTCATGGTTTGGACGGTGGCCGAGGGCCCCAACTCTAGAGCGTGTAAACTCGCATGCCCGCCGCATGGTCACCGCGTGACCGTGGCGTTGCCTTGTATTCTGGGCTGCCTAGGCATGTCTAGTGGGTTGGGTACTCCCCAGGTAGGTCCTAGGAAGAAAATCACAACATAAGATTCTCACGAGGAGACCGATCGATGCTCAAACATGAATAAGCAGCCAACTGTTTGATTAGCAATACGGGAAATCCACATGGCTAACGGGTGTGAGTTTTGGCTGAGGATGATCAATTACTAAGAAGACCTTCTTCACAAATTTTCAGCTCAAAATGAGTAGCCTAGGTGGTACTTGCTTTGCAAAGTACCACACTGGACATAAATACGAATGTTAAAGCAAGACTCAAAATAATGAATGGATTGAGCTAGCATTTGGTGGAGGATGGTTATTTGGGAAGTGGAAAGCACTATAGAAAATGGATACATTTGGACATGCCAAAGTGGTACTTCCTTCACAATGTGTTTTTCTGAACATAATAGGAAAACAAATATTTTTAATTATTTTTGAACTACGCAAGGATGGTTTTTTTACATATTTGACGAAGATATGACCCAAAGAATTTATGAGATTTTTTGGGGAATTTTGGGAATGACAGAAATATAGGTTGCTTCACAACCTAGGGCAAAAACTGCCACATGGACATGACACATAGGCAAAACTGATGAGGTTGCGCCTAGTCATAGCAACCCACCACAATTTACAAGGCTATGACCATCTATATTGGTCGTTAACAACTAGAAATAAGGCAGCGGACTAGAGCTGTTTGCTTTATGACCTTTTCGTGTAAGGAAATTACGACCTTTCTGACCAAAATGGTCGCAATGGTTTAGGGTTTGGAGCCCCCCGAACAGCTTTTGACCAATTGGTCTGAAATAGTCATAGATCTATGACCAATTCTTCCAGGGTCATGGACAGAAGGTCACTAGTTGACATATTTCTTGTAGTGACCCCAGCGGTGAAGAGTACCTGAAGGGTGGTGCCTTGTATCGGATGGATCGCCAGGCTATCACGACCATCAGCTTGGTGATGCCGGTGGACGTGCAACAACATCTAATCTCGAAGACATCAGCAAAGTAGGCGTGGAACACGCTCAAGATGTTGCATCTAGGGCACTCGCGTGTGCGCGAGGCGAACTTGCAAACTTTGCTGAAGAGTTACGAGAATCTGAGGATGTGAGAAGATGAGACGGTGGATGCTTTCGCAGCGAGGGTTGCCTCGATGGTAAATGGGATTCACGGTCTCGGAGAGAAGTTGGAGGATATCTCCGTGGTCAGGCGTTTCCTACGTGCCACTCCACCGCGCTACATACCGATTTTGTCAGCGATCGAGCAATGTGTTGATCTCAAGACTCTCACTTTGGATGATCTGATTGGTCGCTTCAAGGCCCATGAGGAGCGGATGAAGCTGAGTTATGGTGATGCAAAACAGGATGAGTACCTGATGCTAACGCGTGCTCAGTGGCAGGCAATGGTTTCCAAGGAGAACAATTTCGACAAGGCGTCCGGTAGTGGCGGGAAGTACCGCCCCGCAAAGGACACCGACGAACAGTTGGAGAAGCCAAAGAAGAAAAAGTTCGACAAGAGGAAGATCCGCTGCTACAACTGTAATCTGCTCGGGCACTTCAAGTTGGAGTATCAGAATCCCCCGAAGGAGAAGACGCTCATGGCCCAGTTAGGAGATTAAATTGACATGATGTTGATGTGCGAACTCATGGACAAGGTGGATCCAGTTCTTCAAGCGCCGACTAAAGAAATTGTCGTGCTCCATGAAGAAAAAGTTCACTGTCAAGATCATGGTTCGGAAACTCATGTCGACGCTACGGACATGGGCGTGATTCCGAAGCTTACGTCGATATAAAGGGAATAAGTGGTAACTTTGCTGGAGCGGAAGCAACGATTGTCGCGTGTGCTCAGCCATGGAGAAGCAGTCTTCATGCGTCGCGTCCAGAAAAATCGAAGGCGTACATGGCGCCGAAAGTCCACGAAGAAACAATAGACATAAGTTCTACAGACACGGGAGAAAATTCTAAAGCTCGCGTTGAAGCTATTGACGCGGGTGTTACATCTTCAAGCACTGGTGTGAAGGAGGTCACGAAAGCTGGTGATGTTGATGCAAAGGCACACCAACGAGCAACACTGACAGAAGTCTCGGTCACTGGTGCAGCTCGGTCGACGGTTTCTGCCGGCAAGCAAGGAATGGTGTTGTGTACTAGCCATGTAAGTCCAGCTAGAGGCATTATGAACGGGGCAAGTTTCATCCCTGGAACGGGCCATGACAACAGTCCAGCCAAAGGTTGCAGTCCATGTGTTACACCAGTGATAGGAAGCCTAGCTACAGAAGCTTGGGGTGGTATTTTTGCTTCGTCAAAAGGAATGCATGGAGCAGAAAACTCTGTATCTTCTCCAAAAGTACAGGAGAAAAGGACACCATCATCTACACCTATGCATCTCGGACTGGTGTTCGACATACATCCGAGAAGTCTCTTCGGACAATTGACCCGGAAAAGATGAAAAGGTGTGAGCGACTGTGTCTAGGAAGCACCGAGGGACCGGTGAAACTTGTGGACGCAAATACAAAGGAGTGTTGGCATCAGGCTATGGAAGAAGAGTTGAGGTCGATCCACGACAATAATGCATGTGAGCTTGTGAATCTTCCCAACAATGAAAAAATCAGGGATCTCAAGTAGGAATTTATGATCATGAAAGATGCCGATGGGTCTGTGGAGCACAAAGCGAGGCTAGTAGCCAAAGAGTACCTGCAAGAGGAAGATGTGGACTGCTACCTCTTGAGCACTGCGTTGGTTTTCCCTTGAAGAGGAAAGGGTGATGCAGCAAAGTAGCGTAAGTATTTCCCTTAGTTTTTGAGAACCAAGGTATCAATCCAGTAGGAGGCTACGTGCGAGTCCCTTGCACCTACACAAAACAAATAAATCCTCGCAACCAACGCGATAAGGGGTTGTCAATCCCTACACGCTCACTTACGAGAGTGAGATCTGATAGATATGATAAGATAATATTTTTGGTATTTTTATGGTAAAGATGCAAAGTAAAATAAAGGGCAATGAAAATAGCTAAGTGTTGGAAGATTAATATGATGAAAAATAGACCCGGGGGCCATAGGTTTCACTAGTGGCTTCTCTCAAGAGCATAAGTATTTATGATGGGTGAACAAATTACTGTTGAGCAATTGATAGAATTGAGCATAGTTATGAGAATATCTAGGTATGATCATGTATATAGGCATCACGTCCGAGACAAGTAGACCGACTCCTGCCTACATCTACTACTATTACTCCACACATCGACCGCTATCCAGCATGCATCTAGAGTATTAAGTTCATAAGAACAGAGTAACGCTTCAAGCAAGATGACATGATGTAGATGGATAAATTCATGCAATATGATAAAAAACCCATCTTGTTATCCTCGATGGCAACAATACAATACGTGCCTTGCTGACCCTACTGTCATTGGGAAAGGACACCGCAAGATTGAGCCCAAAGCTAAGCACTTCTCCCATTGCAAGAAAGATCAATCTAGTAGGCCAAACCAAACTGATAATTCGAAGAGACTTGCAAAGATAACCAATCATACATAAAAGAATTCAGAAGATTCAAATATTGTTCATAGATAAACTTGATCATAAACCCACAATTCATCGGTCTCAACAAACACACCGCAAAATAAGATTACATCGAATAGATCTCCACGAGAGAGAGGGAGAATATTGTATTGAGATCCAAAAAGAGAGAAGAAGCCATCTAGCTAATAACTATGGACCCGAAGGTCTGAGGTAAACTACTCACACATCACCGGAGAGGCTATGGTGTTGATGTAGAAGCCCTCCGTGATCGATGCCCCCTCTGGCGGAGCTCCGGAACAGGCCCCAAGATGGGATCTCGTGGGTACAGAAGGTTGTGGCGGTCGAATTAGGTTTTTGGCTCCGTATCTGATTGTTTCGGGGTACGTAGGTATAT
The DNA here is from genome assembly GCA_904067115.1 of Aegilops sharonensis. Taxonomy (NCBI): domain Eukaryota; kingdom Viridiplantae; phylum Streptophyta; class Magnoliopsida; order Poales; family Poaceae; genus Aegilops; species Aegilops sharonensis. The sequence goes on along the minus strand of LR880970.1, from coordinate 42,918,934 downwards.
ATAGGAGGAAGGAGTACGTCGGTGGAGCAACATGGGGCCCACGAGGGTGGAGGGCGTGCCTGGGGGGGGGGGGCTAGGCGTGCCCCCTACCTCATGGATTCATCTTTGATTTCTTGACGTAGGGTCAAGTCCTCTGGATCATGTTCGTTCCGAAAATCACGTTCCCGAAGGTTTAATTCCGTTTGGACTCCGTTTGATATTCTTTTTCTGCGAAACTCTGAAATAGGCAAAAAGCACCAATTCTAGGCTGGGCCTCCGATTAATAGGTTAGTCCCAAAAATAATATAGAAGTGAATAATAAAGCCCAATAATGTCCAAAACAGAAGACAATATAGCATGGAGCAATAAAAAATTATAGATACCTTGGAGACGTATCATGGACTTTGAAGAAGTGTTCGTTCCCATTGAAAGGATGGAATTAGTGAGACTACTCATTGCTCTCGCCGTTCAGGAATCATGGAAGATATATCACCTAGATGTAAAATCCGCTTTTTTGAATGGTGAGTTAGAAGGAGATGTGTATGTGAATCAGCCACCGGGATTCATCAAAGAGGGAGAGGAACACAAGGTACTGAAGCTACACAAAGTCTTGTACGGGCTACGGCAAGGCTCTCGGGCATGGAGCATCAAACTTGATCGGACTTTGATTTCTCTTGAATTTGAGAAAGCCCCACTAGAGCATCCAATGTACAAGAGAGGTGAAGGAAGGGATCGTCTACTAGTTGGAATCTACGTCGACGACCTATTGATAACTGGAGCAGATGAAGAGATGATTGCAAAGTTCAAGTTACAAATGAAGGAGCTTTTCAAGATGGACAATCTAGGTCTTTTGAGTTACTACCTCGGGACAAAGGTACATCAAAAGTTGGAGGGGATCACACTGTGCCAGGAGGCATACTCAAGGAAGATTCTTGAAAGCCGTGGCATAAAAAATTGCAATCCAATTGATGCTTTAACGAAACCTTATCTTGAGCTGAGAAATAAGGAGATGGTGAAACTACTCGGCTACAGTGGTAGTGACAAGGAAGGAATTGTTGACGACCTTAAGAGTACTTCAGGCGTAGCATATTTTCTTGGTGGAAACATAGTAAGCTGGCTATCACGAAAGCAGAAAGTGGTGACATCGACTTCAAGTGAAGCGGAGTGTCAAGGCATGTGGCTAGGGAGGCTACACGGTGATCTCATGAATCGAGATTCCTGTCAACGACTTTTCTGCACGAGGATCCAGTGCAGCGTGAAAGGAGCAAGCACATTGATACGGTGTATCACTACATAAAGGAATGCGTGGAAGAAGGTAAGATGGAGGTTAACTACAGTCACACCGATGATCAACTGGCGGACATTCTAACCAAGGCTTTGGATCGAGAGAAGTTTTTGAAGATTCAAAGAAGGATCGGCATCAGAGCTATGACTTAACGACGTCGTGTTTAGGGGGTAATTGTTGGAGTTAAATGAAGGAAATATGCCCTAGAGGCAATAATAAAGTTATTATTTATTTCCTCATATCATGATAAATGTTTATTATTCATGCTAGAATTGTATTAACCGGAAACATAATACATGTGTGAATACATAGACAAACATATAGTCACTAGTATGCCTCTACTTGACTAGCTCATTAATCAAAGATGGTTATGTTTCCTAACCATAGACATGTGTTGTTATTTGATTAATGGGATCACATCATTAGGAGAATGATGTGATTGACATGACCCATTCCGTTAGCCTAGCACTTGATCGTTTAGTATATTGCTATTGCTTTCTTCATGACTTATACATATTCCTGTAACTATGAGATTATGCAACTCCCGTTTACCGGAGGAACACTTTGGGTGCTACCAAACGTCACACCATAACTGGGTGAGTATAAAGGAGTACTACAGGTGTCTCCAAAGGTACATGTTGGGTTGGCGTATTTCGAGATTAGGTTTTGTCACTCCGATTGTCGGAGAGGTATCTCTAGGCCTTCTCGGTAATACACATCACATAAGCCTTGCAAGCATTGCAACTAATAAGTTAGTTGTGACATGATGTATTACGGAACGAGTAAAGAGACTTGCCGGTAACGAGATTGAACTAGGTATTGGATACCGATGATCGAATCTCGGGCAAGTAACATACCGATGACAAAGGGAACAACGTATGTCGTTATGCGGTTTGACCGATAAAGATCTTCGTAGAATATGTAGGAACCAATATGGGCCTCCAGGTTCCGCTATTGGTTATTGACCGAGAATAGTTCTAGGTCATGCCTACATAGTTCTCGAACCCGTATGGTCCGCACGCTTAACGTTACGATGACAGTTTATTATGAGTTTATAAGTTTTGATGTACCGAAGTTTGTTCGGAGTCCCGGATGTGATCACGGACATGACGAGGAGTCTCAAAATGGTCGAGACATAAAGATTGATATATTGGAAGCCTATATTTGGATATCGGAATGGTTCCGGGTGAAATCGGGATTTTACCGGAACACCGGGGTGTTACCGGAACCCTCCCGGGGGATGTTGGGCCTTAGTGGGCCATGAGGGAGAAGAGGAGGGCCGGCCAGGGCAGGCCGTGCGCCCCCTCCCCCCCTAGTCTGAATAGGACAAGGAGAGGGGGGGCGGCGCCCCCCTTCCTCTTTCCCCTCCCCCATTTCCTTCTCCAACAAGGCAAGAGGGAGGAGTCCTACTCCCGGTGGGAGTAGGACTCCTCCAGGCGCACCCTATGAGGGCCGGCCGCACCTCCCCCTCCCTCCTTTATATACGGGGCAGGGGGGCACCCCAGGACACACAAGTTGATCTACGGATCGTTCCTTTCCGTGTGCGGTGCCCCCTCCACCATATTCCACCTCGGTCATATCGTCGCGGAGCTTAGGCGAAGCCCTGCGCCGGTGGAGCATCATCATCGTCACCATGCCGTTGTGATGACGGAACTCATCCCCGACGCTTTGCTGGATCGGAGCCCGGGGATCGTCATCGAGCTGAACGTGTGCTGAACTCGGAGGTGCCGTACGTTCGGTACTTGGATCGGTCAGATCGTGAAGACGTACGACTACATCAACCGCGTTGTCATAACGCTTCCGCTTACGGTCTACGAGGGTACGTGGACAATACTCTCCCCTCTCGTTGCTATGTCATCACCATGATCTTGCGTGTGCGTAGGAAATTTTTTGAAATTACTACGTTCCCCAACAGTGGCATCGGAGCCTGGTTTTATGCGTTGATGTCATATGCACGAGTAGAACACAAGTGACTTGTGGGTGATATAAGTCATACTGCTTACCAGCATGTCATACTTTGGTTCAGCGGTATTGTGAGATGAAGCGGCCCGGACCGACATTTCTCGTACGCTTACGCGAGACTGGTTTCACCGCTTCGAGCACTCGTTGCTTAAAGGTGACTGGCGGGTGTCTGTCTCCCTGACTTTAGTTGAACCGAGTGTGGCTACGCCCGGTCCTTGCGAAGGTTAAAACAGCACCAACTTGACAAACTATCGTTGTGGTTTTGATGCGTAGGTAAGAACGGTTCTTGCTCAGCCCGTAGCAGCCACGTAAAACTTGCAACAACAAAGTAGAGGACGTCTAACTTGTTTTTGCAGGGCATGCTGTGATGTGATATGGTCAAGACGTGATGCTATATTTTATTGTATGAGATGATCATGTTTTGTAACCTAGTTATCGGCAACTGGCAGGAGCCATATGGTTGTCGCTTTATTGTATGAAATGCAAACGCCATGTAATTGCTTTACTTTATCACTAAGCGGTAGCGATAGTCGTAGAAGCAATAGTTGGCGAGACGACAACGATGCTACGATGGAGATCAAGGTGTCGCGCCGGTGACGATGGTGATCACGATGGTGCTTCGGAGATGGAGATCACAAGCACAAGATGATGATG
>LR880970.1:42893273-42908162 GCA_904067115.1 Aegilops sharonensis | reverse complement strand
GTTAGCCTAGCACTTGATCGTTTAGTATATTGCTATTGCTTTCTTCATGACTTATACATGTTCCTGTAACTATGAGATTATGCAACTCCCGTTTACCGGAGGAATACTTTGGGTGCTACCAAACGTCACAACGTAACTGGGTGATTATAAAGGAGTACTACAGGTGTCTCCAAAGGTACATGTTGGGTTGGCGTATTTCGAGATTAGGTTTTGTCACTCCGATTGTCGGAGAGGTATCTCTAGGCCTTCTCGGTAATACACATCACATAAGCCTTGCAAGCATTGCAACTAATAAGTTAGTTGTGATATGATGTATTACGGAACGAGTAAAGAGACTTGCTGGTAACGAGATTGAACTAGGTATTGGATACCGACGATCGAATCTCGGACAAGTAACATACCGATGACAAAGGGAACAACGTATGTCGTTATGCGGTTTGACCGATAAAGATCTTCGTAGAATATGTAGGAACCAATATGGGCATCCAGGTTCTGCTATTGGTTATTGACCGAGAATAGTTCTAGGTCATGTCTACAATGTTCTCGAACCCGTAGGGTCCGCACGCTTAACGTTACGATGACAGTTTATTATGAGATTATAAGTTTTGATGTACCGAAGTTTCTTCGGAGTCCCGGATGTGATCTTGGACATGACGAGGAGTCTCGAAATGGTCGAGACATAAAGATTGATATATTGGAAGCCTATATTTGGATATCGGAATGGTTCCGGGTGAAATCGGGATTTTACCGGAACACCGGGGGGTTACCGGAACCCTCCCGGGGGATGTTGGGCCTTAGTGGGCCATGAGGGAGAAGAGGAGGGCCGGCCAGGGCAGGCCTTGCGCCCCCTCCCCCCCTAGTCTGAATAAGACAAGGAGAGGGGGGGCGGCGCCCCCCTTCCTCTTTCCCCTCCCCCCTTTCCTTCTCCAACAAGGCAAGAGGGAGGAGTCCTACTCCCGGTGGGAGTAGGACTCCTCCAGGCGCACCCTATGAGGGCCGGCCGCACCTCCCCCTCCCTCCTTTATATACGGGGGCAGGGGGGCACCCCAGGACACACAAGTTGATCTACGGATCGTTCCTTAGCCATGTGCGGTGCCCCCCTCCACCATATTCCACCTCGGTCATATCGTCGGGGAGCTTAGGCGAAGCCCTGCGCCGGTGGAGCATCATCATCGTCACCACGCCGTCGTGCTGACGGAACTCATCCCCGACGCTTTGCTGGATCGGAGCCCGGGGATCGTCATCGAGCTGAACGTGTGCTGAACTCGGAGGTGCCGTACGTTCGGTACTTGGATCGGTCGGATCGTGAAGACGTACGACTACATCAACCGCGTTGTCATAACGCTTCCGCTTATGTTCTACGAGGGTATGTGGACAATACTCTCCCCTCTCGTTGCTATGCCATCACCATGATCTTGCGTGTGCGTAGGAATTTTTTTGAAATTACTACGTACCCCAACATTAAACACATCTTCGTCTCCTAGCCGGCTCGGACTAGGACTCCACTACCTTCCTCATGGCTTTCGGTGTTCTGATTGGCAAACCTATCAAAGTCGATCCAGAGTCTCTTTGTGTCCTGGGCCCTGTCAGAATGCGGGTGTGGAGCATTGACCCTCTCTGCATCCGTGGCTTTGTTGATGTCTTCCCCTCTACTAGTGGTTTTCGTCTCAGGGTTCGGGTGGAGGGTGATGCGGCTCCGATTTCTCCCTCGCCTCCACCACCCCAGCCTTCCTCCAAAGACAGCGACAAGGACAAGGACGGTGATGGCCTCCCAGATGATTCTAACCATGGCAATGAGCATCACTTCACCCAATCTGAATGGGATGGGATGACTTCTGAGGATCGCGATCTGCTCAAGGAAAATGCTCCGGTGGGGGGCGGGAACAAGGACGCGTTGGTGGGGGGGCTGCGGCTTCTGGGGGAGCTAGGGGCACCCCCTTCTCTGGTGTTTACTCCAACATCCCAGCCCACCCCGCCTCCCCGTCCCTCTCTGGCATTGAAGACCTCCCCCCGACCGGCCCGGTGACCAAGAGAAAGAAGAAGAAATCCTCCGTCAAGAAGTTCTCAGCGCGCAGCAGGGCCTCCGGTGATTCCAAGCAGTCAGCGGCGGGGCTTTGCCGCAGGCTTGATGCTGATTTGGGCGCGGCCTCGGGCCCCTCGTCAGCGGCGGCTTCTTCGGGTCGCGCCCGTCCCGCGCTGGTGCGCTCTCCTACTTCCATGGCCCGCAAGAGCAGGCACATTTCCAACAGCGTCAAGCGGGTGGCTGATTGGGCGGCGCGACGCGCTACGGCTAGGGATCTGCCTCCCTCAGCTACTCCCCAAGGCTCTCCAACTCCCCCCATTCCTGCTTCTTCTCCTGTTCGTCTAGTTATTTAGTCGAATTCCAATGCTCATCTTTTGCGTATCTTATAGGACGTAGGTATTTCTTGTGATCCCAGTTTTGGGTCTCTCTCTTCGTTATTGGATATTATCCAGGCTAATGAAGTGGCACATGCTGATATTGCTAGGGCTAAGGAGGTCGCGTCTAGGGCTGCGCCTCACTGGTTGTGGCTGGTGGGGTCGAAGGGGGACCTGAAAGGGATTAGGCTCCTCCCGTGCGCTTCGGCGTGGGGCTGGCAAACACTCTAAACCCTGCATTGCCCCTAGCAGGTCGAGTGTTCGCATTAAAAACCTCTCTCTCCGATAAAGGCCTTATCTTGGAATATTAGGGGTTTTGGCGCTAGGGGGCGCATGGACCAACTTAAAGATCTTATCCGCTCTGAGAACATAGATATCATTGGCCTTGTTGAAACGCTTAAACCTTCCTTCTCCTCGAATGAACTCTCTGTAGTGGCTGGGATTGATAGGTTTGATTGGAATCATCTGCCGTCCTCGGGTCACTCGGGTGGAATTCTTCTCGGCACTAAAAGAGATATGTTAGACTTTGTCGCCTTTGATTATGGTATTTTTTTGGCTAGTACTGTTGTTTCTCACTGCTCCCTCAATGTTCTCTTGGAAGTTATGGTGGTCTACGGTCCGGCTGACCACTCTCTTTCTCATATCTTCTTGGATGAAATTCTGAATAAGATAGAGTCTTGTGACCTCCCTCTGCTTATTGGTTGTGACTTTAACCTGATGCGTTCCCCTCTGGATAAAAATTCGCCTAACTTTTCTTGGCCGCTCGCTGATGCATTCAACGCTTTTATCAGGGACTCTGCTATTCGCGAAATTCCTAGGGTTGGTGCCCGTTACACCTGGACGAATCACCAAACGGCTCCCATCCGCTCTATTCTTGATAGTGTTTTTATTTGCCCCAGGTGGGACGCTCTGCTCCCTCGGGCCTCCCTGCGGGCCTTGCCCATCGTGGGATCTGACCATGCGCCCTTGATTCTTGACGATGGGATTCGCTCTGTTTCTTCTTCGCGTTTTCAGTTTGATGCGTCTTGGCTCCTCGTTGATGGCTTTGCTAACCTGATTGCGAATAAGATCTCTTCTTTCCTTTCTTCGACTCGGCGTTCTTTTGGTCCGATGGACGACTGGCACCAATTCTCCTATTTCCTTCGTAAATTTTTGCGAGGGTGGGCTATGAACCATGCTGCTGAGTCAAGGCGCGACAAGGCTCGGATCGCTACTCAAATTGGGTCCTTGGACGCTCGCGTGGATGGCTCTGGCCTCTCTCGCTCTGAATGGCTGGCCAGGTACGATTTAGACGAGGCCTTGTTGGCCTTGCACCGGCAAGAAGAAGTTTATTGGAAGCAAAGGGGCACCATTAACTGGACTATAAAGGGTGATTCCCCTACTTTGTACTTCTTCGCCATAGCCAACGGCAAGCGTCCTTGTTGCATGATCGATAGCCTGCTTATTAATAACGTTAGGGTCCCTGATCCCTCCCAGATTATGTCACACGTGGTTAACTTCTTCTCCTCTCTGCTCTCTGCTAAGCCTGAGGTAGGCTTTAGATTGGCCAATTCTTTCTGGGCCTCTCAGGATCAGGTTTCGAGTGAGGATAACGACGCCTTGCTAATTCCCCCTTCTGATGAGGAGATTTTCGATACGATACGCACAACCAATTCAAATGCAGCTTCAGGACCTGATGGTTTCTCCATTCCCTTCTTTAGGAAATTCTGGCCTCAGCTGCGGGATCGTGTCCATGCTATCATTCAAGGTTTCTGGCTGGGGACCGTTGATATTTCTCGTCTAAACTATGCTGTGCTTACTCTTATTCCTAAAGTCAAAGGGGCTGACTTGATTACTCAGTTCAGGCCTATAGCCTTGATCAATAACTTCGCGAAGCTTCCGGCTAAAGGCTTTGCCACCAGGCTATCCCCCATTGCCCACCGCTCCCTTAGACCGTTCCAAACAACTTTCATTAAGGGCAGGTTCTTTCTGGATGGTATTCTCTGTCTTCATGAGATTGTTCATGATCTGCGAGCCCGTGGCTCCAAAGCGGTGATCCTGAAACTGGACTTTGAAAAAAGCTTACGATTCGGTCAGTTGGAAATTCCTCCGGCAAGTGCTAATAGCCAAAGGGTTTCATGGTGCGGTAGTACATAGGCTTATGCAGTTGGTCATGGGTGGCCACACTGCGGTTTCGGTCAATGGTAAGGTTAGCCACTTCTTCACCAACGGTAGGGGCCTCAGGCAAGGTGACCCTGCTTCTCCTCTTTTCTTCAACTTTGTCGCAGATGCGCTATCTCATATTCTAACTAGGGTTGTCACAGCCGGGCACATTACTCCTGTCAGCTGTCACCTTGTTCCTAACGGCATTTCCCACCTACAATATGCGGACGATACCATCATTATGGTTGAGTTAAATGAGGAGTGCATTACCCACCTAAAATTCTTGCTCCTCTGCTTCGAAGCGCTGTTTGGTCTCAAAATCAACTTCGCCAAGAGTGAAGTCATTGTTACCGGGGTCTCGGATGTTGAGTCCCAAAGAGTTGCTCACCTCCTTAACTGCTCTCTAGGATCCTTTCCTTTCAAATACAAGGCCTCCCGATCTCTCCCCTCAAACTCTTGGCTATAGACTTTTCTCCGGCTGTCACTAAGGTGGGAAATCAGGTCTTACCTTGGAGAGGTCGGTACAATACCCAAGCGGGCAAGGTTGCCCTTACCAATGCTTGCCTCTCTTCCCTCCAAATGTTCCTGATGGGATTCTATCTTCTCTCTGGAGGTATCCATGTTGGCTTTGACAAGCACAGGAGTGCCTTTTATTGGAATTCGGCTGATAATAAACGCAAATATAGGATGGTGAAATGGAAACTCATTTGCAGAACCAAAAACCTTGGGGGTTAGGCATTATTAATATGTCTGTCATGAATAAATGCCTCATCTTAAAGTGGTGGTGGAAAATCATGTCTTCTGTTGAGAGCCCTCTTTGGCTAACCATCCTCAAGGCTAAGTACCTTCCGGGCTCGAGCCCCACGTTTGCTTCGCCTGCTGGTGGCTCCCAATTTGGCGCCAGCTCGTTAAAGTGTGACCGATTTTTCAGTCTCTTGTCAAATTTGTAGTTAGAGATGGTAAGTCTACTCGTTTCTGGTTACACTGGTGGTACGGGGAGTCCACCCTAGCAGTGGCTTTCCCGGCTCTTTTTTCTTACTGCCATAATCCGGAGATCTCTATCTTCGAGCTCTCCCTAAATAACTGGGACCTAGACCTCCGCAGGACGCTCTCTCCTGTAGAGTTGGAAGACTGGCATCGCCTTACCGCTTGCTTCCCCATGCTCTCGGAGGAAGATGACTCGCTCATTTGGCCCCATTCTTCTTCTGGTCGCTTTTCGGTCAAGTCGGTCTATGCTAAAATTATCTCTGGCTCTCCCACGTCTAAATTCAATTGCATTTGGAGAGATCGTATCCCCCCTAAGATCAAGATTTTCTTGTGGCAAGCTTTCCGTGGGAAACTTCCCGCGGCGGATCATATTCGGAAAAGGAATGGTCCGGGCTCTGGCAGATGCGCTTTATGTGGGGCCATCGAAAACACTGACCATATTTTCTTTCATTATTCTCTGGCTAAATTCGTGTGGAGCTGTATTCGATTTTGGTTGCAAGTGAACTGGAACCCGTTGTCCTTCGTGGACTTGAGGCGGCTTTCCAGCGACTTATCTGGCTCCTCTAAAAGGATTTTCTGGGTGGGGTTTGCGGCGATCTGTTGGTCGCTGTGGACCATTCGCAACAAATTTCCCATCGAGCTTTCCTTCCCAGTTAATCCTATGAGTTGCTTATTTAAAACTGGTTTATTCCTGCAGAAGTGGAGATTATTGATTAAGGAGGCGGACCTCAAGGCTTTCGATGCTATGACATCCAAGATTCAGTCCACGACTTCCTCCCTGATGTAGCGGATTCGATTGGCGCCTTAGTTTTGTTGCCTTTTATCCTGTCGTTTCTTTGCTGGCCTACGTGCCATGATCGTCTCGTTAGCCATGTACGCTAAACTTCCGTCTGATGGTTGCTACCCTATTGGCTTGGTTGTTGGATGTTGGTTGTGATACTATGCCTGGTGGCTTTATTTATAAAGTCGTTTCTTTAAAAAGTTACTAGTATATATATGTAACCACCCCTTGTAACTTCGTACCGTGGGAAAATCAATACAAAGTCAACAGGCTCGACAGGAGCCTGTGGCCATCAAAAAATCGAGTCTTCGTGCGAATCTAGTTGTGGTCCAGTCGATCAAAGCAAAGATCGATCAGAGTTTGTACGTACGTGCGTGTTCTGTCCCAGCGACAAGTGCTAGTACTGCTAGTACATACAAAACTAGGATAGATTGATTACTATAGGAGAAGGCTAGCTTTGTACTGCGGTGTGTCTGGGCGTAAAGGTAATTCATCGAGTTCGTCAACGAGCTTTGTCTGTCATCGCCATTCGTCCGCGGTCATGTCGCCGTCGTCAGAAGTACTTGGCGTGAGGACTTAAGAGGTGGTTGCAAAATTCAAGCTACAAATGAAGGAGCTTTTCAAGATGGATGATCTCGGCCTATTGAGTTACTATCTCAGGATGGAGGAACATCAAAATCCGGAGGGGATCACACTATGCCAGAAGACATACACACGAAAGGTACTTAAAAACTATGGCATGAAATATTGCAATCCAATTGATGCTTCAATGGAACCTCGTCTTGAGCTGAGGAAGAAGGAGATGGTGGAACTACTAGGCTACAGTGATAGTGACAAGGAAGGAATTGTTGATGACCGTAAGAGTACCTCAGACATGGCATGTTTCCTTGATGGAAGCATAATAAGTTGGCTATCACGAAAGCAGGAAGTGGTGACATCGACTTCAAGTGAAGCAGAGTGTCAAGGTGTGTGGCTAGGGAGGCTACACGGTGATCTCATGAATCAAGATTCGGAAGCGGTGGTGCTCAATGTTGACAGTGAGTCTACAACTTTTCTATGAGAGGATCCAGTGCGGCATGATAGGAGCAAGCACATTGATACAATGTATCACTATATAAAGGACTGAACACCGAGAACGGCACTCCCAACGGCTCCTGTACAGACAGCCGATTCGGGCGATGGTGGCGGCGCCTCCGGGCCTGACCCCGCTCCCGGTGGCCATGACGCTGGCGTTCTGGCCTCGATGGGAGGCGGGTCGGCGGCGGCTCCACGGAGTCCAGGCGGACGGCCGGCACCTCCTTGGGAGCAGCTCGGTGGTCGGGGAGCCATTTTTGGGCGCTGGCTGAGGCGGATTCCGAAGGTGAAGAGGAGGAGGAGGCGTGCGCCGCACCGGGTTCTGCGGTAGGCGGCCGTGCGGCTTGCTCCATCGAGGACTTTGTGGCGCGCGCGGAGGAGCTCGGGGGCTCCTTCAAGGCCGGGCGCCGACGTGCTTTTGCGCCCGGTGGCCGTGGCTCACGGCGGCATGCACTGGCTGCGGCTAGGGCGCCGCGCGCCTCTCCGGAGCGTGAGGGCCGTGGATGCCCTGGCTCTGCCGTCGAGGGTCTGTCCCGCAGGCCTGCTCCGGGCCTGCTCTGTGGTGGTGGCGGCGGCGGAGCGGAGGTGGCGGCGCAGGCGGGACCAGGGGCGGTGCGCCCTAGGGTTGGGGACGATCCGCCAGGCGGTGGGCTGGGCCTGACTACCAGGGCGCCAAGCGGCCCACTTGTGGGGCCGTCGCGTTCGCTGGCCCAGCCAAGGGTTGTGCCTGTGACACAGGGGGCTTTGCTCGCTCTCGTGGCCCAGTCCGGCCCAGGGGTGGTAGCCTAGCCCATGCCTGCCCTCTCCGCGCAGCCATATAAATGGCTCTGGCTCCCCCATGGAACCCTAGACATCTCACTAGGGTTTCCAGCCTCCAAATTGGAGGTGCGGCGATTCGGCCACTCCGCTCGGTTCCTCTACCCCACTCCATCCCCCCCGCCCCTGCTGTGCTCTTTCGTGGAAGTTGTGTCGATGGGATCCAAGCCTGACCGCAGGGGGGAGAAGCCGCCCATGGAGCCGCCGCGGGACCGCACCCGCGGGCGCGCCTACGAAGATGGCGGCTGGGGGCTGCCGCCCGCATGGTGGCTCAAGGAGCAGGAGCGAAAGAAGAAGAAAAAGGAAGAGTACAGGAAGAATGGGCTCGAGCTCAAGCGCAAGGGACAGCTGGCTTCTCAGGGCAGCGACCGCGCCGGTGATCCGAATGCGAAGAAGCAGAAGTCCAAGCCTGTGGGGGCGACGGCTTCCAAGCCACCCCTCCCGCCCAAATCCGAGGCGCCTGGCTCTTCCAAGGGCACGGAGGAGGAGCCGATCCCCGTCGAAGAAGCTGACGGCCCGGAGTGCTTCAAGTGCGGCCGCACAGGCCATTTCGAGAACCTGTGCACCTTCCAGCCGCTGTGCGTGGTGTGCAGCAAGGAGGGGCACACCTCGGCGCAGTGTCCAACCCACGGCAAGCCTCTGCTCCTCCAAACCATGGGGCACACCATCGCCGACAAGGGCTTCTTCTGCCTCCAGTATAAGGACGACGTGCGGGAGGTGTCTCCGATCCAGATGGGGGCCAACACGGCGGTGCTCTCCATGCCTTCCAGTGCGCTCTCGCAACAGATCCTGGAGGCGGAGCTGCAACACCTTTTTTAGGGTGAGTGGGATTGGCAGATCTCCCCTCTTGAAGGCGGGGCTTTCTCGATGGTCTTCCCAGATCCAGCGATGCACATGATGGCTACCAGGAGCGGCAAGCTTTTCCTGTCCCTCAACAACCTCATGGTGGATATTCGCGACGCGGTCCTCGACGCGCCTAAGGGATTGGAGATGCCAGAGGTGTGGGTCAAGTTGGGTGGGGTTTCCCCAAGAAGCAGTGCTCCGAAAGGCTCATGGCGGCTACCACCATGCTTGGCCGCCCCCTGATGGTCGATGAGGAGTCCCTGATCCGCCCCGGGCCGGTCCGCATGCGCTTTGCCTGTCGCAATCCTCGCAAGCTTCGCGGGTTGGTTCAGATTTGGTTCAACAACGAAGGCTACAACATCTCCGTCGAGCACGAGCTCCCCCCGGAGCAACCCGCGGCGCCCGCCCTCCCCTCCCCATCCCTCCTCCTCATGGCAAGGGCCTGGACGGGAAGGGGCGCGACGGCGACAAGGACAGAGACAAGGAGCTTGATGCTAGCATGGAGGACGACTCCATCGACACGGCGGCGTGGGAGAAGCTGGGCATCACCGACCTTGGCGGGGCGAAGTCTCGTGCGCTGCAGCCCATGATGGAGCAATCTCTGGCGGGAGGGTCGTCGGAGATGGAGCTCTCCATCCTGAACCAGTACGACTCCAACCTGGGATTGGTCACATCTCCTCCGGTGAGGATGGAGGCGGCGGTGGTCTCACACCAGATGGAGGAGCCGGTGGGCACCCCCATTGCGGTGTCCGCGGACCCGCTGCCTCTGCCTCCCCCCTCGTGCTCTCCATCCCAAGGTGGTTGCAGCAGCAGCAAGCTCGGCGCGGTGAAGCAGCTCAAGAAGGTGGCGGTGCGCAAGGTGAGCGTGGAGGCCGGGCGTGCAGCGGAGATCTTGGGGGCTCCGACGACGCCGCGCCAGGCGGTGATGGATCTGGTCGTGCCTGCCACCGCTCCGATCGTTCTGGAGACGTCCAAGACGGTGCCCGTCCCGAAGGCCAAGGGCTCCAAGGCGGTGGTGGAGGGGCAGGCGGCCCCCATGCGGGTCAGTGCGCATGCCAACGGCGCCAAAGAAAATATGCCGTCGCTTCAGCGCGCCCAGCTTCTCCAAGCGCAGAAAAATCTGGAAACCTCAGGTAATCCCATGCCCTGCTTTACAATTCCGGACTCCTTTTCGGATGATCACTTGTGCGAGGTCTTGGGGGAGAGTGGGGTGGAACCGATGGGAGAGGGTGAGATGAGCGAGCTTATCTCGTTGATTCGTGCGAAGGAATTGGCGCAGGCGGCGCTGGCAGTGGCGGCTGCTCAACATGCGGATCGTTTGGCAGTGAAGGCGGAGGCCTCGACGGTGCTAATGACCCGGCCCGACGGGGAGACAGGAACTGGGTTTGCTGCTCCTCCCTCACCTCGCTGCGGCAAGGTGAGGCGCGTGGCCAAGGCGATCACCTCCAGGGGGGTGCGCCTGCGTAACCGCGTCATTTAGATGCGTGCGCTCCTATGGAATATCCGTGGCTTCGGCCACTTGGGTCGGCGCACCCAACTAAGGGATTACATTAGGAAAGAAACGAGAGATATCGTAGGGCTCCAGGAAACGATTAAATCAGAGTTCTGGCATCAAGATCTCTTAGCGATTGATCCCTTAGAGCGTTTTGTTTGGCACCAGAATCCGGCCAACGGCCACTCGGGTGGCATGTTGCTTGGTTTATGCAGTGCCACTTACGAGGTGCTGACCTAGGATATTGGCACCTTCTTCATTGCGGCTAACATCTGCGTGCGAGCATTGCTTCACGAGCTCGCGATCATGCAAGTATATGGACCTGCAGATCACTCACGCTCGGCTGAGTTCTTGGGAGAACTGGAAGCCAAGGTGATGGCTTTATCGGTAGCTCAGACCGCGCTAATGGTGGGGGGAGATTCTAACCTGATACGTTTGGGTGCAGATAAAAACAACGACAACATCAACTGGTCAAGGGTGGCCATGTTCAACAACGCGATTGCATCTATGGCACTTAGGGAAGTGGCTAGATCGGGGGCGAGGTACACTTGGACTAACAAGTAACTAGCCCCGGTGCGATCCGTCCTAGATCGCGCTTTCATGTCTCTGGACTGGGAAGTAGTGTTTCCCTTATGCTCACTCCTTGCTGAAACAAGGATTGGGTCGGACCATGTTCTGCTAATCCTATCTTCCGGGGAAGATAGAGTTCACCTTAGCCCACGTTTCTTCTTTGAAACTGCGTGGTTTGAGGTCCCAGACTTTGACACCATCTTTAGGGAGAAATGGCAGCGATGTGTTCAACTCACAGGCCAGCAACGGGGCCCAATGGAGTTCTGGATCGCGGTAGGGGGCCGCCTACGCGCAAGCCTAAAGGGGTGGGGCGTGAACCAGGGGCACGACGATAAGGTCCTCAGGGCGAGGCTCCTTGATGAGATAGCGCACCTCGACGTCCAGGCGGACACGCGTCCTTTCTCTGAGCAAGAATGGGCGCGACGATATGCCTTAGAGGGGCAAGTCGAAGCTCTGCTTCGGGCCGAAGAGGAATACTGGAGGCGTAGGGGCGGCCTCAAGTGGACGCTCAAAGGTGATGCGAACACAAAGTATTTCCACGCATATGCGAATGGCCGGTGCAGGAAATGCTCAATTCTCAGATTGCAGATGGAGCAGGGGCTCCTTCTCCAACAATCGGAGATTTCCCGACACATCTACGACTTCTATATTAGTCTGATGGGGACGGATGAGGCCCAGCGAGCACGTCTGCTCGCGGACGTATGGCTACCGTCACAACGAGTGCTTGATAGCGAGAACGAGGGGCTGGGGCTCGCCTTCCTCCCAAAGGAGATCGACGATGCACTCCTTAGCATGAAATCAGACTCGGCCCCGGGGCCGGATGGGTGGCCGGTGGCGATGTTTAAGCATTTTTGGCCTTTGCTGCGCGACCCCATATTCGAGGCGTGTAACGGATTCATGCGTGGCTTCGTGGACATCGCTCGACTTAATTATGGAGTGCTCTCGCTAATCCCGAATGTACCAGGTGCGGACAACATCCGCCAGTACAGACCCATTGCGCTCATTAATGTCCCATTCAAAATCTGTGCTAAAGACTGCGCAACTCGACTCACGCCGATCGCACACCGCACCATTAGTCGTTCCCAGTCGGCGTTCATCCATGGTAGAATCATTCTGGAGGGGCTGTTAGCCTTGCAAGAGACCCTTCACGAGCTTAAGCGCACGCACGAACCTGCGATTCTACTCAAGTTAGATTTCGAGAAGGCTTACGACCGTGTTAATTGGGATTTCCTCCGACAGATCCTCACTAGTAGAGGCTTCTCGTCGGTGTGGGTGCATCGAGTCATGCAACTGGTCTCGGGGGGCCAAACTGAGGTCTCGGTGAACGGAGAAGTAGGGAACTTCTTTAGGAACAAGCGCGGCTTACGCCAAGGTGATCCCATGTCACCACTCTTGTTCAATTTTGTCGCGGATTTGATGGTAGCAATGCTGCGGAAAGCCGTGGAGGCTGGGCACATTAAAGGGGTGCTGGGACACCTCATCCCAGGGGGGATATCACACTTGCAATACGCGGACGATACGCTATTGCTGTTCCAACCTGACCTCCACAGCGTGGCAACAGTTAAAGCCTTGCTTATTAGCTTCGAACTCATGTCGGGACCTAAAATCAACTTCCACAAGTGTGAAGTGATGCCTATGGGCATCGAAGCGCAGGAAGGTAGGCGCATTGTGGACCTATTGAACTACAAGCTAGGCAAACTCCCGTTTACCTACCTGGGCCTCCCGTTGGACGCCAAACGCATATCGATCGACGGGTGGGCTCCGCTCTGGACAAAGCTGGGAGGGCGGGTATGCCCGTGGAGGGGGAAGTTCCTTTCCTCTGCAGCTAGGTTGGTGCTCACGAATGTGAGCCTTTCCTCGTTGCCACAATTTGCCATGGGTCTCTTCCTCCTGGCAGAAGGGGTGCATGTCAAGATGGACACACCTCGTTCCGTTTCTTTTGGGAAGGATCGGGACCCAAGCACAAGTATCACATGGTTAGATGGGATGCGGTTTGCCGTCCGAAAGCCCAGGGAGGGCTAGGGATCATGAACACCAGAATCCTTAACATCGCGCTGATGTGCAAGTGGATATGGAAGCTTTCGCAGGGGGTGACGGGTCTGTGGGTTGATCTGTTGCATGCAAAGTACTTCCCATGAATTTCTTCGAAGGAGTGGCGAGGGGTTCACCTTTCTGGAACGACCTACAAGCAGTCCGGCCGGCCTTCGCTATGGGTGCCAAGTNCGTTTCTTTTGGGAAGGATCGGGACCCAAGCGCTAGTATCACATGGTTAGATGGGATGCGGTTTGCCGTCCCAAAGCCCAGGGAGGGCTAGGGATCACGAACACCAGAATCCTTAACATCGCGCTGATGTACAAGTGGATTTGGAAGCTTTCGCAGGGGGTGACAGGTCTGTGGGTTGATCTGTTGCGTGCAAAGTACTTCCCATCCGGGAATTTCTTCGAAGGAGTGGCGAGGGGTTCTCCTTTCTGGAACGACCTACAAGCAGTCCGGCCGGCCTTCACTATGGGTGCCAAGTTCTCCATTGGCAATGGTCGCACGGCCCGTTTTTGGCTAGATCATTGGGTGGGTACCCAACCCCTATGGTATGATTTCCAGGACCTTTATACCCTGGCGGTCAACCCGGAACAGCACGTTGCCACGGCACTTGCCACCTCCCCCTCGGAGATTTATTTCCAGCGTGAGTTAACGGGAACAGAACATGCCCACCTCACGGACTTGCTTGCGCTCATCGCGCCGGTGTCATTATCAACGCCCGAGGACACAGTGACTTGGTCCCTTACCCCATCCGGCAAGTTTTCGGTCAAATCGCTGTACCGGAAGCTTTGCCAGGGCCAGTCCTCCCACGTGCCGAAAGGCTTATGGAACGCGCGCCTCCCGCTTAAGATTAAGGTGTTCTTTTGGCAATTGTTTCGTAAGAGATTGCCCACTTCGGCCAACGTTGCCAAACGCAACGGCCCATCGTCCGGCCTTTGTGGGATGTGCAACGTCACGGAAGATGCGAATCACGTGTTCTTCCGCTGCCCGCTCGCACGTTTCGCTTGGAGTGCGGTTCGAGCCGCAGCCAACACCTCATGGAACCCACGCTCGGCCTCCGATCTCGTGATCATAGTTGATTCAGTTCAAGGAGCCAACAAACAAGTGCTTTGGAGCTGTGTTAGAGCCTTGGCCTGGGCTCTCTGGCTCACTAGGAACAAACTTGCGATCGAGGGTATCTTCCCAACCCACCCTGCTAACATCATCTACAAATGTAACCTTTTCCTGCAGCAGTGGAGTCCGTTGGCGAGGCGCAAGGATGCTGATAAACTCAAACATGCTCAAGATCGTCTCCGCCAAGTCTACGTGATGGCTAGGGAGCCAACCGCCACTTCTACGCCATGAAGTGGCCCTTTTGTTTTGTGCGCGAGCGAGCCTGCGTGCTCTACGCTTAGGCTTCGAGCCTTGTAACCGCTTTGCTGCGTGCTTCTTTTGGCCTATTCGATAACTCTCCAGACAATGCGTTGGCACTGGCCTGAGCCTCCGTGCTCGTGTTTGTGGTCTAAGACTATGTTTGTTACGCTGCCTAGTTGTGGGCTTTATTAATTTAAAGCCGGACGCGTCTAGCGTCTTCGTTCTAAAAAAATATATAAAAGACTGCCTGGAAGAAGGGAAGACGGAGGTCAACTACAAACGCACCAATGATCAGATGGCGGAAATGCTAATCAAGGCTTTGGATCGAGAGAAGTTCTTGGTGCTGCGGAGCAGGATCAGCGTTTGATTTGTCATGTAATGACGTCATGTTTAGGGG
>LR880970.1:42864325-42892921 GCA_904067115.1 Aegilops sharonensis | reverse complement strand
GGTGTACTCAGCAATCAACGTAACAGACTATGAGTGGAATACGTTACCGAGTAGGATTAGTTGCTAGTCGGTTCGGTACTACTAGCCTAGCTGCTATATATATTTGTAAGCCCCCCCTTGTAAACAACACATTTAAAGCAATAAAGAAATAACAGGTACGATACGTACCTATGGCTATCAAATATACTTGTACGTGCGTGTGTTTGTTTCCGGTCCGCTGGCGGCCGAGTACGTACTTCTGATTTTGGTGTTGCTTGTGGGAAAATCGATCAGGAGCAGACTAGCTAGTACAAGCTAGCTTTGCACTATGGTGTGTCTCGACGTAAAGCACTTCGTCGAATTCGGTCAAAAACTTGGTTCGTCGTTGTTTGTCGTCAGTCGTATCACCGACGTCGGAAGTACTCGGCGTCGGGATTGGATCAACACTCCTCTCCTTGCTGCTCGCTGCCGAGGCGCGGATCGCCGCCCAAACTGCAGCCTACAGCGCCAACCTTGCTGCAAAGGTTGGTGGCCGTGGCGGCCGCTCCGGGGCGGCAGCAACGGTGGCGGCTACCGTGGCTACAACAACAACACGGGTGGCCGCTTCCTCGACAATCCTGCTGGCAGAAACTCTGGTGGTTCTTCACGTCAGGGTGGTGACCACGGCGGTGACCATGGTGACCAGCAGCGTGAGCGGTGCCAAATCTGCAAGAAAAGCGGGCATGGTGTGTGGCGCTGCAAGAAGCACTATGACCGTGGCTACAACAACAATGTGCGAAACCCTGCAGGTGCTATTGGTGGTGGCGGCGGTGGTAACCGTTCTGCCAATGTCGCTCACTCCTATGGGGTTGATACTAATTGGTATCTCGACACCGGTGCGACGGATCACGTGACCGTGACCGGGGAGCTCAAGAAGCTTGCTGTCTGTGATCGTCATACCGGCACAGAACAAATCCACACCGCAAGTGGTCCGTGATCACGTGACCGCTGATTCGCCTGTGCGGCGGACCGCACCAGTCGCAGGGACAGGCGTGTCCCCTGCGCGTCGTGTCGGTCGGCCATGGCTCTGTGGGGCCCCTGTCACGTGGCCCAAGAGGGCCTGTGGTTCCCACCTCCACCGAGACCGATCGGCGTGCCAACCAGCGCACGCCATCTAACGCCCGTGGAGCTGCTGCGGGTGCGGCTTCGGGGGCTGCTTCGGCTGCTGACTCCGAGGCAGATTTGTACTCGCTACCTGCCGGCTTGCTACAGGAGTCTGCCGAATCTTCAGATGCTTCTGACTCTCCCGTCTCCACGTCATCAAATCGACTTCAGCAACAACTTGCACGTCCTGCTCTGCTTCCAGATGTTCGTGCACACACAAGGTCTCAAGGTTGTATCGTTAATTCTAAAATTTACAAGGATGGTTGTATTTGTTAGGGCTCTTTTTGTGCAAGAGGTGAACCACAAAACTTGGGAGAAGCTCTTGGTGATTCTCGCTAGAAGGATGCTATGGATGAGGAGTACTCTGGTCTTATGAAGAATAAAACCTGGCATCTTGTTCCTCCTGTCAAGGGCGGTAATGTCATTGACTGTAAATGGGTGTACAAGGTAAAGAGGAAGTCAAATGGCAGTATTGACAGGTACAAGGCACAACTTGTTGCAAAGGGGTTCAAGCAAAGGTATGGGATTGACTACGAGGACACTTATAGTCTTGTAGTCAAAGCTGCTACTATCAGATTAATCCTCTCAGTTGCAGTATCACGGAACTGGTGGATGAGACAATTAGATGTGAAGAATGCATTTTTGCATGGTGTTATGGAAGAGGAAGTGTTCATAAGACAACCTCCTGGGTATGAAAACTCACGCTCACCACATTATGTTTGCAAGCTTGATAAAGCATTATATGGAGAAACAAGCACCTAGAGCATGGTACTCTCGCCTATCCTCAAAGTTACAATCTCTTGGCTTTGTTCCATCCAAGGGAGATACGCCGCTTTTATTTTATCATAAGCATGTAATAACTATTTTTATGCTCATTTATGTGGATGATATAGTTGTCACTAGTTCATCATATCAAGCAGTTGAAGCCCTTCTCAAGGATTTGAGCAAAGACTTTGCTCTCAAGGATCTTGGCAGCCTTCATTTCTTCCTTGGGATTGAGGTTAAAAATGTTCAGGGTGGAATTTTGTTGTCATGGGAAAAATATGTGCAAAAAATACTTCAGAGAATAGGCATGAAGGGGTGTAAGCCTCATCTACTCCTTTGTCCATCTCTGAAAAACTATCTGTGTGTCTCTCCATGATGGTGAAGTATTTGGAGGAGAGGACTCTACCAAGTACAGGAGTATTTAGGAGCATTACAGTATCTGACATTGACCAGGCCAGACATTTCATATTCAATAAATAAAGTATGTCAGTTTTTGCATGCCCCGACTAGTGTTCATTGGACAATAGTAAAAAGGATATTGAGATATCTCCAGGGAACAAGAAGTCATGGACTTAAAATCAGTAAGTCAGATTCTATGCTTGTAAGTGCTTTTTCAGATGCAGATTGGGCAGGTTGTCGTGATGACAAGAGGTCCACAGGAGGTTTTGCAGTGTTTCTAAGAGGTAACCTAGTTTCATGAAGTGCTCGCAAGCAACGCACTGTATCTAGATCAAGCACATAAGCTGAGTATGAAGCCTTAGCTAATGCTACTGCTGAAGTCATTTGGGTTTAGAACTTGTTGACTGAGTTGGGTGTTCGTCATCCAAAGGCTACATCACTTTGGTGTGATAATCTTGGTGCCACATATCTGTCTGCTAATCCTATTTTTCATACCAAAACGAAGCACATTGAGATCGACTATCATTTCGTTTGAGAAAGGGTGGCAGACAAACTGTTGAATATTAGATTCATTCCTAATGGGCATCAAGTTACAGATGGGTTTACTAAACCGCTCACACTTCGGCAGCTAGAGGCATTTAGACACAATCTCAACTTAGATAGTTGTTATTGCGGGGAGTGTTACACATTGTATCGTGTGCGTGTATAGGTGTATGCATATCTAATGTAACAACCTTAGTTAGGTAGGGTTTATCTCCATGTATCTAGCTAACTTGGAGATCCTACGGCATTGTGCCAATATATACATGCACGTGCCCCTGCCGAGAGTGCATACGCTTAACGCAAGATACATCTCGTTCTCACAGGTCAGCGGCGCCACGAGGAGCAGAGATAGCGGGAGCACCGTGGTGCCACCCATGATCGCCGCCATGGAATCGCGAGAGGAACATTCCGGCGTTGGTAGAGATAGGTAGAGGACGAGGTGAGATGGATCGGGAATTTGGGGAACAGGGACGCGGGAGAGAGAGAAGTGGAGGCTAGCAATTTGAATCTGAGTCCGCCCAGGCATAACAAGAATGTGCACTAACGGATGCCATCTTTCCAACGAGGACTAATGAATATGGGTTGTCCTCAGAAAGCAGACGCAAATGAGTTCCTTTGCATAAAACTGGTCTCCTGCCTGCCAGTGAAAGAAATCTAAAATGCCTACTTGTAACATTGGGTTCACTTGGGAAATCAGTTTGGTAGCTGGTACCACACACACACATGTTTATTTTCACTCCACAAAACTGGTCTTGATATCTCAAATATGTACACTGCCTGATCCTTAAAAATCCCATAATCCTATATAGGATTATGATTTTCTATCATACCTTGCCACAAAACTAGTTAATGTTTTCGAACTCTAGTCCACAGAACTATATATCAAGCCTCAAGGTCTAGAATGATTCGAACCCTAGTCGGCATTGGAGCTGAACTCGTTATGGTTATGTCTTACTCAACGAATCCAATGTGGATAGCTTGGGTCTTGTGGTGTTGCCTGCCTCCTCCCCTCGCTCCCCGGACCTGCTGACGACATCTGGCGAGGGGGAGGGGGAAGCGAAGGACCCGCTAGTCCAGCCTGGGTCGGCGGCTCTCCTGGGGGTGGCGCTCGTAACAACCATGTCATACAGCAAGGCTGCTGGATGCACGTGTGATGACCCTGCCATAACTCTGTTCGAGACCCTGGAGGGGACTGGGGCACGTATGTCCTGCCAGGAGGCGATGGGGGTTGAGATGGAGGCGGTGTTGGGCCAGCGCAGCCGCCGGTGTTGCCCCGCGCGCGGTCCATATATAGGGCCAGCTCCACTTCGGTGACTGCAACTAGGCGCAGTGGTCGGTTGGAGGCCGAGAGGGTCGGGTTGGCGACCCTGCCGTTGAACCCCCAAAAGGCCGAGAGGAGGGTGGCTCGCTTCAACATGAGCTTGGAGTCAGCTTTGGAAGCCTCTATCCAAGTGGCGGGACAAGGTGGCGCTACTGCTAGACATTTGACTAGCGCTACTGCTAGGCTTTTCCCTAGTAGTGTGATGAGGAGGCACAAGGACGTGGCGTTTAGACTTCTCATGCTCCTTTATCCCCCTTGAGCTGTTTTTGCACTACATCTTTGTGGGCTTGTTGAGCTGTTGCCCCCAAGGCCCCAACATATACCGTACCTTTTTTCCTTTTCTTTTTGCAGACCTCCGTGTTGCGGTTAATTTGTTGTGCTTCGCTTGTGGTTGCTTTATATATAAAGTGGGGTGTGATGCCTTTTACGGTATTGTACTGCTTGATTGGCTCATGTATGTCGATATCGTGTCTCCGTCGGTACACCCATGAATCATCGCAGCAGCTGGCCGGTTGCTTAGGCTCCATTGCTAAGCTTATGCTATCGGAGTTCAGCGTTGGAGCAACATCCGTCATGGCGAGCCAGCCTGCTGGATCTTCCCGAGCACAAAGAAGTGCCACCCGAGCATATTTTGTTATCTCAGCGACTTCATATCCACCCCCTAACAACGGATCCACAAGCTCATGCGACCTTTGTTTCTTTCACATAGGCGAAGCCTGAATAGTTTTTCAACAAGATTGACATGAGAGAACGGTAGTGCAAAAGAAGGAAAATAATCTGGCAACAAAAGTAAACATCTCGTGAATGTGAATTATAAGAAATCTTGCTTGGAACATATGTTTAGTTCACTCACATCTTGTACAAAGATCACCAACATTATCCCCTTGCTTGTCGAGCATGGTATTCTTTCGGCCACTAATAATCAAACTAATGCAGGATGCTGCTAACACGACACTATGTTCAGAGACCCTTTGACGAAATTGTGTGTGATGCATTTAATTGCAAACGGTGATGTAAAAACCATAAAAAAGATGCAAAACGTTTGCGATGGCGGATACATCAAACACGGTTCGGATTTTAGTTGCGTGTGATGCGGGGCATATGGTTCAGTTCAATGAACTGTTTGTGATGAGGAAGAAGAATAGAAACAGGCAGCCAAATGAAGGCATGCGTGATATACAACATATAGTTCAGTCGGATTAACTGTTTGTGATGAGGCGGAACAATAGAAACGGGCAGCCAGATGAAGGTGTGTGCGATTGAGGGCATACGCTTCAGATGGATTCAGTGTTTGCGATTAGGCAACACAACAGAAACGGTCAGCCAGATCAACGTGTCTGCGATTGATGGCATACACTTCACACGAATGAACTGTTTGCGATTAGCCACAACAAATAGAAACAGTTAGACAGATCAACTTGTGTGCCCTAGACGAGCACATCTTTTAATTAAAATAAGCGTGCGCGATGGTAATAACGAGCGCGCACGATTGTTGGAACAAGACGTGTGCTGGCATTGCCTATTGCGGTGCACTCTATGGTGCAACCGCCACGTACGCGGCCGGGAAAGCGTGCCCATGTTACACCGTCCGAGAATAGTGCCGCACTTAGAAATTATAGAACCGTCAATAAATTTTGAGCCTCCGTCCCGTCACATTCCAAATTACTACCACGCTATATTTAATTGTAAACCTGTTCACACCGATCAAAACCTAAGCGGTTTCCCACTTAGGAGCGTATTAGTACTCGGTTATAAATACTGCTACTTCAAGATGATTGCACGTTCCTCCTCAACTCCTCATCAAAAAAACAAACAAGTCATTCATCATCGTTCCCTTGCGTCTGCCATGGCCAATGTGAGTTCTGGGTCAAGAGATTACCACCAGGGAGAGGCTAGCATGGAAGCGGAAGCACGAGAGATGACCCGCCTCGCCGCCAAAGCGGCCGACACGTCCCGCCGCGCGGCCGTAGCAGCACAGAGGCCCCGCCGCGCCGCTGAAGCAATAGGGAGGTCCCGCCGCGCCGTCGATGCAGCAGACTGGCCCGGCCGCGCCGGCAAAACAGCAGAGATGTCCCACTGCACCGCGAATGCAGCAGAGATGTCCTCCCGCGCCCCGCCGGCCTGGGAAAATGTCTTGCGGGCAGGCGAGGGCACTTACAGGCGCATGCATGTGATCGTCCATAGCTAGATGGATCAGATCTCCGGCTGGGCGAGGTTGCAGAACGACATGAAAGCCTCGTTTGAACAGGCTACCGGTGTCATTCGTCAACTAAGGGAGGGCAATGCGAAGCTCCGGACCGAGCGCGACCTGCTGAGGGCGAAGATCATTGGAAGTGCGGAGAAGCAAGAGGAGACCACTGCCTTGTTGAAAAGGACCGGCGTCAGTGTCGAGAAACTTATAGACGAGAATGCGATGCTCTGCATCAAGCACAAAAGGCTGGTGGAGGAATCCGTGGATGCTCTCAAGAAGCGTCTTGGGGACATGAAAGAGCTCATCGCCGCTCGCCGTGGAGACTAGTTCCCGCGTCCTGCAGCAACGCATCAGGAAAGTAGAGATCAGTGAGCAGGAACATTGTCTTCCTTCTTCTTTTGCCGTTGTGTATTTCGGGCGTTGCCGCATGTGGCTTTTTTAGTTATCTTCCTAAATATGTAAGACAATAATTATCCACTGTCATCGTCCTTATATTCATCAGTCTTGCTATAAGTCGCAGTCGATGCTATATAGGTCCGTCGGATCTTACATTAAGATCCGTGCAAAACTTTCTTTTTGGATTTTCTTTTTTCTGTCTTAAATCTCAGTCGGGTGAGACATAGCCACGCCATGAAACAGGGGCTCGGGCGCCATTAATGGAGACGTTGGAGGGAGGTGGGCAGCGGATAGAGGTCAAAGGGAGAGTTTTGAATTTACAGGAATTTGAAAACCAAGTTTCTCAATGTTCCCGGCCGAGCCATGACGGCCAGATGTTTGAATTTCATTCCCGTTCTTGCATGGGACCTATAAATTCAACCAAAGACACACATGTGATTTTTCAACAAACTTTGGTGCACTGGAGCATGTGCTTGTAGTTCAAATTTGAATTATGCACATTAAATTCCTAGAAATTCAATTAATGCATAAAAATGCCAAGCGAACCCGGAATAATTCTGAATTTAAACACGACACTCATGTAGTTGCATGTTCACTGTACATAAATGTTCTAGCAATTCAAATACCATCCTTTCCCTCCGTAACACCATTTTGTCGTTCAAAACATAATAAAAAAATCAGGTATTGTCGGTGTACAAAAGTAGGGGCTCTCCTTTTGACCCCTTTACTTGTGCACGGGCAGTCAGAGCCGCGCGCCACGACCACACTCAGCAGGGCAGAGGGGGGAAGCCGGAGAGAAGCCGAAGCACAAGACAACCAAGGCAACGCCAAGACCAGAAACACAGGATAGCAAGAGGGCGAGGTGGACTCCCTCGGCAAGATCCTTGCCGAGGCAGCCTCCGCAGCCCCGGCAAGAGCCCTGCCGGGGCAACTTGCCCGACGCCAGCAGAGCAAGCCACCCTTGAGCCCACAGTTTCCAACACCACCAACTATCCACGTTAGGACCAAGGCTCGGGAGGCGCCTCTGTGGTGGCATGCATATCTTCGTCAAGATCATAAACATGTGAGATCAGATGCGGACCAGAAGCGGCGACCCTCGACGGGATCCTAGCCGAGGAAATCCACAAGACCCCCGGCAAGCGCCTTGCCAGGGACGGCTGCAACGCCACGGCAAGACCCTTGCCTGGCCCCCGGCAAGACCCTTGCCGAGGGCATCAGCAGGGCCACTGCCAGGCCCACGCCAGCCAAGACTCTACCACCGTCCCCAAGCAGCTGCTAGCTCAACCAGCTAGGCAAGCACCTGGGTGGCGACGGGCAGCCTCTACACCGACTCAGCAAGCACCTGTGTGGTGGCATGCGACCCTTCGTGAAGGCTCCACCACCGTGCCAGCCCAGCAGCCAGCCAACGTGGCGCCGCAAGGCCTCGTCAGCTCGGGCGCATGTCAAAGCCAAGCGAGGCGGCGACAGCTGGGACGTGCTTCCTTGCCGTCCCTGATAAAGCAAGGGGGGCACGTCGGCAGTGCATTGAATGCATTTGTCCGACGGTGCCAGAGGATAGACTCATCCACTGCACACCTTTCCACCTCCTGTGTGCCACTGTGGCGACCCCTGTGTACCTATAAAAGGAGGCCCGAGGCGACTGGGAGGGAGATTCGGCTCTTTTGGGCAAGTTGCACCCCGTAGCTAGCTCAAGAACACAAGAACACTCAAATACATCCACCAAAGCAGGACTAGGGTATTACGCATCTTCGCGGCCCGAACCTGGGTAAACGATCCGTGTGCTTCCTGTCAGAACAACTCTTTGCACAACCTCGCGCCCGCCAACCATAGAAGGGATCCCAGTGACCCCATACGTGTCGTTTCCACCGACATCTTTGGCGCGCTAGGTAGGGGAGGCGGTGTTGTGAAAATCCGGTCTGGCAGTTAGCCTAGCAGTTCTTCATTGTCATGGCTCCCAAGAAGAAGGCGGCCAAGGAGGTCGGTTCGTCCGGAGCCGGACGGCCCGTACCGGTGCGGGCGAGCAGCGGGCCGGTCGCGGATAGGACCCGAGGCACGACCCGCGAGCACCAACATCGCTCTGGCAGCCAGAGCCTGGCGAGCGGCGTCGTTCGTGCGCAAGACGACGGACCGCAGGCCCCAAAATCCAGGGACGGAGCTGGGCCCCCCGCAGGCGGCGCAGGGCCCTCCGGGGACGTCGTCGTGCTACTCACGGGCTGCGCGGCGACCTCCAAGACGCCCACCCCGGCGCCCAAAACGCGCTCTTCCCAGGGTGTGCACGACGAGCAGCGTCACCACGCCGGTGACCGTGGACACCGCCGTGGGAAGAGTCATGTGCATCATTTGCGGGACGAAGGAGGCCAGCATGCCCGCCGAAGTGCTGGAAAAAATGGCACACAGCCGCCAGGCCGTGACAGAGCTCCTTCTAACATGGTTAGAAGTCGAAGCGCGCCACGGTCCACGCAGCTTTCGCCGCCACCTACGCCAGCAGAAGCTCTGGCGCGCGCGCGCAACTGCTCCTCGACTTCCCTCCTGCTGCGGAGAAGCTCGACAAGTGGAGAGCCACTATCCGGAGCCTCGTCGGCGTCGCCAACAAAGACGAGCCACGATCGACAGGGCCCTCAGGCCGGCGCTCCATCGAACCACCGCACGCCAGCGGTGGAGGGGCCAGAGGCGCCACGGCCACCGTGCACTCTCCTCCTCCATGCCAGCCACCGCGGGTGTCGGTCCGTCGTGATGACGCTTGTGATAACATTTCCATAGCGTCGTCCGGCCCATGGACCCACCGCAACCAACGCCAAGTTCTTCGGGAGCGAGCTAATGAAGACGCTCGAACCACCATCGAGCGCCGACGTGATACACGCCACCAGTCTGATAGGAGGGCGGGGCCCGCTATGGACCACCCAGCGCCGGGAGGCTCCGACGGCCTACCTTACGAGGTGGGTTCCCTAGCCTTTACCCCTGAGCTGCGGCAGTTCCAGTGGCCGTCCCACTGCATGTTCAAGCCCGACGTTGGCGAGAAGTATAATGGCAAGACCCACCCGTCGGAGTTCCTCAGCATCTACACCATCGCGATGCAAGCCGCTAGGGCTCGCGACGATAAGGTGCTTGCCAATTACTTCCCGTTGGCCCTGAATCCCAATGTCATGTCTTGGTTGATGCACTTGCCGGCGGATTCTATTTCTTCTTGGTCAGACCTGTATCATGAGTTCGTTGGTGCCTTCACTGGAGGCCAACAAGCTCATGGCCAGGCGAGTGATTTGCATATCATTCCCTAGAAGGAAGGTGAAAACCTGCGCAAGTACATACAGAGGTTCAGCTGAGTGCAATACAACATCCCAGATGTTCACCCTGCCGCCGTGATCAGCGCATTCCATCAGAATGTGCGCAGCCGCAAGATGCGTGAAGAACTGGCAATGAACAAGGTCAAGGATGTGGCCGAACTTTACATTCTGGCCGATAGATGCGCTCGGGCAGAAGAGGGGAGGAAGTACCCTAGCGAAGACGCCGGCGGAGAAACTGATTTTACCGACGAAGACACCGCCACCTGATACGTCTCCAATGTATCTATAATTTTTTATTGCTCCATGCTATATTATCTACTGTTTTGGACAATATTGGGCTTTATTATTCACTTCTGTATTATTTTTGGGACTAACCTATTAACCAGAGGCCCAACGCAGAATTGATGTTTTTTTGCCTATTTCAGAGTTTTGCAGAAAAAGAATATCAAACGGAGTCCAAACGGAATGAAACCTTTGGGAACGTGATTTTTAGGAAGAATATGATCCAGGAGACTTGGACCCTACGTCAAGAAACAAAAGAGGAGGCCACGAGGTAGGGGGCGCGCCTACCCCCCAGGCGCGCCCTCCACCCTCGTGGGCCCCCTGTTGCTCCACCGACGTACTCCTTCCTCCTATATATACCTACGTACCCCCAAACGATCAGATACGGAGCCAAAAACCTAATTCCACCGCCGCAACCTTCTGTACCCACGAGATCCCATCTTGGGGCCTGTTTGTCGCGACCGGATTTCCAGGATATATTTCCCAGAAAATAGTCCTTGTGCTCACTAGCCCCAGGATTACTGTTAGCTGATGAGGCACCAACTTGATATAGAAATTCCAAGCAAAATATATAATATGTAGTACAAGACCATTTTGGCCTATGAGTACAACACAAAGTTTCTAGTGGCTGATGGCGGAAGCGGTTTGTGGTTCATCAGTGACTATGGGACTCCATTTCCCACAGAAACAGCTGACCTGGATAACTCCTATCTATGCGAGGCTGCTATCACCATTGCGTAGGTTCCGGGGCTGTCATCGCAACGCTCCTCTCCATGCAAGAAATCTGGCCAAGACAATAGCCAGGGACAAGCCAGTGAGTACTTCGAATGTAGTCGCAAACATTATGAACACAGGTATAATATGACAGATGATAATTATGCTCTGAAATATGCCATGATCACTTCGTCAGTTACGAAATAAAATACATGATGCACGCAAACAGGTTATTCATATAAAACATGAATAAACAATCCGAGAATATAAATAAAATGCACCGATCGGGTGTCTGAAGCGACACTTCGACAGGATAATAATATAAAGCATGCCTCAGTTGGGCGTTTGAGCGACGTCACATAAAGGGCTTATAAAGGAAATAAGTAACAAACATGCCACAGTCGGGCGTCTGTGCAACACCACATAAAGGGCTTATAAGTAATTTAAATAACAAGCATGCCACAGTCGGGCGTCTGAGCGACACCACATAAAGGGCTTATAAGTAATTTAAATAACAAGCATGCCACAGTCGGGCGTCTGAGCAACACCACAAAAAGGGCTTATAGGTAATTTAAATAACAAGCATGCCACAGTCGGGCGTCTGAGCGACACCACATAAAGGGCTTATAAGTAATTTAAATAACAAGCATGCCACAGTCGGGCGTCTGAGCAACACCATAAAAAGGGCTTATAGGTAATTTAAATAACAAGCATGCCACAGTCGGGCGTCTGAGCGACACCACATAAAGGGCTTATAAGAGAATAATCATAGTGAATATCCAGGAGGTAGAACCGTCCCAGGGATACTCAATAATTCAAATAATGTAAATGGTTAGTCCATAATAATAATCATAATCATCATGAGTCACAAGTCATGATCCATGTTCTGGTTTAGCAATTTTTCCTCCGAAGACCGACACTAAGACTGACACTTGACCCATCCCAGACTGTAGTCCTTAACCATGGACACGGCTATTCGAATAGATATAATCTCTGCAGAGTGTGTACTCTTTACCCACGAGTAACGGATTCCTTTAGTCCATCGAGACTAATTCCGTCTACGGTCTTTTAATTGAAAACACACCTGGCCGCACACACCAACCTAACTTACCAGTGTCTGGAATCACCCACGACATCCGTTAAAGAGAAACTCTAAGTGGGGAGGCTACAACCTCGACTAGCATGGGATCACAAAATTTATAACGCGCGCAAACTAGGGGAGCTACCCCCTCGGCTCCAACCGGAAACACCCATGCCCCCGGACCAGGTGGCATGTCTACCAGATGCAGCCGGTATCTTCCACCATGGCCTCTCTGTATGGTGTGTGCTAGGATGGGGTTGGCAACTTACTGAACCGTACCCTACCTATGGCAGGGACAAGTGGTAGTACGAAACAAGTATGGGGGTTACTGGAACAAGACTCGATCTTCGGTCGACTCAGGAGGTTAAGGCATTCCCTACAAGATTGGTATAACAAATATATTTCACACCAGCAAACAGAATCACCACTCATCATACCTCACCATGCCTTACTGGACATAATCGTCTCAACGAATTATTAGAGACAAGTTTGTGTCTACCCAAGACAGAGACTTTCCCCGGATTCCTCCCGAGAGGCATGAAAGGCATACAAGGGTGATTACTATCAGAAGCATATCAAAGTCCAATAGCAAGGAATCATCATTATGCACTGATGAACATGATCATATCATCACATAAAAAACCGAACACTTCAAGTCAAGGCGGTGTCGTATTAGCATCAAACGACACCCAACAAATATTATGTCGGGGTTCAGAATGCTTGCCTTCAAGAGTATGCAAGTGGGGGTGCACTTTCTGAAAGTTGATTTCTTCTTCAAAATCCTATTTTTTACGAAAAATTGAATTACCACATAGTTCCAAAACAGTACAAAAAAAGTTGTTTGGAAAATTTTCAAATAAATATGAAAATAAACTAGACAAAATTTGAGAAACAACAGAAAAAGAATCAAATCAATTGGACTTGTATTTTAAAAATTATAGCCAGTCAAAATATGTTTTTAAATAAAATAGAAAAAAGAAAAACGGTTCGAATAAGAATACGCTTTCGAGATAGAGAAGACGTACTCCTATGTTTTATGTTTCCACTTAAAACACGTCGGCAGAGCTGGGGTCACTGGCAGGTGGGGCCGTCGGGTCCACTGGTCAGGTTTGACCAGTCACCCGCGCCCTCCTTCCTTCTCTGGCCGAGCGGTGGCGGGGCTTCGGCGATTGCCGCCGACGAACGGCGGCTCCCCGCGGGATTCTGAGGGCGGGGATGGATCCGCTGGTCCAGGGCGGTCCTCCCAGTGGTTGATAGGCTGGCGGGGGTCGCCGGCGGCGAGCTCCGCGGTGAACGGTGGTTTCGGGTGGATCGGGGACTCGAGCTATGGTAGCTCCCGATCGGGCTAGAGGGGTGGGGCGGCTCCGCACAGTTGAGGGGAGTCAGACGGTGGTGCTGGATGAGCTGGGGAGGCCCTGCTCGCGACGTTCAGCATCGGAGGGTGGCGGCGGCCGAGCTGGCCGGAGACGAGGCAGACGGCCTCCCTCCGTCGATTGTTGGCTATGGGAGCACTAGGGAGATGGCCTGAGGTCGCCTGAGGGTCTGGACGAGCTCGGGGGCTCCTTTTATAGGCGGTCGAGGTAGGTTCCCGCGGCTGCGGATAAGAACGTCGGCGAACCGCCGCTCTGTTGCTAGCAGGGCGACGTGGTGGCGAAGGGCGCTAGCGGACGGGCTCGCGGATAAGCTCGGGCTGTTCAGGGGCGAGCTGGCACGCTGGAGTGGCTCGGGCGGCACCGTCCATGGCAGGAGCCTGCTGCGGACGCCGGCGTGCCGCCATGGAAGCTCTAACGGCGGTGCTGTAGGCCGCTAGGGGTGGCTTGGAGGGTTCTGGCGAGCAGGTGAGGACAGGGCGCGGCCCTGGGGGTGAGCAAAGGCCAGGGGCAAGACGCGGCGGCTCGGTTGCGCGCGCGTGCAAAACAAGCGCGCGTGCAAAACAAGCGCTCTGGGCGCACCCAGAGCACGCACGCCAGGTGCTTGACGAAATGCCAACGCGTGCTAGAGGGCTTGAATGAGGCTGGTAGTTAACAGGTCTAGGTTAGTGGTGTCTAGCAGATTAGTGGACATGGCTGCCGGGTCAGGGGATCAAGTCCACAATGTAGACTAAAACTATGCCAAAACTGGCCATGCACACAAGGTGCTCGACAAAATGCCATGGGCATCTGGGCATCTCTTCTGGTGGCCAAAATCTCCAGATCAGAGTCTCTTTAGGTGAATGGGATGGTAGCAAGGTTAGTTTGGCAAGACCAGAAACTTGTTAGTGCAAAATTTTGAGAAAACCAAATCTGGACAGTAAATGAAGGCTACTATTGTATGGACCAAAAGTATTCCAAAGGGTCCAATCTCCTGGACTTAAGGGTTTGGTAGAGTGTTTTATAAGCAGGAGAAAAATCATGGGTAATAGGGCAAGATAAAATATGGTTGCAGTAGAAAATACCAAACTGGACCAGAGAGCAAAAGGGGATGATTTGCTCAAAATTTTCAAAGAACACTAATGGTTTTTTTTGCATATAGTTGAATTATACGCTACTACTAACATCCCCTAATTTTGGTGGAATTTTTAAAGAAATATTTAAATAGGTTGTAGTGCAAATGGGACTCTAAAACTTATGAAAAAATCATTTTTTAAAGAAATAAAGCTCAGGAAAAATAATTGTAGAAATAATTCCATTGATAAAAAGAAATGGTCTTGGGGAGATATACAAGTCCAACCATATTTTTGAAAGGTTTCCACCTGGAAGGAAAAACTCAAAAAAATTCAGAGGTACAGAGTGATCTGAAATTAAAAGATAAAACCAGAAAATAAAAATTTAATTTCCTGGCAAAATTTTAATTAATAAATCAAGGTCAAAATTTTGGGGTGTTACAACACTACCCCCCTTAAGAAAAATCTCGTCCTCGAGATTTGCTAAGGGCAGCTTTGAAAAGAATTACTCCTAGTATCTCAAAGTAATATCACAAAAATAACCATCCTACTCATGCAATTAAAATGTGGCTATAGTGAGTGGGCAATTAAGTGGTGTAAATCTATAGTGTGGAATACTGGCGCTGCGTGGAAAAATCTATGGTTGGGGAAAACGAGAAATTCCTACTTTTGGTTACAGTAAATTTAGAATAAATTTCTAAATTTCTAAAATACGCTGGTCGTACCCGAGAGCACAGTGCTCCCTTTGGCTGACAGGTGGACCCGGGGCCCACTGTCAGTCTCCTCTTCTACCTCTAGCTCTGTCTTCTTCCTCTCTCTCGCGCGCTTTCCCGCGCTTTCTCCGCCGGCGACATCTAGCGCGTAGGGCATCTAGGTCGTACTGCGGTAGTGCATGGCGCGCTAGTTGCCGGTGCAGTGTGCACTCACTTCGCGGGCCAGTGCGCTGTCGGTACTGCTCATGGATTCGCTTCCGATCATCGGCGATCGAGCGACGAGCGGCGCTGGTGGACTTCGCCCACCATACACCGATCTCGAGCTATAAAATGACAGAGGTGCTCCTTTCTTCTTCCTGACACCTGGCCTCGCTTCTCCTTCTCCTTCCTTCTCCTCCATTTCTGTTTGCAGGAGCTCGAGATGAGGCTCTAATGGCGGAGGTGATGCCGGACTGGTACATGATCCTGATGTGCGGAGGGTTGGCGGCATTGCTGGGGTTCTCCGTGCTCTTGTGCGTGATGATCCTCGATGATCGTCGTGATGCTGCCGCTCGAGTGTTAGCTCTCCGCGGTGGCGGTGATCATGAGGATTACGTGCGGTGTCGGGTGCTAACTATTGTCAGTGTGCTGGAGGCAACTTGCACCCGAATAATTACCCACAAATCTCTCCTTCAGCGACCGTGGTGTGCTAGGGGGGTGATCAGTTTGGTGCAACATGTGCACGTGGATTTGCAATTAGTGCACGTGGTCGAGTGGTTGTGGTTGTGCGTCTGCTGTCGTGGTGCTGCGCGAATAAAAATCTATGTCATGAAGAGATATACGCTGCAACAACTCAGGGGAAAATCTCACTTCAGAATTTACCGAGAGTGAAATTAGTTAATCAAAATTAACAACAGTAAAAACTACTCACATTAATTGAAACCAATTATTTAATTCATCGCACAAATTTAGGATACCACGCATAAGTTGCAACACATAAATAAATGTTGGGACTATAAACATAGCAGTGACGTCTACAATGAAAACGGTAAATAGACAGGGTCTTGAGGAAACGTCTCTGGTACTGGGGCACACTCCTCTTCTACCGGGGAAAGCGGGTTGACTAGTCGAAGAACGCGTTTCTCTTGGTCGGGCCTCAGTGGTCTGTCGACGGCGATCTGAGGATTTAAATCAGCGAGGCTCTGGAGATAACCCATTACCCGTTGGGTCAAACGCTCTTGAGCGATAACATACTGGGCAAGGTTGGCCAGTACCGGGTCTCTCTCAATTCGTCCACCAGGAAAAGATGCTACTTCTCCGGACGCTGCACGACTCGGGAAGTAATAATACCCCCGGGCATAGGGTACCGCGAATCGAAGGCGAGCAAGCGATGGCCATTTGCGGAGTCGGCATAGATTTCCCCACGAAGGAGACTTCCATTGGGTCTTGGTTTGGGTTTGCGGGAGGGATGTGCACCACTGCCCAATATTTCGAGGTGGATGGGGTGATCCTCGATTTGAGCAACTCGTACTGGGGTGGATGGGTAGAACTCATGGTACTGCAGGTAAAGTCCCACAATATTTTAACAAAACTACCTGGGGTTGCATCTGGAGTTCTCAGATAAATACTAGGCCTTGGCATGGCAAGGAATGTCTATGAGAGTTGTGTACAAGGTGAGGGGTACTTGTCAAGGTCACGAGGTGGCCTTTTATATAGCATTGGGGCTGGGTTATCGATTACGGTGTGGGGCAACTAGTTTGTCGAATCTGCTCTATGGGGTCGGGATCAATGCTACAAATATACATATCTCACAAAAGTGATGTATTGCTGTGGGTGTCGTCGGGGTGGTTTTTGGTAGCTGTGCCCGGAATTAAAAATGCAACCGCACGCCAACATACTTATGCATGGCTACTATTCAAAACAGAGGCACACAAGTGATAATCCACAAGTATAGGGGATCGCAACAGTTTTCGAGGGTAGAGTATTCAACCCAAATTTGTTGATTCGACACAAGGGGAGCCAAAGAATATTCTCAAGTATTAGCAACTGGGTTGTCAATTCAACCACACCTGGAAACTTAATATCTGCAGCAACATGTTTAGTAGCAAAGTAATATGATAGTGGCGGTAACGGTAACAAAAGAAAAGACAGCAAAAGTAATGTTTTTGGTATTTTTGTAGTGATTGTAACAGTAGCAACGGAAAAGTAAATAAGCGTAAACCAGTATATGGAAAGCTCGTAGGCACCGGATCAGTGATGGATAATTATGCTGGATGCGGTTCGTCATGTAATAGTCATAACATAGGGTGACACAGAACTAGCTCCAATTCATAAATGTAATGTAGGCATGTATTCCGAATATAGTCATACATGCTTATGGAAAAGAACTTGCATGGCATCTTTTGTCCTACCCTCCCGTGGCAGCGGGGTCCTATTGGAAACTAAGGGATATTTAGGCCTCCTTTTAATAGAGAACCGGAACAAAGCATTAGCACGTAGTGAATACATGAACTCCTCAAACTATGGTCATCACCGAGAAGTATCCCAATTATTGTCACTTCGGGGTTGTCGGATCATAACACATAATAGGTGACTATAGACTTGCAAGATAGGATCAAGAACACACATATATGTTGGAAATATGCCCTAGAGGCAATAATAAAATGGTTATTATTATATTTCTTTGTTCATGATAATTGTCTATTGTTCATGATAATTGTCTATTGTTCATGATAATTGTCTATTGTTCATGATAATTGTGTTATCTGGAAATCGTAATACATGTGTGAATACATAGACCACAACATGTCCCTAGTGAGCCTCTAGTTGACTAGCTCGTTGATCAACATATAGTCATGGTTTCCTGACTATGGACATTGGATGTCATTGATAACGGGATCACATCATTAGGAGAATGATGTGATGGACAAGACCCAATCCTAAGCATAGCACAAGATCGTGTAGTTCGTTTGCTAGAGCTTTTCCAAATGTCAAGTATCATTTCCTTAGACCATGAGATTGTGCAACTCCCGGATACCGTAGGAGTGCTTTGGGTGTGCCAGATGTCACAATGTAACTGGGTGGCTATAAAGGTGCACTACGGGTATCTCCGAAAGTGTCTGTTGGGTTGGCACGAATCGAGACTTGGATTTGTCACTCCGTATGATGGAGAGGTATCTCTGGGCCCACTCAGTAATGCATCATCATAATGAGCTCAATGTGACCAAGTGGTTGATCACGGGATCATGCATTACGGTACGAGTAAAGTGACTTGCCGGTAACGAGATTGAACGAGGTATTGGGATACCAACGATCGAATCTTGGGGAAGTAACGTACCGATTGACAAAGGGAATTGTATACGGGATTGATTGAATCCTCGACATCGTGGTTCATCCGATGAGATCATCGAGGAGCATGTGGGAGCCAACATGGGTATCCAGATCCCGCTGTTGGTTATTGACCGGAGAGTCGTCTCGGTCATGTCTGCGTGTCTCCCGAACCCGTAGGGTCTACACACTTAAGGTTCGGTGACGCTAGGGTTGTAGAGATATTAGTATGCGGTAACCGGAAAGTTGTTCGGAGTCCCGGATGAGATCTCGGACGTCACGAGGAGTTTCGGAATGGTCCGGAGGTGAAGAATTATATATAGGAAGTCCGTTTTTAGCCATCGGGAAAGTTTCGGGGGTCACCGGTATTGTACCGGGACCACCGGAAGGGTCACGGGGGTCCATCGGGTGGGGCCACCTATCCCGGAGGGCCCCATGGGCTGAAGTGGGGAAGGGAACCAGCCCCTGATGGGCTGGTGCACCCCCCTTGGACCTCCCCTACGCATAGGGTTGGAAACCCTAGGGGTGGGGGCACCCCACTTGGCTTGGGGCGCAAGCCACCCCCTTGGCCGCCGCCCCCCTTGGAGATTGGATCTCCTAGGGCCGGCGCCCCCCAGGGGCCTATATATAGTGGGGGGAGGGAGGGCAGCCGCACCCTAGCCCCTGGCGCCTCCCTCTCCCTCCCGTGACACCTCTCCCTCTCGTTGAGCTTGGCGAGGCCCTGCCGAGTTCCCGCTGCATCCACCACCACGCCGTCGTGCTGCTGGATCTCCATCAACCTCTCCTTCCCCCTTGCTGGATCAAGAAGGAGGAGACGTCTTCCCCAACCGTACGTGTGTTGAACGCGGAGGTGCCGTCCGTTTGGCACTCGGTCATCGGTGATTTGGATCACGACGAGTACGACTCCATCAACCCCGTTCTCTTGAACGCTTCCGCTGGCGATCTACAAGGGTATGTAGATGCACTCCTTTTCCCCTCGTTGCTAGATAATTCCATAGATTGATCTTGGTGATGCGTAGAAAATTTTAAATTTCTTCTACGTTCCCCAACAGTGGCATCATGAGCTAGGTCTATGCGTAGTTACTATGCACGAGTAGAACACAGACTTGTTGTGGGCGTAGATGTTGTCAATTTTCTTGCCACTACTAGTCTTATCTTGCTTCGGTGGCATCATGGGATAAAGCGGCCCGGACCGACCTTACACGTACGCTTACGTGAGACAGGTTCTACCGACTGATATGCACTAGTTGCATAAGGTGGCTAACGGGTGTCTGTCTCTCCCACTTTAGTTGGAGTGGATTTGATGAAAAGGGTCCTTATGAAGGGTAAATAGAAATTGGCATATCATGTTGTGGTTTTAAGTTGGTAAGAAACGTTCTTGCTAGAAACCTATAGAAGCCACGTAAAAACATGCAACAACAATTAGAGGACGTCTAACTTGTTTTTGCAGCATATGCCTTGTGATGTGATATGGCCAAAAGATGTGATGAATGATATATGTGATGTATGAGATTGATCATGTTCTTGTAATAGGAATCACGACTTGCATGTCGATGAGTATGACAACTGGCAGGAGCCATAGGAGTTGTCTTTATTTTTTGTATGACCTGCGTGTCATTGAATAACGCCATGTAAATTACTTTACTTTATTGCTAAACAAGTTATCCATAGAAGCAGAAGTAATCGTTGGCATGACAACTTCACGAAGACACGATGATGGAGATCATGATGATGGAGATCATGGTGTCATGCCGGTGACGACGATGATCATGGCGCCCCGAAGATGGAGATTAATGGAGCAATATGATATTGGCCATATCATGTCACTATTTGATTGCTTGTGATGTTTATCATGTTTTACATCTTATTTGCTTAGAACGACGGTAGCTTAAATAAGATGATCCCTCGCAATAATTTCAAAAAAGTGTTCCCCCTAACTGTGCACCGTTGCGAAGGTTCGTTGTTTCGAAGCACCACGTGATGATCGGGTGTGATAGATTCTAACGTTCGAATACAACGGGTGTAAGCCAGATTTACACACGCAATACACTTAGGTTGACCTGACGAGCCTAGCATGTACAGACATGGCCTCGGAACACGGAAGACCGAAAGGTCGAGCATGAGTCGTATACAAGATACGATAAACATGAAGATGTTCACCGACATTGACTAGTCCGATTCACGTGATGATCGGACACGGCCTAGTTGACTCGGATCATGTTTCACTTAGATGACTAGAGGGATGTCTATCTGAGTGGGATTTCATTGATTAATTTGATTAGATGAACTTAATTATCATGAACTTAGTCTAAAATCTTTATAATATGTCTTGTAGATCAAATGGCCCACGCTAATGTTGCCCTCAACTTCAACGCGTTCCTAGAGAAAACCAAGCTGAAAGATGATGGCAGCAACTATACGGACTGGGTCCGGAACCTGAGGATCATCCTCATAGCTTCCAAGTAGGATTATGTCCTAGAAGCACCGCTAGGTGAAGCACCCATCCCAGAGAACCAAGACGTTATGAACGCTTGGCAGTCGCGTGCTGATGATTACTCCCTCGTTCAGTGTGGCATGCTTTACAGCTTAGAACCGGGGCTCCAAAAGCGTTTTGAGCAACACGGAGCATATGAGATGTTCGAAGAGCTGAAAATGGTTTTCCAAGCTCATGCCCGGGTCGAGAAATATGAAGTCTCCGACAAGTTCTTCAGTTGTAAGATGGAGGAAAATAGTTCTGTCAGTGAGCACATACTCAAAATGTCTGGGTTGCACAACCGCCTGACTCAGCTGGGAGTTAATCTCCCGGATGACGCGGTCATTGATAGGATCCTTCAATCGCTTCCACCGAGCTACAAGAGCTTTGTGATGAACTTCAATATGCAGGGGATGGAAAAGACCATTACTAAGGTATATTCAATGCTGAAATCAGTGGAGGTGGAGATCAAAAAGGAACATCAAGTGTTGATGGTGAATAAAACCACTAAGTTTAAGAAAGGCAAGGGTAAGAAGAACTTCAAGAAGGACGGCAAGGGAGTTGCCGCGCCCGGTAAGCCAGTTGCCGGGAAGAAGCCAAAGAATGGACCCAAGCCTGAGACTGAGTGCTTTTATTGCAAGGGAAGTGGTCACTGGAAGCGGAACTGCCCCAAATATTTAGCAGACAAGAAGGCCGGCAACACTAAAGGTATATGTGATATACATATAATTGATGTGTACCTTACCAGTACTCGTAGTAGCTCCTGGGTATTTGATATCAGTGCAGTTTGCTCATATTTGTAACTCAAAGCAGGAGCTGCGGAATAAGCGGAGACTGGCGAAGGACGAGGTGATGATGCGCGTCGGGAATGGTTCAAAGGTCGATGTGATCGCCGTCGGCACACTGCCGCTACATTTACCTATGGGATTAGTTTTAAACCTCAATAATTGTTATTTAGTGCCAGCTTTGAGCATGAACATTGTATCAGGATGTCGTTTGATTCGAGATGGCTACTCATTTAAATCCGAGAATAATGGTTGTTCTATTTATATAAAAGATATGTTTTACTGTCATGCCCCGCTGGTGAATGGTTTATTCTTAATGAATCTCGAGCGTAATGTTACACATATTCATAGTGTTTATACCAAAAGATGTAAGGTTGATAATGATAGTCCCACATACTTGTGGCATTGCCGCCTTGGTCACATAGGTGTCAAACGCATGAAGAAGCTCCATGTAGATGGACTTTTGGAGTCTCTTGATTACGAATCATTTGACACGTGCGAACCATGCCTCATGGGTAAAATGACCAAGACTCCGTTCTCCGGAACAATGGAGCGAGCAACCAACTTATTGGAAATCATACATACTGATGTGTGCGGTCCAATGAGTGTTGAGGCTTGCGGTGGCTATCGTTATGTTCTCACTCTCACTGATGACTTGAGTAGATATGGGTATGTTTACTTAATGAAACACAAGTCTGAGACCTTTGAAAAGTTCAAGGAATTTCAGAGTGAGGTTGAGAATCAACGTGACAGGAAAATAAAGTTCTTACGATCAGATCGTGGAGGGGAATATTTGAGTCACGAATTTGGCACACACTTAAGGAAATGTGGAATCGTTTCACAGCTGACGCCGCCTGGAACACCTTAGCGAAATGGTATGTCCGAACGTCGTAATCGCACTCTATTAGATATGGTGCGATCTATGATGTCTCTTACCGATCTACCGCTCTCATTTTGGGGCTATGCTTTAGAGACTGCCACATTCACTTTAAATAGGGCTCCGTTGAAATCCGTTGAGACGACACCGTATGAATTATGGTTTGGGAAGAAACCTGTCGTTTCTAAAAGTTTGGGGATGCGATGCTTATTTCAAGAAACTTCAACCTGAAAAGCTCGAACCCAAGTCGGAAAAATGCGTCTTCATAGGATACCCCAAGGAAACCATTGGGTATACCTTCTACCTCAAAACCGAGGGCAAGATCTTGGTTGCTAAGAACGGATCCTTTTTGGAGAAAGAGTTTCTCTCGAAAGAAGTAAGTGGGAGGAAAGTAGAGCTTCATGAAGTAATACCTCTTGAAACGGAAAGTAGTGCAGCTCAGGAAGATGTTCCTGTGGTGCCTGCACCGACTAGAGAGGAGGTTAACGATGATGATCAAGGTACTATGGATCAAGCTCCTACTGAACTCCGTAGGTCCATAAGGACACGTTCCGCACCAGAGTGGTACGACAACCCTGTCTTGGAAATCATGTTGTTAGACAATGGTGAACCTTCGAACTATGAAGAAGCGATGGCGGGCCCAGATTCTGACAAATGGCTAGAAGCCATGAAATCCGATATAGGATCCAGGTATGAAAATGAAATATGGACTTTGATTGACTTGCTTGATGATCGGCGAGCCATAGAAAATAAATGGATCTTTAAGAAGAAGACAGACGCGGATGGTAATGTGACCATCTATAAGGCTCGACTTGTCGCTAAGGGTTATCGACAAGTTCAAGGGGTTGACTACGATGAGACTTTATCACCCGTAGCGAAACTGAAGTCAGTCCGAATCATGCTAGCAATTGCCGCATTCTATGATTATGAGATATGGCAAATGGACGTCAAAACGGCATTCCTTAACGGATTTCTTAAGGAAGAATTGTATATGATGCAGCCGGAAGGTTTTGTCGATCCTGAGAATGCTAACAAGGTGTGCAAGCTCCAACGCTCAATCTATGGGCTGGTGCAAGCATCTCGGAGTTTCAACATTCGATTTGATGAGATGATCAAAGCGTTTGGGTTTACACAGACTTATGGAGAAGCCTGTGTTTACAAGAAAGTGAGTGGGAGCTCTGTAGCATTTCTCATATTATATGTGGATGACATACTGTTGATGGGAAACGATATAGAATTCATGGAAAGCATAAAGGCCTACTTGAAAAGGTGTTTTTCAATGAAGGACCTTGGAGAAGCTGCTTATATATTAGGCATCAAGATCTACAGAGATATATCGAGACGCCTCATTGGTCTTTCACAAAGCACATACCTTGATAAGATATT
Organism: Aegilops sharonensis; assembly: GCA_904067115.1. NCBI lineage: Eukaryota > Viridiplantae > Streptophyta > Magnoliopsida > Poales > Poaceae > Aegilops > Aegilops sharonensis. Next base: position 42,868,864 of record LR880970.1, on the reverse strand, counting down.
GAAGAAGTTCAATATGGATCTATCGTGGTTTTGTCACGGCAGATGTCCTCGTGCAAGGACTTAGTCGTGGAGCCATCGCAACTAGGAAGCTTAAAGGGGTTAAACGGGACAAAGGACACGAGAGGTTTTATACTAGTTCAGCCCCTTGCGTGAAGGAAGGCCTACGTCTAGTTGGGTTGGTATTGCTTGATGTTTCGATGACCAGGGAGCGAGATATGCTATGCCCGGCTCTCGATGGGTTGTTTTCTGCCCTAAGCCGCCAGCAGATCGTCCCCTTATATACACGGGTTGACGCCCTGTGGCTTACAGAGTCCCGGCCGGCTCATAAACAGTGTCCGGCTCGGTGACTAGTTAAATCTACCTTACAATACAAGTCATGTCATCATGGCGGTTTACTATAACGGGCCTTAAGTCGCCTGTGGGCCTTAGCCCTTTACTGAGTCGCCATCTTCATGCCTTGGTCATGGGCTTCCTCTGATGAGTCTTCTTTATGTAACCCGGCCCCTCCTGGGCGGCTTACACAAATAGTTATATCCCCAACATTAGGCCCTAGATTGATTTGAATCTGTTAATATCAATCTTAAAATACCTTAAGAAATAAATCTTTTGTCTTTTGACTGGGTGGAGAGCTTTCTTTAACCCTCCATGACGTCATCTTCTGGATCCGTCTTAACCCGGCGTGACATCATCTTTTCCTTAATTCATTTTCTATTCCACCGTATCCTTCAACGGTTCTCTGCTTTTATTGACTGTTCTGAAAATCGAGGCGTCGGGGCGTTGGATAGTAATTCTTATCTCCTCGTTTCCCGCGCCGTCTTAGTTATCTTTTCCCTATAAATAGGCGCGACTTCAGGTCTTTCATTCTTCTCCTTCCAGTCGCCTTCTTCCTCTCCTCTCTGCCACTCAAGCTCCGCCGCCGCCGCCGTCGAAACCCTCGTCTTCATCGACTCGGGCCGCTGCATCAGCCTGACTCGGATCAAAAACCAGCGGCGAACCTCCACAGCTCGAGTTCCTCCGTGAGTTCTTCTTCTTTCCTTTCTTTAGATCTGCATCGGAGCTTTTCTGAGTTCGTCGGCGTTCATCACCGCCCGACGCAACCCTTGCCAGTTTCCACTTCCGCAGCCTGTTTAGATTGTAAAAATTGTACAGAACTGTTGCGGTAGCTGTTTGTGTTGATCTTGCACAGAAATAGATCTTGTTTCTCTTATTTGGAAACCTCCCTTGAATACGTGAACTTCTCTGCTCTGTTTTTAGGTCTAGAAAAATTTCTTTTCAGAACAGTAGCTTGATCCAAAATAATAGCTTTCGTCTGTAAAACTTGTTTCTATCACTCGGAGCGCTTCTTCTGGTAAATGCCCTTAAACACAACTGTCGAAGTGTCCGGTTTAAATAAGTGATACTGAACTATAAGCCTTGCCTTCTTCTCATAACTTTAAGAATTTCGAATCGCTCTTGATGTTTGTAGCGGCTTAAACATTGTTGCACAATCACCCTTATATCATTAGGCCCCTTTCTTAAACCGCCACTTTAAGTAATTCAGACATATCCCCGGGTTAAAGTTGAACCGGAATTTTCTTATCTTGTCGTAGGCCAACTGTTGTCATGGCACCTAAGGCGGCCAAGACCCCTGTAACCTGCAATTGGGTCCCATCCACAGTCACTGCGAGTAAACTTGCTGAGTTCGTGAAGTCTGGCCACCTGCCAAAAAAGGAGGTCATGTCTTATCGCGCCCCTGACTCGTCTGAAGAGAGACCTCAACCCAAAGAAGGGGAAGTGATAGTTTTGTGGCGACCGATCCTCCGGGTAATATTTCCCAGAAAATGGCCCTTGTGCTCATCGGCCCCAGGATAACTGTTAGCTGATGAGGCACCAACTTGATACAGAAATTCCAAGCAAATACAAAATATGTAGTACAAGACCATTCTGGCCTGTGAGTACAACAAATGGTTTCTAGTGGTTGATGGCGGAAGCGGGTTGAAAATCATCAGTGTCTATGGGACTCCATTTCCCACAGGAACAGCTGACCAGGATAACTCCTATCTTCGCGTGGCTGAGATCACCGTTGCCTAGGTTCTGGGACAGTCACTGCAACGCTCCTCTCCAAGCATGAAATCTGGCCAAGACAATAGCCAGGGACAAGCCAGTGAGTACTTTCAATGTACTCGCAAACATTACGAACATGGGTAAATTACAACAAAGATGTGCTGAAAATATTTTATGCTCATGACGCTAGTCACATAAGATAAATAAAACTCTGGTGCGTGCAAGCATGTTATTAGCGAATATTCAGTAATATGGTATTATTAAAATTATGAAGTAAATAACATAAAGGACTTCAAAAGAAAAGCCACAATCGGGGGTCGGAGCGACACCGCATAAAGGGCTTTAAAAGAAATGCCACAGTCGGGCGTCTGAGCGACACCGCATAAAGGGCTTTTAAAAGAAATGCCACAGTCGGGCGTCAGAGCGACACCGCATAAAGGGCTTTAAAAGAAATGCCACAGTCGGGCGTCTGAGCGACACCGCATAAAGGGCTTTAAAAGAAATGCCACAATCGGGCGTCTGAGCGACACAGCATAAAGGGCTTTAAAAGAAATGCCACAGGCGGGCGTCTGAGCGACACCGCATAACGGGCTTTAAAAGAAATGCCACAATCGGGCGTCTGAGCGACACAGCATAAAGGGCTTTAAAAGAAATGCCACAGGCGGGCGTCTGAGCGACACCGCATAACGGGCTTTAAAAGAAATGCCACAATCGGGCGTCTGAGCGACACAGCATAAAGGGCTTTAAAAGAAATGCCACAGGCGGGCGTCTGAGCGACACCGCATAACGGGCTTTAAAAGAAATGCCACAATCGGGCGTCTGAGCGACACAGCATAAAGGGCTTTAAAAGAAATGCCACAGGCGGGCGTCTGAGCGACACCGCATAACGGGCTTTAAAAGAAATGCCACAATCGGGCGTCTGAGCGACACAGCATAAAGGGCTTTAAAAGAAATGCCACAGGCGGGCGTCTGAGCGACACCGCATAACGGGCTTTAAAAGAAATGCCACAATCGGGCGTCTGAGCGACACAGCATAAAGGGCTTTAAAAGAAATGCCACAGGCGGGCGTCTGAGCGACACCGCATAACGGGCTTTAAAAGAAATGCCACAATCGGGCGTCTGAGCGACACCGCATAAAGGACTTCTAAAAGAAATGCCACAGTCGGGCGTCTGAGCTACACCGCATAAAGGGCTTTAAAAGAAATGCCACAGTCGGGCGTCTGAGCGACACCGCATAAAGGGCTTTAAAAAAATGCCACAGTCGGGCGTGTGAGCGACACCGCATAAAGGGCTTTAAAAGAAATGCCACAATGAACATCCAGGAGGTAGAACCATCCCAGGGATATTCAATAATACCAGAAAAATATCACGGGTTAGTCAACATCCAAAATAGTAATCATAAATTATCACAAGTCACAATCGTGCTTCCAGGTTTAACAGTTTCACCTTCGAAGACCGACACTAAGACCGACACTTGACCCATCCCAAACTGTAATCCTTAACCATGGACACGGCTATTCGAATAGGTTTAATCTCTGCAGAGGGTGTACTCTTTACCCACGAGTAACGGATTTCTTTAGTCCATCAGGACTAATTCCGTCTACGGTCTTTTTGTTGAAAACACACCTAACTTGCACACACCAGCTTAACTCACATGTGTCTGGAATCACCCATGACACCTGTTAAGCAAAACTCTAAGTGGGGAGGCCACAACCTCGACGTAACATGGGATCACAAAATTTATACCGCGCGCAAACTGGGGAGCTACCCCCTTTCGGCTACAACCGAAACACCCATGCTCCTGGACCCGGTGGTATGACTACCGGATGCCTCCAGTATCTTCCACCACGGCCTCTCTGTACGGTGTGTGCTAGGAAAGGGTTGACAACTTACTGAACCGTACCCTATTTGTTGTAGGGACGAGTGGTAGTACGAAGCAAGTATGGGGGTTACTGGCACAAGACTCAATCTACGGTCGACTCAGGAGGTTGTAATATTTCCTGCATGATTAGCATAACAATGCATATATCTCAAACAACAGATGGAAACATCACGCGACATCCCCTCATGTCATACCGGACACGACCGTCTCGACGGAGGACTAGGGGCAAGCCCGTGTCTACCCAAGACAGAGGCCTTCCCGTCTTTCCTTCCGGTATGCATGAAAGACGTATGACGATGATTTCCATCCCAAATCATGTCAACTTCATTAGCATAAACTTATTAATATGCACCCATGAATAGGACACTAGTAGAAAAAGGGCCTATAGTCCCGGTTCGTAAGGGCCTTTAGTCCCGGTTCATGAACCGGGATTAAAGGGTCGGTACTAATACCCTCACCCTTTAGTCCCGGTTCTATCCAGAACCGGGACAGATGGGCCTCCACGTGGCCTGTCCGCTGAGCCCAGGCAGGAGGGCCTTTGGTCCCGGTTGGTGGCACCAACCGGGACCAATAGGAATCCACGCGTCAGCATTTCAGTGGCTGGGGTTTTTGTT
>LR880970.1:42838316-42851395 GCA_904067115.1 Aegilops sharonensis | reverse complement strand
AATTTCCGGTTCAACAACCTCCTAGATAAATAAAATCTATGTCACGTTGGTCGGCATAATTTTCATAAACAATAAATGAACCAATAGTTATGAAAAGATAATATATACCACATCCGAATCATAGACAGGATGAGGGCCGACGGGGGCGGATACCAAAACCATCGCACTATATAAGATGCAATAATAAAAGTAAGAAAATAATACAAGTAAGAATATTTTTCCTTTCAGAAAGAAGATAAGAACAAGAGGCTCACCACGGTGGTGCTGGCGATGAGATCGGCGCGGGTGATCGACGGCGGTGAAGACGGGGACGGGGCGTGACGGACCGTTAAACCTAGACAAATATTGAGGAAAATGGAGGTTAGAGGTCGAGCTTGGAGAGGAGAAAGCTTAAGTAGTGTGGCTCGGGCATTCCATCGAACACCTTGTGTGCATAGGAGGTGAGCTAGAGCACCACCAAGCCCCCTCCCCCTCGGCCAGAAAAAACAGAGCAGTGTGCTCTGCTCTTGTGCGAGGGGCTATATATAGGCAGCACTATTGGTCCCCGTTGGTGGCATGAGCCGGGACTAAAGGGAAGCCTTTGGTCCCGGTTCATGCCACCAACCGGGACCGATAGTGTTGGGCCAGGAGCGAGGCCCATTGGTCCCGGTTCGTCCCACCAACCGGGACCAAAAGGTCCGGACGAACCGGGACCAATGGCCCACGTGGCCCGGCCGGCCCCCTGGGCTCACGAACCGGGATAAATGCTCACATTAGTCCCGGTTCTGGATTGAACTGGGACTAATGGGCAAAACAGGCCTCAACGATAGCCCCTTTTTCTACTAGTGGGACCACATCCTCACATAAAATGACGCATGTATGTGTCGGGGTGGTGTTGCCACGGTGCTATGCAACACACACAAAAATTCACCAGGGTTCAGAATGCTTGCCTTCAGGTCATGGGAAGGAGGGGTGCATCCAAATCATCATGAAATCTTCAAAAATCCTATTTAAAATAATATATTTGAATTAACACACAAAATAAAAATCAGCACAAAAATTTGTTTTAAATTTTTTTCAAATAAAACTTAAAATAAACTAGACAATATTTGAGAGAGGTAGCAAAAAGAATCAATTCATTTGGAGTTGTATTTGAAAAGTTATAGACAGTCAAAGTTCTGGTCAAATCTGATTTTAAAAATAAAACAGAAAAAAGAAAAACGGTTCGATTAATTACGTACACGTCGAAAGCGTAATCTGGAAATATGCTTCCACTTACTCCGCGTGGACCGTGCGTGGTCACTGACAGTGGGACCTAGGTGGCCCACTAGTCAGGTTTGACTAGTCCGCCCTCCTCCTTCTCCTTCTGTCCCGAGCGGAGGCGGAACTCCGGTGACCAACGCCGGCGAGCGGCGGCTCCTCGCGGCCTCTGGAGGGCAGGGATGGACCGCGGGTCGAGGACGATCCTACTAGTAGTCGCTGGGTCGGCGGGGACGACGTGAGCTGTTGGCGGCGAGCTCCGCGGCGGAAGAAAGCTTCGGGGGAAAGTGGTTTCGGGGCGGCGGTGGTTCTCGATCGAAATGGAGTAGGGGGAAGTGTTCAGGGGAGGCAGAGAAGGATTCTGGTGAAGAGATTGGAGAGGGGGAAGCTCTGGTTGCACCGAACGGAGTCGGGAGGCGGCGGTGGCCGAACTGACCGGAGAGGTTGAAGATGACCTGTTCCCCTCCAATTGGTGGCGATGGGGGCGCTAGTGAGACGGCGAGAGGCTACCTGAGGGCTCGGAGGCGCTCGGGGCTTCCTTAAATAGGCGATGGAGGTCGGTTCCGAGGCGGCCAGTGATAAGGACGACGGCGAACCGCCATGCTGTAGCTTGGGTGACGTGGCGGCGACGAGCGCTAGGGGACATGCCTGCGGATGAGTACGCACTGCTCACAGGGGCAGGTGGCGAGCCGGGGTGGCTTTGGCGGCGCCGACACGGTCGGGGCCTGCTAGCGATCGGCAGCTAGCTGCCACGGCCATCCTGGCGGTGGCGCTGTGGGGTGCCAGGTTGGTCGGTGTGGTGTGGCGGTGCAGGGGGACACGACGAGCTGGCTGGGGCCAGGTTTTGAGTGCGGGGTGTGATGCGGCGGCTCGGGTGCAGGCGGGTGCCAAACGCACGCTCTAGGCGCGCCCAGAGCACGCACGAAAGGTGCTCGATAAAATGCCATGGCCAGCTACAGGGCTTGGGTGAGGCTGGCAAGGGACCAGGCTAGGTTGTTGATAGAGTGAAGCTCAGAGGACAAGGTGGTTTGGTCAGGAGACCAAGTTCACAATGCCAGCAACAACTCATGTCAATTCTGATCATGCACTCCAGGTGTTTGACAAAATGCCAAAGGCACCTTGGTAGCTCTTGGAGTGGCCAAACTCTCCAGATCAGTGTCTCTATGGATATAAGAGAGGGTGGTGAAGTCAGTTTGCAAAAAGGAGAAACTTGCTAGTGCAAGTTTTGCAAAACTTGAATTCTGGGCAGGGAGTGAGTGGCATCATTTCATGGACCAAAAGTGTTCAAAATAGAGCATGCTCCTGGACTTAGGGGTTTTGCAGGGCTGACTACAAGCATGAGAAAACACAAGGTCATTAGAGCAAGAAATAATAGATTGTAGTAGAAAACACAAGTCTGGTCCAGAATGAAAAAGAGGCTGTTGCACTCAAATTTTCCAAAGAACATCACTATGTTTTTGCATAAATTTGGATGGCATGCTACTACTGACATCCCAAATTTTTGGTGGGGGCTAGAAACAAATATTTGAAAGGGTTGTAGTGCAAAGTTGCCCACTGGACCAGAGAAGAAAAATGGGTGAAAAACCCAAAATAAGCAATGAAATAATTTTATTAATGCACATAATTGATTTAGAGACATCTCATGACATCTCCAAATTTTGGTTGAAATTTTAAGTGATTCTATCAAATGGTTGTAGTTCAAAAGGAGCTCCAAAAATTTAATATAGTTCATTTTAATGAATAAAGCTCAGGGTGAAATAATTTAATAAACAATTGTACTATTTTAGAAATTGTTTTAATGAGATGGCAAAGAAGTCCAATGCATTTTGGAAAGCTCCACTTGGGAAAAGATGAAAAACTCCTTAACCATAAAAGGGGAGTTCTGAAAATCCACAGAAATAAAAATTTAAAACTCCTGGCAAAAATTTTTAATATAAAAAACTTGGCCAGAAAATTTGGGGTGTTACAAGTTTTCACGGATCACATGAACCGGGTATTTGCCCCTCCCGGCTCAAAGTTCTTCAGGGAAGTTTTGAATTTCTTTGACCTTCGACCTCAAGACATTGGACACAATTCCGTGTCAAATCTTTGCAATTTTCAAGTCTTCTGCGAGGTGTACCTGGGAGAAGAGCCAAGTCTGCTTTTGTTCAGAGAACTTTTCTACTTGAACCGGCAGAATGAACGTGCCAACGGACCTAGTCTTGAACTTGGCGGCATCTCAATCCAGCGACGGAGGGATTGTCTTTTTCCTTATGCTGAGCTGCAAGTCACCCAAAAGATTGGGACCAGACATGGTTCTATTATCAAGACACTTCACCGGCTGATGAAAGGCCTCTGCCCGGCTTTCGCGCCCTGCGCCTTGAGTCCAACCATCAACTGGCGGATAAACTGAGTGCTACTAAATGTATACCTCTCAATCCCTCCATTAAGAAGATTAAAGCTCTTTTGGGAAATGGTTTAAATGGCATTGATCTGGTCCGAGTCTGGGTTACTTGGCGAATACTCCCATTAAGCCGTCGCTCCGGCTTAATGTGTACTTATACAGGCGAAAAGGACGACCCAATGCATCGTAGCCCTGAAGACTTACCAGATGATGTGATAGATGCCACAGTTCAGTCACTATTGAAGGAGGGCACTGTAACCAGTAACACCTTCGGTTTACTTCCCTTCTGCAAGAAGAACCCGGCTCCGGCAGTAAGTTACCAATCTTAATAAATATTCCTTAACACGTTTACCTTCCTTGTACTTATACTTCTTTATCTTTCTCCTCAGGCCAATGACGACTTCTGGAAGGTCAAATATGACCACGAGGCTGCCAAACAAGCCAGGGCAGCCAAGAAGACTGAAAGGAAAGCCGCCAAGACGGGAACCTCAAGAAAGAAGAAACCCAGTGCCTCCGATTTACTCAAATTGGATGATTCTTATTCAGATGAGGAAGTGGTAATCCCTTACTTTCTTAACTCCTTTGTAACTATTTTACTGACATTTCCGCCTTTCAGGACGATACCGGGAACAGCCAAGCTCCTGGCGAAGAGGTAACTATAATCTCCTCCGACTCAGAGCCCTTGCCAAAACAAAAAGTCCAAAGGGTGACCCGGAAAGTAAGATTTTCACATCCTCTAGCTTATCAAGATCCTCAATTTCTTTTGAAGCAACAACAACTTGAGAATCGGAGGCAGACTCGAGCCAATCAAGACGCAGAACTCTCTTCCGGCTTACCCGACGTAAGCAGGAAGCGTCGGACTGAGGTCATCTCCGATTTACGTTCTGTTTATCCTTTGGCGGGTTTAATTCGTCAACCTCTCAATTCATCTGACTCCAATTATCAGGATACCTCTCCGTCTTCCGACGAGTCGATGCAATCCAACATGCTGGCTTTTAAAACGGCTCCCGGGTAATATAACCTTTCTTACTTTAAGCTTTTCCATACTTATACTTTTATGTTTATCCTTCCACTGTGATTTTACAGTTTGCAAGCAAAGCCCTGCAAGAGAGCAAAGAAGAATAAGCCGTCCCAAGACCCGGTAGTTACTGAACCGGTGCTTGACTCATCCGTTCCTGACAACTCCACTCATCAGCCACCACCTGAACCGGCTGCTGATATTCCGGTGCCAGCTTCTGACCCGCCTGCAGAAGACGTTATTCACAACCCGGATGATCCGGAAACTCCTAGCCCGACCAAGACGATTGACCCGGAGGTTGAAATTGTGAAGAGCCAATACGTTGAACCGAGCCGGCCTATTACTCTTGCCCAATGCACTGCCAAAGAGGAGTTTGCCCAGCATCGAAAAAACAAGCAAGACATCACTGATTATTCTCACCTAAGTATTGGTGATATAGTCTCGGGCTATCTGAACCAAGTACACAACAGTCGTAACCTGGAAATTGACATGGTGAAGCAAATACAGCATAAATCAGAGGTATAATTTAAGATTTTTACTCTTGAACCTTACTTTCTGTACCAGCCCCCAAGTCTATTGCTTATGAATGAATATGCTGTAGAGTTAGAAATCTGTTAGTTTTTGTCCAGCTTAAATTGAATATATTTAACTCGGTGATAGCATGAAACTTTGAAATTGGGTTACACATTAGCCCCCAAGTGTCAAGTATCTTTACTTGTAAAGTGCTTGAGACTTTAATATACATGATTCAGCAAAATAGGTTAAGAAATTCTTTAAGCACACATTAGCCCCCAAGTGCCAAGTATCTTTACTTGTAAAGTGTTTGGGACTTAAACGTAATCTTACCGTTATTCTTACCATAACCTGATGTTGATATAGGCCACCATAAGTCAATTTGAGGCGGAGATTGCTGATCTGAAGAGTCAGTTGAAGACCCAAGAGCTTGAAACTCAGAAAGCCAACTCCAAGTTTGAATTTAGTGTCTCCGAACAAGAGAAACTGAAGAAAATTTTTGAATCGCAGAAGAAAACTTGGGTTGATGAGAGGGCTTCACTGGTGACTCGGGCTGAAACAGCAGAGGCATCTATTGCCGAGGCAACCGCCGAGCTGTCCGGCTTAAAGCACCGGATATCTCAAATGGTCTCAGCAATCTTCGGTAAGTTACTAATCTTGAATATCTCAATGCTTCCTTTGATGACTATTTTAATTGTTAACTCCGGCTAACCTTATGTGTATGAACGCAGGCCCCAGGAGCACAAACCTGAAGCAAAATACGCTGATCAAACTTAAGGCGGTGTACACTCTAGTGGAGCAGCTATACACCCGGTCACAACGTGCTTTAGCCGTTGTGGCTTTATCAAATGATGCTCCTTATCTCCTGCAGGACGTGCTAAAACGACTCGCCGTGTTACCCCAGCGGATTCAGGAGCTTAGGCGGGCCGCTGCGAGAACCGGGGCCATAGCCGCCTTAAGCCGGGCCAAGGCGCTGCTTCCAGAGTTAGACCTGGAAGATGTCGCTCTTGGATACCCCAGCCTGAAGGAGGACGGCTCTGCATTCGATGAATCAGATTTCTCTTCTTGTGTGAGAGTCGTACGTCCTGTGGCCACCATCATCGGCAATGATATTGATCTTACTAAGTATCAGCCGGGTTACGACAACGAGAACCGGAGGATTCCAACGCCGCATTATAATGATGTCAGCCTGATCCCTCCAATTCGTAAGCACACCTTTGCTCCTGAAGTTGACCCGGCCAGTTTAATAGATGACGAAGCCGAATTTGAAGCTTTAAGCGGCATTGACTGGACCTCGTCAACCTTCCAGGACAAAACAGCAGAAGAAGAGGCGGAGAAGGATAATCCGGAGTCGTCAAGCCAGCCGGAGGAATGAGCCGCCAGATGTGCTATAACTTTTGCAAAACAATGCTTCACTTATCGTAGACTTGGGGAGTATTGTAATAGGATAGAAAAAACTCCTTAATGCCTGTCATGCCCTTGCGCATGCTTATGGTGCTTATTGCTTTTGTAAGCCGCTGTCTCTATTTTTACCGGCTTATGTGAATCATATATTTCCTTGATGGTTTTAACTTGCTCTGCTTTATCCTGCACATAAAAACAGGCAAAGTTTCCTGGGCGGTTCACTGCGCCAAAGGGTTATAAAATTTTGATAACCCGGACACGATCAAAAACCAGATGTATAAACTGGTTCATGATTAGTTAAAATATAATCATAACAACATACCTGTGACCCTTTTAATATCCTCTCCGGCTCATATAAGTTTTACCTGGCACTTTTTAGAACCTGAGGTAATCAATATAAAACCGGAAAGATCAAGAACCATCTCCTCAAGAAGGTTTCAATGACAGTTAAAATAATCATACTCATAAACAATGTTCACAGGCTCCTGATATGAATACGATCAGAGAACCGTTCCAAAGGGGTTAAGCTAAGATTCGGATACGATCATATAGCCCCCAGTGGCTTTGGCGATGCTGATCAAATGGGTATCGACAGCTATGTTCTCTTTGGTTCGAATACGACCTTTGCTTGAACAGGAAGCCCCCAAGTGAACATAAGAGTTGTTTAATGATGCTGATTCGAATACGATCCATGTCAGACCCAAAGGGGTTAAGCTATGATTCAAATATGATCAAGAAGCCCCCAAGTGGGTTTGGCAGTATGCCGATCAAGTGGGTATCGATAGCTATGTTCTCTTTGGTTCGAATACGACCTATGTTTGAACAGGAAGCCCCCAAGTGACCATGGCTAGATTCAGATATGATCATAAGCCGGACCAAAGGGAAAGCCGGATTTAGATATGATCCGCTCCCTGTTGGTTGTTTCCACCACCTGGTAAAGAAGACACATAAACCTTGTAGGGTGGAAAGGAAAAAGGTCCCGCTTTATTCCTTTATATTAATATATACATTGCAAAAAACAAATATACTCTGAGAGCCGGTGGCTTAAGTATAGTAGGGCCGTAGATGCGCGATGTTCCACGGCTGGCGGGTCTCTTCCTCCGATTTACGTGAATCTTTGTGTTCTCGAACATCGATGAGGTAATAGGACCCGTTGTTGAGATTCTTGCTGACCACAAATGGTCCTTCCCAACGAGGGGACAGCTTGTGCATATCAGATTGATCCTGGATGAGCCGGAGCACTAAATCGTCTTCCTGAAAAGTTCTGCTTTTAACCCGGCGGCTGTGATAACGGCGCAGGTCTTGTTGATAAATCGCTGAGCGGGCTATTGCCAAGTCTCGCTCCTCATCCAACAAGTCAAGTGCATCCTGACGAGCTTTTTCATTGTCAGCCTCAACGTAAGCCGCCACTCAGGGTGAATCTTGCCGAATGTCACTTGGTAGGACCGCCTCTGCTCCATAAACCATGAAGAAAGGTGTATATCCTGTAGACCTGTTAGGCGTAGTGTTGATGCTCAATAACACGGAGGGAAACTCGTCCACCCAACAACCCGGAGTCCGCTGTAAGGGGACTAAGAGCCGGGGTTTGATACCTTTCAGGATCTCTTGATTAGCTCTCCCTGCTTGACCATTGGATTGAGGATGAGCAACGGCCAAAATATCAAGCCGGATATGTTCTCTTTGACAGAAATCTTCCATGGCACCCTTAGAGAGATTAGTGCCATTATCAGTTATGATGCTATGTGGAAAACCAAAACGAAAGATCACCTTTTTCATGAACTGAACCGCCGTGGCTGCATCACACTTATTGACCGGTTCTGCCTCAACCCACTTGGTAAACTTGTCCACTGCCACCAGTAGATGTGTCCTTTTGTCTTTAGACCTTTTGCCTGAGCCGCCAGATCGAGGGGGCGGTCTTCCCTTACGTTTCTGGCTGTTACCTTGCGCACTGGCATTGGCCACAAACTCCTGGTTACCGTCTGCCTTACGCTTGTTCCCCCCTTGACTTGTCGGATTATGCTGCTGACCCTTGCCATTGCCGTTCTTCTTTCCTTTCCCTGTCTTTTCCTCCTCAGACGCGGGGTCATCGGTAGTATCAGAATCGGCGTACTTGACCAAGGCTGCCATCAGCGTACCCATATCATTGAAATCACGCTTAAGGCGCCCCAGCTTTTGCTTTAGCGGCACAAAGCGACAATTCTGATGGAGCATAAGTACTGCAGAGCCGGCATCCATCTTATCAGATGAGTGCCCTGTTCAATAATTCATCCGATTAACCAGTTAACTTGCCGATTAATCCCTACTCGTAGGTTCACCGAGTAGCCAATTAACCAAAAATCGTCCGATTAATTGATTAAATGGCCGATTAACTTGCCAATTAGGCGATTAATCCCCTACTCGCTAGCCAACCGAGTAGCTACCAGTTAACGATTTCCTCAACAATGGATGAGTGTATGATTTCCTTGACCTGGCGCACCCAATGAGTTGTGGACTCACCCTCCTCCTGCTTACAATTGGTCAAGTCCACGATTGACATAGACTGCTTGCAAGTGTCCTTGAAGTTCTGGATAAACCGGGCCTTTAGCTCTGCCCATGAACTGATGGAATTAGGAGGCAAGCTTTTTAACCAAGATCGGGCCGTTCCATCTAACATCATGGTGAAATACTTAGCCATTGCCGCGTCGCTGACCTCCAATAGCTCCAGGGCCATCTCGTAGCTTTCAATCCATGCCCCTGGCTGTAAGTCGGCCGTATAATTCGGAACCTTTCGAGGTCCCTTGAAGTCCTTGGGCAGACGTACATCCCGTAGAGCCGGCACCAGACAAGGGACTCCACCGGTTCTAGTGGCCACTCCTGCTCCAACGGAAGTCGTTGGATACTCTAGGAAAGCCGGTTCATACGCCGTCTGCTGAGCCGCTAACTGAGCCGCCCGTTCGTCCTCTTGACGCAATCAGTCCTGTACCGGGTTATACCCACCGGGCTGGTTACGGCGTTGGGCATTTATTGATAAAGCTTCCGACTCCATGTGTCTGCTGTAACTCAGGCTCCGATTCTGGCGAGGTGGTGCTACCCAGGGCGGGGGAGTTGAATGAATCCTGTCCCGGCTATAAGAGTAGGTCTCCTGTTGAGCCAGGGCTGTCTGAAGGAGCTCTCTGACCCTCCGGGTTTCCACTGCCGTCGGGTCATCACCTTCCATAGGAAGAGCCGCCAAACATGCTGAAGCTGCAACTAAGTTCTCCATGGGGTTGGAAAAATGACCCGGTGGAATCGGTACATAACGCGGCGATGGCATGCTCACGTGAGGCGGTACCATATCCCGAGGCTGAGCCGGTCCTCCAGCTCCGGGTGTCACAAACCTGGCTTCGGGTGGATTGCTAAGACCAGCACCGGGTGTCGTAAAAAGATTTCGAGGATCATAAACCGGAGGCAGACGGGACTGGGCCTTCTGATGTCTCCTCCTCATGACATCATTGGATGCGTTCAGACTCACATTAAGCTGGAAAGCCTCTGACTGGAGCCGCTGCGCCCGTGCGTCCAAAGCCGCCCGCTCCGCAGCTAACCTGATATCCTCAGCCGCCAAGACCTCTTTAGCCAGGGCTATTTCCTCACGTACCTTTGCGACCTCCGCATTATGCTCATCTTGATTTGCAGGAACGACCGCGGTGGTCAGTAAGGCCGTCAATTTGTCCATAAGATCCATCAGCACCTGAGCCGGCGAGCGCACAGAGCCTCCTGCCCCGGCCGCTCCTGTCCCGGACGTGATCGCTGCGGCCGCTGTAGAGTTTGAACCGGGCTGAGTTCCAGCCATAAAGACTCCAGCCCAGTTTGGCGGTTCATAGAAATCCGGAGTACCAGAGTCGTCAGAACAGCCCCCAAGCATGTCCTCTGGGAGTTGATATAAAGAATCTGTTGAACCGGTGGACGAATCATCATCCGATGGGACGGCCGTCTCACCATCCCCTTTAACTCCTTCAGAAAGTTCCTCTCCGTGGATACAGCCCACGAAGGCACGCTTCATGACAGGTTGAGATCAGGCGGGTCTCGCTCGCTGAGCCGTCTCGATGAGGTCGGTGCAGTTGTCCGGCTCAGGGTCTGGCTCTCCGATCTGGCTGATGAAAACGTGAATTCCGCCAAAGGGGACCCGGTACCTGTACTCGATTGAGTCGGCGTCGGGGCCCCAGCCTTCATTGTCGATGTAGATCTTGCCGCGACGACTCTTGGTCATCCGGCCCACTGCGTATCCCTTGAGCCCTTCGAACCTGCCCTTCAAGAACTCAATTCCACCGTCCGCTGGCCCCACGATGGGCGCCAACTGTCATGGTTTTTTCACGGTAGATGTCCTCGTGCAAGGACTTAGTCGTGGAGCCATCGCAACTAGGAGGCTTAAAGGGGTTAAATGGGACAAAGGACACGAGAGGTTTTATACTAGTTCAGCCCCTTGTGGTGAAGGAAGGCCTACGTCTAGTTGGGTTGGTATTGCTTGATGTTTCGATGACCAGGGAGCGAGATACGCTATGCCCGGCTCTCGGTGGGTTGTTTTCTGCCCTAAGCCGCCAGCAGGTCGTCCCCTTATATACACGGGTTGACGCCCTGTGGCTTACAGAGTCCCGGCCGGCTCATAAATAGTGTTCGACTCGGTGACTAGTTAAATCTACCTTACGATACAAGTCATGTCATCATGGCGGTTTTCTATAACGGGCCTTAAGTCGCCTGTGGGCCTTAGCCCTTTATTGAGTCGCCATCTTCATGCCTTGGTCTTGGGCTTCCTCTGATGAGTCTTCTTTATGTAACCCGGCCCCTCCTGGGCGGCTTACACAAATAGTTATATCCCCAACAGGATCAGTCCAAGAAGGGGTTCTTTCCTGTGTTGCAAGGTGTGAAATTGAGCTCGGCTCAATGTCCGACCATGGCAGAAGATAGAGAAAAGATGAGTGTCGTCCCCTATGCATCGGCCATAGGGTCTATCATGTATGCCATGTTGTGTACCAGACCTGATGTAAACCTTGCCATAAGTTTGGTAGGTAGGTACCAAAGTAATCTCGGCATGGAACACTGGATAGCGGTCAAGAATATCCTGAAGTACCTGAAAATGATTAAGGACATGTTTCTCGTGTATGGAGGTGACGAAGAGCTCGTCGTAAAGGGTTACGTCAATGCTAGCTTCGACATAGATCTGGATGACTCTAAGTCACAACTGTTTATTTTGAATGGTGGGGCAGTAAGCTGGTGCAGTTGCAAGCAAAGCGTCATGGCGGGATCTACATGTGAAGCAGAGTACATGGCAGCCTCGGAGGCAGCGCATGAAGCAATGTGGATGAAGGAGTTCATCACCGACCTAGGAGTCATACCCAATGCTCGGGGCCGGTCACTCTCTTCTGTGACAACACTGGAGCTATTGCCCTTGCCAAGGAGCCCAGGTTTCACAAGAAGAGCAGGCACATCAAGCGTCGCTTCAACTCCATTCGTAAAAATGTTCAAGATGGAGACATAGATATTTGTAAAGTACATACAGACCTGAATGTGGCAGATCCGTTGACTAAACCTCTCCCTAGAGAAAAACATGATCAACGCCAGAACTCTATGGGTGTTCGATTCATCACAATGTAACTAGGTTATTGACTCTAGTGCAAGTGGGAGACTGTTGGAAATATGCCCTAGAGGCAATAATAAAATGGTTATTATTATATTTCTTTGTTCATGATAATTGTCTATTGTTCATGCTATAATTGTGTTATCCGGAAATCGTAATACATGTGTGAATACATAGACCACAACATGTCCCTAGTGAGCCTCTAGTTGACTAGCTCGTTGATCAACAGATAGTCATGGTTTCCTGACTATGGACATTGGATGTCATTGATAACGGGATCACATCATTAGGAGAATGATGTGATGGACAAGACCCAATCTTAAGCATAGCACAAGATCGTGTAGTTCGTTTGCTAGAGCTTTTCCAAATGTCAAGTATCATTTCCTTAGACCATGAGATTGTGCAACTCCTGGATACCGTAGGAGTGCTTTGGGTGCGCCAAACGTCACAACGTAACTGGGTGGCTATAAAGGTGCACTACGGGTATCTCCGAAAGTGTCTGTTGGGTTGGCACGAATCGAGACTAGAATTTGTCACTCCGTATGACGGAGAGGTATCTCTGGGCCCACTCGGTAAAGCATCCTCATAATGAGCTTAATGTGACCAAGTGGTTGATCACGGGATCATGCATTACGGTACGAGTAAAGTGACTTGCCGGTAACGAGATTGAACGAGGTATTGGGTAACCGACGACCGAATCTCGGGCAAGTACCGTACCGATTGACAAAGGGAATTGTAACGGGGATTGATTGAATCCTCGACATCGTGGTTCATCCGATGAGATCATCGAGGAGCATGTGGGAGCCAACATAGGTATCCAGATCCCGCTGTTGGTTATTGATCGGAGAGTCGTCTCAGTCATGTCTGCGTGTCTCCCGAACCCGTAGGGTCTACACACTTAAGGTTCGGTGACGCTAGGGTTGTAGAGATAT
>LR880970.1:42806580-42828618 GCA_904067115.1 Aegilops sharonensis | reverse complement strand
TCACCCGATAAGGGCCTTCCCACTTCGGCGTCAACTTGTTGGAATTCTTGGCGGACTGAACGCGCCGAAGAGCAAGGTCGCCTTCCTCGAGACTTCTGGCATTAACTTTGCGGCTATGGTAGCGGCGCAAAGCTTGCTGATAACGAGCAGCTCGTACAGCGGCCTGAAGACGGTCCTCCTCAAGGAGCAGCACGTCATCTTGTCGCAGCTGCTCTTGCTCAAGCTCATCATAAGCGAGCACTCGAGGTGATCCGAATACGAGTTCCGTGGGGAGAACTGCCTCTGCTCCATAGACTAGAGCGAAAGGTGTCTGGCCAGTGGCTCGATTTGGCGTCGTCCTGATCGACCAAAGAACCACCGGCAGCTCCTCAATCCAGTTTCCTCCGCACTTGTACAATCTGTCGAAAGTTCTGGTCTTGAGCCCATGCAGCACTTCAGCATTTGCCCTGTCCGCTTGACCATTACTTCTCGGATGAGCAACAGAAGCGAAGCAGACCTTGGCGCCAAGATCTTGGACGTACTGCATGAATGTGCGGCTCGTGAATTGTGTACCGTTGTCGGTGATGATCTTGTTAGGGATTCCGAAACGGAAAACAATCGACCTGAAGAACTTGAGTGCTGACTGTGCTGTCACCTTCCTCACTGCTTCCACTTCCGGCCACTTTGTGAACTTGTCGATTGCAACGTACAAGTACTCAAAGCCCCCGACAGCTCTGGGGAAGGGGCCGAGGATGTCGAGCCCCCAGACCGAAAATGGCCAGGATAAAGGGATCGTCTGGAGAGCTTGAGCTGGCTGGTGTATCTGCTTGGAATGGAACTGGCACGCTTCACACTTGGTTACTTGTGCAGTTGCATCCTGGAGGGCTGTCGGCCAAAAGAAACCTTGCCGGAAAGCTTTGCCGGCAAGTGCTCTTGCGCCGATGTGGTGACCACATATGCCTCCATGTATCTCTGCCAACAGCTTCTGTCCATCTTCCCGGTGAATACACTTCAATTTCACACCATTGAGCCTTCTTCTGTACAGTGTGCTGTCGACAAACTGGTACATACTTGACTGCCGGGCTACTCTTTCCGCTTCTTCTTGTTCTTCGGGGAGTTCTCCTGTCTGAAGGAAATGGACAATCTACTGTGCCCATGCTGGAGCTTGCGGCTCGACAACAAGGACTAAAGGCATATCTGCTGCTGCGGGAACATCCGCTTCTACGGAGAAAACCTGCGGCTCAGCCGGAGCTTGATGTTCCCCGGCAAGCTTGCCGGAGCGAAACTTGTCGGGAGCGTCTGCTTCAATGAAACAAACCCTAGGGCTTGTCGGAGCAGACTGCTCCTCAGCACTCTTGGTGTTGATCTTGGGGACCTTCTTGGCGGCGGCTTCGGGAAGCTCTGCCGGAAAATAGTCACCAGAAATCAACTTCCTCTTCTTGTTCTGTCCAGTTGATGGCGTTACAGTCGGTTGAGTCAGCTTGAGCACAAAAATCCCTGGTTCCACAGGTAACTTGAGTGCGACGCACTTTGACAGGCCATCAGCAATATCGTTCTGAGCTCTTTGAACATGTTCCATCTGTAGGCCGTCAAAGTGCTCTTCTAGCTTTCTAACTTCATCAACATAGGCTTCCATCAACGAACTCTGATAATCTTTGTTCACTTGGCGGACGACAAGCTGTGAGTCACCCCTGACAATGAGCTTCTTGATCCCAAGGTCTACTGCGATCCTGAGACCGGCAAGCAAACCTTCATACTCTGCAGTATTGTTTGTTGCTTGCTCCTTGGGAAAGTGCATTTGGACTATGTACTTGAGGTGCTCTCCGGTGGGTGCGACAAGCAGCATGCCAGCACCGGCGCCTTGCAGCGAGAAGGCACCATCAAAGTACATCAGCCACTCTTTGCTTGCTTCCTTGACGGGGATGCTCATTTCTGGGAATTCTTCATCTTGCGTTGGCGTCCATTCTGCTATGAACTCTGCCAATGCTCTGCTTTGGATAGTTGAAGTGCTTTCAAACTTGAGGCCAAAGCTTGACAGTTCTAGTGCCCACTCGACAATCCTGCCTGTTGCTTCCGGATTTTGCAGTATCCTCTTCAGCGGAAAGCGAGTGACGACTGTGATCTCATGTGCTTGGAAGTAATGGCGCAGCTTTCTCGAGGCCATGAGAAGGCCGAAAAGCAATTTCTGCACACCAGAGTACCTTGACCTAGCCCCCTGCAGAAGGGAACTGACAAAGTAAACTGGGCGCTGCACCATCCTTTTCTGCATCTTCTCACACGCCTGCGCAGACCCATCTTTGCCGGGACCAGAGCTTGCCGGTGAAGTTCCTTGCTTGTCGTTGGATGCCCCTGCCGTGGTTGCCGGCTCATCATCCGCCTCCCTCTCCGCTACTAACGCAGCACTAACCACTTGATTGGTTGCCGCTATATATAGCAGCAACTTCTCTTGTGGCCTAGGTGCGACAAGTATTGGGGTGGAGGACAGGTATCTCTTTAAATCCTGCAGTGCAGCCTCCGCTTCCGGAGTCCATTTCATTGGACCTGCCTTTTTCAATATTTTGAAAAATGGCAGGGCGCGCTCAGCAGACCTAGAGATAAACCTGCTGAGAGCAGCCACGCAACCGGCAAGTCTTCGTACATCCTTGACGCGCTTTGGTGCTTCAATCTGCTCAATGGCCTTGATCTTGTCGAGATTGGCTTCAATTCCCCGCTGAGACACGAAGAACCCGAGAAGCTTGCCGGAGGGGACTCCAAACACGCACTTCTCGGGGTTGAGCTTGAGGTTGATCTTGCGCAGATTTGCAAAGGTTTCATCTAAATCTTGAATCAGAGTTGCTTTATCCTTGCTCTTGACCACTATGGCATCCATGTAGGCTTCTACATTTCTGTGTATTTGCGGCTCAAAAGCGTCATGGACTACTCTTGCAAATGTTGAACCAGCATTCTTTAAACCGAAAGGCATCCGTACGAAACAATATGTGCCACATGGGGTGATGAATGCGGTTTTCTCCTCATCCTCTTCTGCCATGAAGATTTGATGGTACCCTGAGTATGCATCAATAAATGAAAGCAAATCACATCTGGCCGTGGAGTCAACAATCTGATCGATGCATGGCAAGGGAAATGGGTCTTTGGGACAAGCTTTATTAATATCGGTAAAGTCGATACAAAGCCTCCATTGTCCGTTTGCCTTACGCACGACTACAGGATTGGCCAGCCACGTAGGATGGAGTACTCCTCTGACAAGGCCTGCTGCTTCCAATTTCTTGATCTCTTCTGGAATGAACTCTTGGCGCTCCACTGCCTACTTCCTGACTTTCTGCTTGACGGGCCGCGCGTGAGGACAGACGGCAAGATGGTGCTCAATTACTTTCCTGGGAACACCGGGGATGTCAGACGGTTGCCACGCAAACACGTCGACGTTCGCCCACAGGAAAGCAACGAGCGCGCCTTCCTATTTAGGGTCGAGAGTGGCACTGATGGTGAAGGTACCACCAGTGCTGTCCTCCTTGGCGGACACCTTCTTGATCTTTGGTGGAGCTGCCATCGTCTTCTTGTACTTGCCGGTGGAGTTCGATGGTGCGTCCTCGACGGTAGCGCAGCACTCCGAAGAGGTGTGCTTGCCGGAGTGGGCATCAGAGCTCTTGCCGGACTTGGTCTTCTTCTTCCCCCCGGGAGCTTCAGCGGCAAGTGACTTGCTATCTGTTGCAGCTGCTGCTTCCCGGTAGATCTTGTCGGCGAAGATAAGAGCATCCTTCTTGTCGTCATGGACATAAATGACACTTATCGGGCCTGGCATCTTGAGCAAGTTGTATGCATAATGAGAGGCTGCCATGAACTTGGCGAGTGCTGGACGGCCAAGTATCCCATTATAAGGCAATGGGAAGTCAGCAACGTCAAAGGTGACCCTCTCAGTCCTGAAGTTCAACTCGCTGCCAAACGTCACAGGCAACGTGATTTTTCCCTTTGGCTTGCTCCTTCCCGGATTAATTCCTTGGAATGTGCCTGTCTCTTCGAGCTCGCCATCAGGGATCTGAAGCTTCTGGAGTACCGCGGAGGATATCAGGTTCAAGCCGGCCCCGCCGTCAACTAGCATCTTAGTGACCTTGAGGTTGCGGATAGTTGGTGAAACCAACATCGGCAAACACCCGACCGCAGTGATGCGATCAGGGTGGTACTCAATATCAAAGATGATAGGCGTGCTGGACCATTTCAGAGGCTTGCGTGACTCGATGGATGGTTCTGCCGCATTGACTTCGCGCATCCACTGCTTGAGTTGGCGGTGTGAAGTATGCAGAGATGCACCACCGTCAACGCACAGGACCTCTGTGGCTTTTTGGAACTCCTGCTCGTCGGCTTCATCATCTTACATGTCTTCATCGTCGTCGTCATCTTCATCCTTGTCGCGGCCACGGGGAGGTCTGTCTCCTTGCCGCTGCTTGGCCTTGCTGCGGTGTCCTCCTCGGCCGGGGCATTTCTTGCTAGGTCCTCCAGCACCTTCTTGAGCCTTCTCCTTGTCGCGCCGCTCGTATTCAGCCTTCTGCTGCTCAACAAGTTGCTCGACCTTCTTGCAGCTCTGGAGGTCATGGCCCTTGGTGCGGTGGATCTTGCAGTACTGCTTGTTGGAGCCGTCCTGCTTCTCGGCGACCGCCACAGCCTGGCAGTTGGTGCCAGCGGCAATCTCCTTGCCGGAGCTGCCAACTTTGGCTTTCTTTGCGCCACCTCCATTGCCGGACTGCTCGACAACTAGCACATCTTTGCCTTTCTTTTTTCTGTTGCTCCGCCGTCGGCTTTTCTTTGCCGGGGTGGATCCCTCACTATCAGATCCTGCAGCTTCTGTATTCTCTCCGGGGAGTCTCCTCCCTTCCTCAGCACGTGCACACTTGTCGGCCAGGGCATATAGCTCACTGTCATCTCTGATCTTGCACATCGCCATCTCCTCCCGCATCCTGCGGTTTCGCATGTTCTGATGGAACGCGCTGATCACCGCGGCACCGCGGCAGGGTGGACATCTGGGATGTTGTGTTGTACATGGCTGAATCTCTGAATGAACTTGCGCAGGGGTTCTCCTTCGTTCTGGGCTAACAGATGAAGATCGCTCTCTTGGCCATGGGGCTTGTGGCCGCCTGTGAAGGCGCCGACAAACTGATGGCATAGATCCGCCCAAGAGGATATGGAGTTGTCCGGCAAGTGCATGAGCCAAGATCTGACATTGGGCTTGAGTACCAATGGGAAGTAGCTGGCCAGAATCTTGTCGTCTCGCCCCCCGGCAGCTTGCACCGCAATGGTGTAGATGCTGAGGAACTCCGACGGATGCGTCTTGCCGTCGTACTTCTCTGGTACGTCTGGCTTGAAATTCTTCTTGCTGGGCCACTGGACTTGCCGCAGCTCATGAGTGAACGCAGGGCAACCTACTGCGTACGGCAAGTCGCCTGGTTCCCCTGGCGCATGCATATCGATAGAGGGCCCAGCGCGCTGGTCGGATTGACGTCGCGCTTCTCTTCGGCGCTCGATGCGAGTTCGAGCGTCTTCTTGCTGTCGTTCGTGAAGAACTTGGCGTTGATCGCGACGAGCTCGTGGGTCCGATGACGCGGTGGAGTCGCTGTCGAGGTGGATCCGACGAGTTGGCGATCTTGGCCTTCGAGGTGGAGGGTGCATGGTGGTTGCACCCCCACAGGTTTCGTCGCCACCGGCTCGTGCCTTGTCGTCTTGCCGCGGCAGCGATGTAGTCGGTTGCCGCGGAGTGTCGCCGTTGGCAAAGCCGATGAGACTCTGGATGGTGGCCCTCCATTCATCGACTTTGTCGGCTGTTGGAGGGTAATCTAGGAGCAGTTGAGCTCTCGCCAAAGCTTCTGCTGGAGTGGTGGGTGGCAGTGGCGAACGGCGCGAGGAGCGGGATATGCTTGGACTTCTAACTATGTTAGAAGGAGCAGTATCCCGTCCAGGCGACCGTGCCTCGCTCGTGCCAGCATGTTGGCGTGCACGCTGGTCTTGAGGGCTTCGGGATCCACCAGCTCGATCTTGATCCAACGAGCGTATGGTACTGTGAATACCATGACGCTGTCGGTCCCGCGCCTCCTGAGATGGGCGCGGTGCGTGTACGGACGCCGAGGTCTGTGCAGCCTTGTCCTTGGACTTGGCAGCATCATGAGCTCCCTCGCCGGCGCCCGTTCTTCCGCCGGTGTCTACCCCACCACCCATTTGCTCCGGTGGTGGTGGGATCGATGTGGACGGCTCCGCTGCCGCCGAAGCTTTCTTCTTCGGTGGCATGTCCATGAAGATGATGAAGATGTAGCTCGTGTGAACGCCGGATCAGGTTCACACAGCCTATACGAGCCCCTACCTGGCGCGCCAAAGATGTCGGGGAAGCTGATCGGACCCACGAACACCTATGGGACCGGCGGACCGAGCCCCTTTCGGTTCGGTGGGGGGGCGGAGGTGGCACGAAGAGCAGATCGAGGCGAAGCACACGAGCAGTTTACCCAGCTTCGGAGCTCTCCGGAGAGAATAACACTCCTACTTCTGCTTGTCTGATTATATTGTGTTCTTGCTAGGGAGCGCTGAGAGCTACAAGACCTAGCCTGAGTGTTCTCTGGTTTCGAATGAACCGAACCCCTTCTACGTTGCGCATGGGCCTCCTTTTATATGCTCAAGGGGTCTCCGACAGGTGGCAACGTAGACAAGGGCAGAAACGTAAAAGGATTCGTGGTTGGTACAACTACTTGTACAATGCACCCTACCTAACCCTGACAGCAGGGGACAAAGGCATTAAATGCCCGTCTAAGTCGACTAAACAGTGCAGAAAAGGACCGTCAAGGGCGCCACCGCTCGCCACGATGGCGATCTTGTCAGCGCCGCTTACCACCGCGCTCCGCTGGCCGCACAGCCTCTTGCCACGCGCGCCTGGAATGGTCCCATGGCGACACGTTGGTGGATGAGCTGGAGCGGAGGAACGGAGTGGTAGTCTGCCGCGGCAAGCGCCTTGCCGCCGTTGTTGCCTTGTCGCGCCCGGAAGCTTGTCGCTCACCGGGCCTTCCCGACAAGATCCTCTTGCCTGGGCCTTGTTCTCTAGGTGCCTTGAGTGGCCTTCCCGGCAAGCTCCTCTTGTCGGGGCCTTGTCTCTTTGACTTAAATACTTTGTTCTTGAATGGCTCCAATGGAGCCGAGGAGGACCTTGGCGGTCACCAGGCAAGCCCTGCCGCGGGGTGCTGCGACTGCCCGTGTACGAGTTCGGGATACTAGGGTACCCCTACTCTAGTACACCGACACCATGGAGTTTCAGGTCATTCCGAGAACTTTTGTTTTCTGCACATAAAACAACATCATGGCAATTCTGCTGAAAACATCGTCAATCCGGGTTAGTTCCATTCAAATCATACAAGTTAGAGTCCAAAACAAGGGCAAAAGTGTTTGGAAAAGTAGATACGACGGAGACGTATCAACTCCCCCAAGCTTAAACCCTTGCTTGTCCTCAAGCAATTCAGTTGACAAACTGAAAGAGAAAAAGAAAAACTTTTACAAACTCTGTTTGCTGTTGTTGTACCTATGTCAAGCTAGCATTCAAGTTTTCAGCAAAGATTATAACTAACCACATTTGCAATAACCCCTAGGTCTCATGTTTACTCATATCAATAGCATAATCAGCTAGCAAGCCATAATGATAAATCTTGGATGACAACACTTTCTCAAAATAATCATAATATGATATAACAAGATGGTATCTCGCTAGCCCTTTCTGAGACCGCAAAACATAAATGCAGAGCACCTTCAAAGATCAAGAACTGACTAGACATTGTAATTCATGGTAAAAGAGATCCAATCATAGTCATACCCGATATAAATTAATAGTAATGAATGCAAATGACAGTTGTGCTCTCCAGCTAGTGCTTTTAATAAGAGGGTGATGACTCAACATAAAAGTAAATAGATAGGCCCTTCGCAGAGGGAAGCAGGGATTTGTAGAGGTGCCAGAGCTCGGTTTTGAAATAGAGATAAACTATATTTTGAGCAGCATACTTTCATTGTCAACATAACAACTAAGAGATGACGATATCTTCCATGCTAAACAAATTATAGGCGGTTCCCAAACAGAATGGTGAAGTTTATACTCCCCCTCCTCCACAAGAATCAATCCATGGCTTGCTCGAAACAACGAGTGCCTCAAACATTCAATGGGTCCTAGAGGGAGTTTTGTTTGCAATTATTTTGATTTAGTTTGCATAAAGCATGGGACTGGGCATCCTGGTGACCAGCCATTTTCTCATGAGTGAGGAGCGGAGTCCACTCCTCTTGAGAATAACCCGCCTAACACGGAAGATAAGGGCAGCCCTAGTTGATATATGAGCTATTCAAGCATGCAAAACAGAATGTTTATTTGAAGGTTTAGAGTTTGGTACATACAAATTTACTTGGAACGGCAGGTAGATACCGCATATAGGAAGGTATGGTGGACTCGTATGGAATAACTTTGGGGTTTAAGGGATTGGATGCACAAGCAGTATTCCCGCTTAGAACAAGTGAAGGCTAGCAAAAGACTGGGAAGCGACCAACTAGAGAGCGACAACAGTCATGAACATGGATTAAAATTAATAAACATTGAATACAAGCATGAGTAGGATATAATCCACTATGAACATAAATATCGTGAAGGCTATGTTGATTTGTTTCAACTACATGCGTGAACATGTGCCAAGTCCAGTCACTTAAATCATTCAAAGGAGGATACCACCCTATCATACCACATCATAATCATCTCAATAGCATGTTGGCACGCAAGGTAAACCATTATAACTCATAGCTAATCAAGCATGGCACAAGCAACTATGATCTCTAATTGTCATTGCAAACATGTTTATTCATAATAAGCTGAATCAAGAACGATGGACTCATCATATTTACAAAAACAAAAGAGGTCGAGTTCATACCAGCCTTTCCCATCTCAGTCAATCCATCATATATCATCATAATTTCCTTTCACTTGCACGACTGAACGATGTGAATAATAATAAGAGTGCACGTGCATTGGACTAAGCTAGAGTCTGCGAGCATTCAATAAACAGGAGAAGACAAGGCAATATGGGCTCTTGGTTAAATCAACAACAATGCATATAAGAGCCACTTCAACAATTTCATTATGGTCTTCTCCTATCGACCCCCAAAGAAAAGAAAAGAAATAAAAACTATATACACGGGAAAGCTCCCAACAAGCAAAAGAAGAACGGGAAATATTTTTGGGTTTTTCATTTTAATTACTACTACTACAGTAGGAAAAATAAACTACTACTAATTTTTTTGGTTTTTCTTAAGGTTTATTAAACACACAAGAAGAAAGCAGGAAAAAAAGAAAATAAACTAGCATGGATATTACAGTGAAAGAGTATGAGCACCGACATCTAGCAATGAGTGTGTGTGAACATAAATGTAATGTCGGTGAGAAGTACGTACTCCCCCAAGCTTAGGCTTTTGGCCTAAGTTGGTCTATTGCAGGGATAGCCTGGCGGATACCCGTAGGTGTAGCTGGGGTCGTACTGCGATGCAGCGGCTATCGCCTCCCGAGCTACAGCGTGGTGTCGAGCCGCCTCCGCTCTCCTCTCGTACTCATCTGCCTCCTCTCTGGTAATAATATATCTTCCTTTTGCCTAAGAATCAAAGAAGGCAGGAGCAGGAAGAGTAATATGGACAACATGCCGTTTGTTAAAGATTAGTCGATACTGGAGAGGTGATTCAATCCTCTCAGCAAACTGATGGGAAACCATAGAATCAAAATCCAAATAAGTAGGGGGTAACTCCATGTCACCCTCACGAATGTCTATCGAAAGAAAATTAGCTAAGCGGGTTGCATAAATTCTTCCAAAGAAATCTCCGTTATGTCTATTATGATGCAACCTACGAGCTACAATGGCTCCCATATGATAAGATTGGTCTCCTAACACAGCACTTCTGAGAATGCTGAGATCAGGGGCACACATGTGACATGATTCATCCTTAGCATTTATGCATCTACCTATGAAAAGAGCAAAACAATGTATAGCAGGAAAGTGAATGCTCCCTATAGTGGCTTGCGTTATATCTCTAGATTCCCCCACAGTTATTCTAGCAAGAAAGTCTCTATATTCAGATTTAGGGGGATCCCTGACACTACCCCAAGATGGAAGTTTGCAAGCAAAAGTGAAATCCTCTAAGTCCATGGTATAAGATTTGTCATAAAGGTCAAACATGACTGAAGGAGAATTACGCGAAGATGAAAACTCAAACCTCCCCACAAATGAACTTGTGAGGTCATGATACTGGGGGCATTTGTCAGATTCAAAGTCCTCAAGACCGGCATTACGCAAATATGCGTTAAATTCTTCTTTGATTCCCGCTTGATCCATAAAATTTTCCGAAGGCCATTCACAGGGCCTCACAGGAGCGTCTCTTGGTGGTTCCTCGTCAGCATCACGCATTGCAAGCCTGGGACCTTGCTTCCTTGAAGAACCACCTTGGAACATCTTCCTAAACATATTGTTTTCTCTGAAAAATTCTGAAATTTTTAGTAACTTCAAACAAAAGTGAACCAACTTCAATAAAACTGATAGCAACTACTCATACAAGTGCCTAGAGCATATATCGAGCATTAGAACTACTTGGAACCATATAAATTTGATATGCTAGCTCAAGAACATGGTCACCTATGCAACACAAATTTGCAAAGAATAAAGAACTAGAACAAAAACTAATTGGACTAGTGGAGTTGTCACATACCAAGGAACAATCTCCCCAAGCAGTTTTGCGAGAGGTGCTTTGAGCAAGGAGATCGAAAATCACAGCAAAAGTGGCTAGAACACGGGCTTGAGTTGGTTTTTCGGGTTTGTGTGAGGCAGAGGAAGAAGATGGGTGCAGGGATAAGTGGAGGAGGGCCACCGTGGGCCCAAGAGGCAGGGGGCGCGCCCTCCACCCTCGTGGCCATGTGGCAGCTCCCCTTGCGGTAATTTTTGCACTAAAAATCCTCAAATATTCCTGAAAAAATCATATTAAATTGGCATGGCATTCTGAGGACTTTTATTTTCGAGATATTTTTTATATTGCACGGATAAATCAGGAAACAGACAGAAAAATACTTTTTTACTTTATTTCTACTAAAAAAACAGAAAATATTAAGAGGGTACAGAAGGATGTGCTTCTAGTTTCATCCGTCTCATGCTCATAAAAAAGAATCAACTAACAAGGTTGATCAAGTCTTGTTAACAAACTCATTCCGATTAACATGAAACCGAAGAAACTTCGAATAACACTATATTACCTCAACGGGGATATGGACAGCCCCAATAATAAGTATATCATATTTCTTCTTGACAATAGGGAGAGGAAATTCAAAACCTCCAAATTTAATCGATGGAATTTTTCCAATAGAGTTGATACTATGAACTTGAGGTTGTTTCCTCGGAAAGTGTACCGTATGCTGATTACCGTTAACATGAAAAGTGGCATAGCCTTTGTTGCAATCAATAACAGCCCCTGCAGTATTAAGGAAAGGTCTTCCAAGAATGATAGACATACTATCATCCTCGGGAATATCAAGAATAACAAAGTCCGTTAAAATAGTAACGTTTGCAACCACAACAGGCACATCCTCACAAATACCGACATGTATAGCAGTTGATTTATCAACCATTTGCAAAGATATTTCAGTAGTGTCAACTTATTCAAGTCAAGTCTACGATATAAAGATAGAGGCATAACACTAACACCGGCTCCAGGATCACATAAAGCAGTTTTAACAAAATTTCTCTTAATGGAGCATGGTATAGTAGGTACCCCTGGATCTCCAAGTTTCTTTGGTATTCCACCCTTAAAAGTATAATTAGCAAGCATGGTGGAAATTTCAGCTTCCGGTATCTTTCTTTTATTTGTAACAATATCTTTCATATATTTAGCATAAGGATTCATTTTGAGCATATCAGTCAATCGCATACGCAAAAAGATAGTTCTAATCATTTCAGCAAAGCGCTCAAAATCCTCATCATCCTTTTTCTTGGATGGTTTGGGAGGAAAAGGCATGGGTTTCTGAACCCATGGTTCTCTTTCTTTACCATGTTTCCTAGCAACAAAGTCTCTTTTATCATAATGTTGATTCTTTGATTGTGGGTTATCAAGATCAACAGCAGGTTCAACTTCTACATCATTATCATTACTAGGTTGAGCATCATCATGAACATTTTCACTAGGTTCATGTTCATTACCAGATTGTGTTTCAGCATCAGACATAGAGATATCATTTGGATTCTCAGGTGGTTCAGTAACAGGTTCACTAGAAGTTTGCACAGTTCTGTCATTTTTCTTTTTCTTCTTTTTAGAAGAACTAGGCATATCAATATTATTTCTCTGAGAATCTTGCTCGACTCTCTTAGGGTGGCCTTCAGGATACAAAGTTTCCTGAGTCATTCTACCAGTTCTAGTAGCCACTCTAACATCATAATCATTTTTCTTACTATTCATTTCATCAAGCACTTCTTTCTGAGCTTTAAGTACTTGTCCTACATGAGTGGTAACCATAGAAGCATGTTTGCTAACAAGTTTAAGTTCACCTCTAATATTAGCCATATAACCACCCAAGCGTTTAATCATAAAGGTATTATGTTTCAATTGTCTACCAAAATAAGCATTAAAGTCATCTTGCTTAAACATAAAGTTATCAAACTCATCCAAGCACTAACTACCAATTTTAGTAGGAGGGACTTCAGCTTTATTATATCTGTAGAGAGAATTTACCTTTACTACCTGTGTCGGGATATCGGGATCAGGAGGTTCTTCAGTGAATAAAGAATTGAGATCATATACTTCTTCAACAGGCGGTAAATTAAGACCATGTATTTCTTCAATAGGAGGTAAATTCTTAACATCTTCAGCTTTAATACCCTTTTCTTTCATAGATTTCTTTGCCTCTTGCATATCTTCAGGACTGAGAAATAGAACACCTCTCTTCTTCGGAGTTGGTTTAGGAATAGGCTCAGTAACCGGCTCAGGAGCTGGCTCGGGAGTTGGCTCAGGAGGTGCCCAATTATTTTCATTTGTCAACATATTATTCAATAAAATTTCAGCTTCATCCGGTGTTCTTTCCCTGAAAAGAGAACCAGCACAACCATCCAGGTAATCTCTGGAAGCATCGGTTAGTCCATTATAAAAGATATCAAGTATTTCATTTATCTTAAGAGGATGATCAAGCAAAGCATTAAGTAACTTGAGAAGCCTCCCCCAAGCTTGTGGGAGACTCTCTTCTTTAATTTGCACGAAGTTGTATATTTCCCTCAAAGCAGCTTGTTTCTCATGAGCAGGGAAATATTTAGCAGAGAAGTAATAAATCATATCCTGGGGACTACGCACACAACCAGGATCAAGAGAATTAAACCATATCTTAGCATCACCCTTTAATGAGAACAGAAATATTTTGAGTATATAAAAGTAGCGCGATCTCTCATCATTAGTGAACAGGGCAGCTATATCATTTAAGTTAGTAAGATGTGCCATAACAGTTTCAGATTCATAGCCATAAAAAGGATCAGATTCAACCAACGTAATTATATCTGGATCAACAGAAAATTCATAATCCTTATCAGGAACACAGATAGGTGAAGTAGCAAAAGCAGGGTCAGGTCTCATCCTATCTCTAAGAGATTCTTTACTCCATTTAACTAGCAGCCTCTTAAGTTCGTATCTATCCTGGCAAGCAAAAATAGCTGTAGAAGATTCCGCATCAAAAAGATAACCCTCAGGAATAGCAAGCATATCCTTGTAACATCCCAAAATTCTAAATTTTGGAATGTTACAAACAAATAGATAGTTTTGGTTGATTGTTTGATTGATTGACTGAAAGTGAGTGAATTTGAAACTTTTTGAAAGTTAAATGAGAGGGAATAAAAGGACTTTCCCAAACATTCATTTTGCTTTTATGATCTTCGGGAATTCAAATTCTTTTCATCACAAAACCCTGGAGAGAAGATGACATGACTTCTTCCATTTATTTAAATGACAAGGGGTGTTGAAAATATTTGAATTTCATTTGGAAAATATTTCCAATTCTGAAACTTCATGCAACTCAATGATTTTCACGAGCGAAGATAAAATGACTTCTTCAAATTATATGAAATATGAGTTGGGAGTTTCAAAGAATTAAACTCAAAGTTCTTTTGAATTTATTTTCAATTTGGAGTTATTTGAGTTTTATTCAAATTATTTTTCTCCAAAAATAAAATATATGGAAAATAGGGTAACATGATTCCCTACATCAGAAAATTGGAGAGAAATTAATTAGAAGTCATTTTGGTATTTTTAAAATGATTTTTGTTGGATTTTATTGGACCAGAAGCACTCTTTGCTTTATTTGAATTTGTGTGAATTTTATTTAATGCTATAGAAATGTCCATGTTGTAGGATATCTTTTTCTGAAAGTTTTGATATATTATATGCCTACATAAAATTTTTATTTCTTTGCTTTTTTTTGTCTCTGTCTAAAAAAAATGTTTTAAAAAAAAGGACCTTCCTCCGACTGGGCCGGCCCAGCTAGCCAGCCAGGCCCAGCCCCGTACGCCGCCGCTCGCCGCCGTACTTCGCCCGGAGTCCCCTCGCCGCCCTTGCCCCTTGACCACGCCACCACCTCGCCCCGACGCCCTTAAAAGGCGCCGCCCCGACCCCCTCTCTCTTCCCTCTCTCTGTCACGCCGCGCCGCCCCTCCCGCAGATCACCGCCGCCGCCGCAAGCGAGCCGCCGCCGCCGTCGGTTGCCGCCCCCGCCGCCACTCCGCTCGCCCACGCCACCCCGCCACCTCGCCGCCTTCGCCCCTCGTCGCGAAGCCGCGCCACGCCGGAGCTCGCCGGACTCGCCGGAGTCCGCAGCCTCGCCGGAGAGCTGCCGGTTTTCCGCCGTAGACCGTCGAACCGCCAAGGACCGGTAAAAAAACCCCAACCCAAGATCGGTTTTCTACAGAAAACCTAGATCTGTTTTTTTTTCGTTTAGTTATGTAGTGAGCGTTCACTAGTTAGGCTTCTGGAGCGAACGGTTTTCGTCGGTTTTCCCTCTGTAGCGAGCGTTCGCTCGATAGATTTTTCTTTTTATTTTTAATTTCCGGCCAGGGACCTATCTGTGATGATTTCCTTTACAGATTAGTCCCTGATTTTCAAACCCTCATAACTTTTTACTCGTTAGTCCAAATTCAACGAAACCAACGCTCACGTCTTCGTTATGATCCCCTCTATCCAGTAATCCAACCGAAACATGTTTTTGAAAGTTCTAAAATTTGAATTCAAACAGATTTGTATTTAAACTTCGTTTGATCATAACTTCAGTTTCGTAACTCCGATTTAGTTGATTCTTTTTGCACATTAAAACTCTTGACCTAAACTTTCTGATAAGGCCAAATTCACATAATTTTGGTACTGTTAGAAATTGTTTTATGTTGCTAGAGTTATTTGCATGGTTTTGATGTTTTCCGAATTGTTTTCTTCGATCTTTCCGATCTTTTGAGTGATTGCTTATGTGTGGTTACTATTCCTTCATTACGATAGATTGACCGGAGTGTGACGAGTAGAACTATCAAGAGTTTTGAGTGCGAATCATCTTCATCAACATTGCTGGCAAGTAACACTTTGATCATACTTTTCTCATACCCAGTTTTTATGCATTAGATCTATCCTCATACACTTGCATGATTAGGATCTAATTAAATTGTGGGTTATGGGAAGTAGTTGAGGTAGTACCTATTACCTGTTTTATTATCAAACCCTTGGGAGTTACTTCTACGTTTGCTTATTATGCCATGCTATGCTCGTAGACGTGGATTGGGTTTGAGTGAATATCCATGACAGATGTGAGATTGATGATTAATGGTTTATCTAAGGTGGCAACTTAAACACACATCTGGGTGGATTGAGGCACCTGGCTATTCCAGGATTTGCCTATCAAGGCACCTGGGTAGACAGGATTTGCCTGTTTTTCTTCGGACCGCCACCCAGGCTCAAACGAATCATGAGATTATTCAAACTAGAAACTTCCGTGTGTAGCCACAAGCCATTATGGGCTCTGGCGTAGTTGACTAAGTTGTGCGAACTCTTACGGGTAGACTAGCAGATGTAGGGGAAAGTAGGTGTACCGGTCTACCCACATGTAAGGTGCTAGCGCTTCTGAAAGACTATGTCTCGGTCATCCGTTTCTCAAACACCATGTAGTGCGAGAAACCAAACGGAGGCGATCGAGTCTTGTGGGGAAAAGTGCGCAAACCTCTGCAGAGTGTATAAACTAATCATTATTAGCCGTGTCCCCGGTTATGGACATCTTGAGTATCTAGTTCTTGGATTATCCTGTTGATCTCATCATGTTACTCTAATTAATATTGTTGGGTTTTAGTGAGTACTTTTAATTGGGATTGAGGATGCTGTCAACCATTCTCAATGTTTAACAACCACCATGATAGTTAAATAAATTTATTCCTTTGTAGTAGGGAAAAATTGGCTTTTCGCAAAACCTTATAACCATAGAGCTTTTCCACCAGCCATATATACATGTAGTGTAGGCTTATACTTTCATTACTCTCTATGTGTTACATTGCCAGCATATTCCATGTGCTGACCCGTTTTCGGGCTGCAAAGTTTCATGTTGCAGACTTTTCAGACGACGAAAAAGTGATACGTTAGGGTTACGATTTCCTATACTCAACTTTGCCGTTGGTGTTGATGGGAATCCACAACCTTGTTGCTTCCGCTATACTTTGGATTGAGGTAATAATATTTACGTTACTTTATACATGTGATTTACCTCTGTTATAAATCCTTCGAGTACTGTGTGTGTCAGCATACCGATCCAGGGATGACACCTAAGCACAGAGACTTGATCCATTCGGGTCGGGTCGCTACAAGATGGTATCAGAGCACATGTTGACTGTAGGACGTGACCCTAGAAACTGACAAGCCCATAGGAAATATTTTTCTCTACAACTTCATTTTCAAAAAGATCTTTTACCTCTCTTCTCTTCTGAGCTTATTCAGATATTCCCTTTTAGTGAGACCATACCCCTTTTCTCTTTTGACCACTCGAAGATTTGACCGATGAGACCACTCCAAGGAGATAAGATATCGGACAACTAAGACCATTTGGAATGAAGAGGATTTTACCGTGTAAATGGAAACTACAACTGTTGAAGACTCTGAAGACTAGGAGAATTTGAAGGCTTTGAAGAATTTCCAGTTTTGGTATGACCTAGGAAGGTTACGCTTATGGAATTTGACGACTATGGAAGTTATCAATACCCGAGATCAAGGTGTATTGGAGTAAGACCGGAGCATGGAGAGTTAGAAATTCAAAGTTCTGTCAAGGAAAACCCTAAGGCAGAAGATATCAACTATGGAGAGATAGCTCATGGAAATGACAAGAGCAGAAAGACGGCTATCCATGATGTTATTGCCCGTTTATGCTATTCTCACCGTGCTGAGTTAAGCATGCAGATGCATGGAAGAATTGGATGACAAAAGGGCTGATGGTGCACCTATCAGCAAGAGGTGAAGTTTTAACCTTAGCTGATGTAACACCGGGATCTGGAGCATTACATCAAGGATTTTAAGATGGACTTGCAGGAAGCTACATTCGACAAAGAGGTATTTCGTGAAGAACTCAGGACCCAGAAGCTGAAAGTAGACAAGCTGGAGAAGCAAAACCTCGAGATATACCGGAGATTCGTCATGAACTGAAGGACAGTAGGATCATGGTTTATGCCGAGGTTGATGAAATCCAGAAGTTGGAACGTAACTCCAGAAATATTGAAGGACGTCGCGAGAGACTTCGCGTCAACAGAGATGATTTGGCAAAAGAACTTGAGAAGGACAAGCATGACCGGAAGAAGCCATTGGAGGCATGGACAAGACTTGAAGAGTTTGATGACTTTGAGATCTATTGACGAGCGGTCATTTGTTTGATGTTTTTCCGACAGCCACAATAAAATCTGCTTTTTCAAAACTTTTGTTTGTATTGTGTGCATCCCTCTCTCTCCAACCTTATCTTATCCCTACCCCAAAACCCATGGACCCAATAGAAGATGAATGGAGATGAGCTTGTATTTTCCAGGACCAATGAGACAATTGGAGACAGTCCGATGGATTCAGAACATGGAGGATCAAATGGAGAATAACCCTATAACCGGAAAGAATATGGCCCAGCATGCTCTTGAGTGCTTTGAAAGAAGTGCTGCTATTTGGTGGAGGATGTACCAAACCATCAAATGGATTGCAAGGAGTAATTACTTGGAAAGAATTTAAGTTGACTCTGCCAAAGTCTCGGCTTGTGCCCCAGAAATTGGAGCCATATGGAAATGATATGAAGAAACCTTGTGCATACAAGCTTTGTGGAGAAATAGGACACAACCATAAAGAAAACAAGGACGAATACCCTCATAAACGGAGGATTATCAAAGGAGTTAGCCGAGGATCTCAGGGAACTTCGAGATTGTTCCCAAAGGTTTTGTTACAGCAATGGAAGTTCAGTCTACATTGTTGGGAAAGATCTGTGAAGCTCAGAAGGATGACAAAGAGATTGCTGAGGTAAAAGAGAGGATGAGGAAAGGAAAGGCCAAAGGTTTTTGTAAGGATGAGCACGACACTCTATGGTTCGAGGACCGTGTATATGTGCCCAATAATGCAAAGATCAGGAAGTAAATACTTTAGGAGGCTCATGACTCACCATACTCGAGTTGCCCGGAAACACGACGATGTATTTGGATTTGAAGGAGTGTTTCTGGTGGATTGGTATGAAGAAGGATATTGCCGAGTATGTAGCCGTATGTGATGTATGTCAGAGAGTAAAAAGCAGAGCATCAGAAGCCAGCAGGAGTACTACAGCCTATGCCAATACCCGAATGGAAGTGGGATAAGCTTGGCATGAATTTCATTACCGGATTTCCTAGAACCCGATTGGGATATGATTCTATCTGGGTAGTAGTTGATTCGCTTGACCAAAGTGGCTCGCTTTATCCCAGTGAAAACCACTTATACAAGTGCATAGTTGGCCAAGATATATTTGACAAGGACCGTATGTCTGCATGGAGTTCCGAGGACCATCGTAGAGGAACACAGTNAAGATCTGTGAAGCTCAGAAGGATGACAAAGAGATTGCTGAGGTAAAAGAGAGGATGAGGAAAGGAAAGGCCAAAGGTTTTTGTAAGGATGAGCACGACACTCTATGGTTCGAGGACCGTGTATATGTGCCCAATAATGCAAAGATCAGGAAGTAAATACTTTAGGAGGCTCATGACTCACCATACTCGAGTTGCCCGGAAACACGACGATGTATTTGGATTTGAAGGAGTGTTTCTGGTGGATTGGTATGAAGAAGGATATTGCCGAGTATGTAGCCGTATGTGATGTATGTCAGAGAGTAAAAAGCAGAGCATCAGAAGCCAGCAGGAGTACTACAGCCTATGCCAATACCCGAATGGAAGTGGGATAAGCTTGGCATGAATTTCATTACCGGATTTCCTAGAACCCGATTGGGATATGATTCTATCTGGGTAGTAGTTGATTCGCTTGACCAAAGTGGCTCGCTTTATCCCAGTGAAAACCACTTATACAAGTGCATAGTTGGCCAAGATATATTTGACAAGGACCGTATGTCTGCATGGAGTTCCGAGGACCATCGTAGAGGAACACAGTTTTACCTCAAGGTTTTGGAATCAGCTGCACCAGACTTTGGGTACTAGGCTAGAGTTCAGTACAGCCTTTCATCCGCAGACAGATGGATAAATCGAGAGAGTCAATCAGAATCTGGAGTACATGTTGAGAGCGTGTGCGCTAAATTATGGATCTAGTAGGGATGATAATCTACCTTACGCGGAGTTCTCATTCAACAACAACTACCAAGTCAGTTTGAAGATGGCCCCTTTTTAAGCTTTGTATGGGAGAAGGAGCCAGACACCGTTGATGTGGGATGAAGTTGGAGACCGTCAGTTGTTTGGACCAAATGTGATCAAGGAGTCAAAAGAGAATGTTAAGTTGATTCGAGATAGACTGAAGGTAGCTCAGTCCAGGCAGAAGAGTTATGCATACTCAATAACGCAAGGAGGTAGTCTATGAATCGGAGACAGAGCATATCTTTGTGTGTCACCTCTGCGAGGAGTTAAACGATTTGGAGTTAAGGGAAAGTTAGCCCTGAGATTTGTAGGACCATACCGAGTTTTGGAACGTATGGGAGAATTGGCTAACAAGTTGAAGTCACCCGAAGGACTGTCAGGAGTTCATGATGTGTTTCACGTTTCCCAGTTGAAGAAGTGCCATGCAGAGATGGCCAAAATTACCCTGTAAGGACGCTTGACCCTGGAAAGGATAATGATGTTCCACGAAGTGGAGTATGGATTTCATAAGTATAAGTTTTTATCTCGGTAGGTGGGATATCCCACGAGGATGAAGAGATGAATTACTATTGGATATAAAGGAGGTATGATGTTGGAAATATGGATCAATGGAAATTCCATGATGAGTCTGAGTAACCACGTCTTAGTTTGGTACAAACATAAGGAAAAGAGACAGTACAATTGGATAGATTTTAAGTATGCCAGGAAGTTGGATGTTGGGATAATGATCAGTTGCCCCGAGGATGTGTTCAAGGATTGCAAGTGATGAGATGGGCCATAACCCACAGGCCCCAGGACCTGCCAAGAAGCAAGCACACTTTTGCTGAAGGAAAAACCCTGGAAGAAGTTACGATTGTACCGACTGATGATCTTATAGGAGTTTACGAAAAACCTGAGAGTTGTGAAGGACCGATAGATGTTTGTTTGGCTTGCAGAATCAATGGATTTATCCGAACTTGGTTCGTCGACAAGAGAAAATTCTGCAATGCTCGTGAGGATGACCGAGCGTTAGAATGCGAGATTCGCTAAACCATGTACAAGGTAATGATTTGGGTGCGGGATGGATTGATCACCATACCGACTTACTCTTATTATTCGCGTTGCTATATGGGATGGTAAATCTGAGTGACTTACCTATAGTAGAGAAACGATGATCAAAACCCTGTTTAAACCTTAGAAGGGTATAAGAATTTTTCCCTTGTACAAGGCAGCTTTTGCCAACCGTAGGTTATACGGTGAGGTTCAACCCAGACCCGTTTTCTGCAGGAGAAACCATAAATTGTTGACCACCATGAGATATCGATAGTTGTTTAGAATTGGCGCCAGACCCGTCAGCTAAGAAGACCCAATCTCGGAATAACCTTACCAAGAGTAAAGGACAAAAGAATTGAGGAAAAGGTTATGCCACTACCGGAAGAGCCCAGAGAAGGAATTATCCTTAAGATCTGAGAAGACCAACACTGTCAGTAATAAGGATGGAGTATATGAGTTTTGACGGAACCGTAACCATGCTTCTAAGGGTGGTAGCACCCGAGACCCCTGTGATGATCGATGGATTTCTGAGAAGACCCCCAAACCCTAACCTATTTCTTGCTAGCCTCTCCGAATCTCGAGGACGAGATTCATTTTTAAGGGTGGTAGTTTGTAACATCCCAAAATTCTAAATTTTGGAATGTTATAAACAAATAGATAGTTTTGGTTGATTGTTTGATTGATTGACTAAAAGTGAGTGAATTCGAAACTTTTTGAAAGTTAAATGGGAGGGAATAAAAGGACTTTCCCAAACTTTCATTTTGCTTTTATGATCTTCGGGAATTCAAATTCTTTTCATCACAAAACCCTGGAGAGAAGATGACATGCCTTCTTCCATTTATTTAAATGACAAGGGGTGTTGAAAATATTTGAATTTCATTTGGAAAATATTTCCAATTCTGAAACTTCATGCAACTCAATGATTTTCACGAGCGAAGATAAAATGACTTCTTCAAATTATATGAAATATGAGTTGGGAGTTTCAAAGAATTAAATTCAAAGTTCTTTTGAATTTATTTTCAATTTGGAGTTATTTGAGTTTTATTCAAATTATTTTTCTCCAAAAATAAAATATATGGAAAATAGGGTAACATGATTCCCTACATCAGAAAATTGGAGAGAAATTAATTAGAAGTCATTTTGGTATTTTTAAAATGATTTTT
>LR880970.1:42791971-42806221 GCA_904067115.1 Aegilops sharonensis | reverse complement strand
CTTCTTCAAATTATATGAAATATGAGTTGGGAGTTTCAAAGAATTAAATTCAAAGTTCTTTTGAATTTATTTTCAATTTGGAGTTATTTGAGTTTTATTCAAATTATTTTTCTCCAAAAATAAAATATATGGAAAATAGGGTAACATGATTCCCTACATCAGAAAATTGGAGAGAAATTAATTAGAAGTCATTTTGGTATTTTTAAAATGATTTTTGTTGGATTTTATTGGACTAGAAGCACTCTTTGCTTTATTTGAATTTGTGTGAATTTTATTTAATGCTATAGAAATGTCCATGTTGTAGGATATCTTTTTCTGAAAATTTTGATATAATATATGCCTACATAAAAATTTTATTTCTTTGGTTTTATTTTTTTTTGTCTCTGTCTAAAAAAATGTTAAAAAAAAGGACCTTCCTCCGACTGGGCCGGCCCAGCTAGCTAGCCAGGCCCAGCCCAGCCGTGTCGTCACCGACCTCCCGCAGGAGATCGAGCCCCGTACGCCGCCGCTCGCCGCTGTACTCCACCCGGAGTCCCCTCGCCGCTCTTGCCCCTTGCCCACGCCACCACCTCGCCCCAACGCCCTTAAAAGGCGCCGCCCCGACCCCCCCTCTCTCTTCCCTCTCTCTGCCGCGCCGCGCCGCCCCTCCCGCAGATCGCCGCCGCCGCCGCAGGCGAGCCGCCGCCGCCGTCGGTTGCCGCCCCCGACGCCTCTCCGCTCGCCTGCGCCACCCCGCCACCTCGCCGCCTTCGCCCCTCGTCGCGAAGCCGTGCCACGCCGGAGCTCGCCGGACTCGCCGGAGTCCACAGCCTCACCGGAGAGCTGCCGGTTTTCCGCCGAAGACCGCCGAACCGCCAAGGACCGGTAAAAAAAACCTGAACCCTAGATCGGTTTTCTACAGAAAACCTAGATCTGTTTTTTTTGTTTAGTTATGTAGTGAGCGTTCACTAGTTAGGCTTCTAGAGCGAACGGTTTTCGTCGGTTTTGCCTCTGTAGCGAGCGTTCGCTCGATAGATTTTTATTTTTATTTTTAATTTCCGGCCAGGGACCTATCTGTGATGATTTCCTTTACAGATTAGTCCTTGATTTTCAAACCCTCATAACTTTTTACTCGTTAGTCCAAATTCAACGAAACCAACGCTCATGTCTTCGTTATGATCCCCTCTATCCACTAATCCAACTTAACCATGTTTTTGAAATTTCTAAAATTTGGATTCAAACAGATTTGTATTTAAACTTCGTTTGATCATTACTTGAGTTTCGTAACTCCGATTTAGTTGATTCTTTTTGCACATTAAAACTCTTGACCTAAACTTTCTGATAAGGCCAAATTCACATAATTTTGGTACTGTTTATTTTATGTTGCTAGAGTTATTTGCTTGGTTTTGATGTTTTCCGAATTGTTTTCTTCGATCTTTCCGATCTTTTGAGTGATTGCTTATGTGTGGTTACTATTGCTTGATTACGATAGATTGACCGGAGTGTGACGAGTAGAACTATTAAGAGTTTTGAGTGTGAATCATCTTCATCAACATTGCAGGCAAGTAACACTTTGATCATACTTTTCTCATACCCAGTTTTTATGCATTAGATCTATCCTCAAACACTTGCATGATTAGGATCTAATTAAATTGTGGGTTATGGGAAGTAGTTGAGGTAGTACCTATTACCTGTTTTATTATCAAACCCTTGGGAGTTACTTCTACGTTTTCTTATTATGCCATGCTATGCTCATAGACGTGGATTGGGTTTGAGTGAATATCGATGACAGATGTGAGATTGATGATTAATGGTTTATCTAAGGTGGCAACTTAAACACACATCTGGGTGGAATGAGGCACCTGACTATTCCAGGATTTGCCTATCAAGGCACCTGGGTAGACAGGATTTGCCTGTTTTTCTTCGGACCGCCACCCAGGCTCAAAGGGATCATGAGATTATTCAAACTAGAAACTTCCGTGTGCAGCCACAAGCCATTATGGGCTCTGGCGTAGTTGACTAAGTTGTGCGAACTCTTACGGGTAGACTAGCAGATGTAGGGGAAAGTAGGTGTACCGGTCTACCCACATGTAAGGTGCTAGCGCTTCTGAAAGACTATGTCTCGGTCATCCGTTTCTCAAACACCATGTAGTGCGAGAAACCAAACGGAGGCGATTGAGTCTTGTGGGGAAAAGTGCGCAAACCTCTGCAGAGTGTATAAACTGCCCGTGTCCCCGGTTATGGACATCTTGAGTATCTATTTCTTGGATTATCCTGTTGATCTCATCATGTTACTCTAATTAATATTGTTGGGTTTTAATGAGTAATTTTAATTGGGATTGAGGATGCTGTCAACCATTCTCAATGTTTAACAACCACCATGATAGTTAAATAAATTTATTCCTTTGCAGTAGGAAAAATTGGCTTTTCGCAAAACCTTATAACCATAGAGCTTTTCCACCAGCCATATATGCATGTAGTGTACGCTTATTCTTTCATTACTCTCTATGTGTTACATTGCCAGCATATTCCATGTGCTGACCCGTTTTCGGGCTGCAATGTTTCATGTTGCAGACTTATCAGACGACGAAAAAGTGATACGTTAGGGTTACGATTTCCTATACTCAACTTTGCCGTTGGTGTTGATGGGAATCCACAACCTTGTTGCTTCCGCTATACTTTGGATTGAGGTAATAATATTTACGTTACTTTATACATGTGATTTACCTCTGTTATAAATCCTTCGAGTACTGTGTGTGTCAGCATACCGATCCAGGGATGACACCTAAGCACAGAGACTTGATCCATTCGGGTCGGGTCTCTACAATCCTCGTCATCAGTTTCATCATTGTATTAAGTTTCAATAGTTTGTCTTTCTCTAGACCTAGAAATTTGTTCATCTAGAAATTCACCAAGGGGCACAGTAGTATCAAGCATAGAAGTTGTTTCATCATAAGTATCATGCATAGAAGAAGTGGCATCATCAATAACATGCGACATATCGGAACGAATAGCAGAAGCAGGTTTAGGTGTCGCTAGCTTACTCATAACATAAGGTGAATCAAGTGCAGAGCTAGATGGCAGTTCCTTACCTCCCCTCGTAGTTGAGGGATAAATTGTTGTCTTAGCATCTTTCAAGTTCTTCATAGTGTCCAGCAGATATAAATCGCAAGTGACTCAAAGAATAGAGCTATGCTCCCCAGCAACGGCGCCAGAAAAAGGTCTTGATAACCCACAAGTATAGGGGATCGCAACAGTTTTCGAGGGTAGAATATTCAACCCAAATTTGTTGATTCGACACAAGGGGAGCCAAAGAATATTCTCAAGTATTAGCAGCTGAGTTGTCAATTCAACCACACCTGGAAACTTAGTGGCGGTAATGGTAACAAAAGTAAAGACAACAAAAGTAATGTTTTTGGTATTTTTGTAGTGATTGTAACAGTAGCAACGGAAAAGTAAATAAGCGTAAACCAGTATATGGAAAGCTCGTAGGCACCGGATCAGTGATGGATAATTATGCTGGATGCGGTTCGTCATGTAACAGTCATAACATAGGGTGACACAGAACTAGCTCCAATTCATCAATGTAATGTAGGCATGTA
Organism: Aegilops sharonensis; assembly: GCA_904067115.1. NCBI lineage: Eukaryota > Viridiplantae > Streptophyta > Magnoliopsida > Poales > Poaceae > Aegilops > Aegilops sharonensis. Next base: position 42,802,640 of record LR880970.1, on the reverse strand, counting down.
TTCCGAATATAGTCATACGTGCTTATGGAAACGAACTTGCATGACATCTTTTGTCCTACCCTCCCGTGGCAGCGGGGTCCTATTGGAAACTAAGGGATATTAAGGCCTCCTTTTAATATAGAACCGGAACAAAGCATTAGCACATAGTGAATACATGAACTCCTCAAACTATGGTCATCACCGAGAAGTATCCCGATTATTGTCACTTCGGGGTTGTCGGATCATAACACATAATAGAAGACTATAGACTTGCAAGATAGGATCAAGAACACATATATATTCATGAAAACATAATAGGTTCAGATCTGAATTCATGGCACTCGGGCCCTAGTGGCAAGCATTAAGCATAGCAAAGTCATAGCAACATCAATCTCAGAACGTAGTGGATACTAGGGATCAAACCCTAACAAAGCTAACTCGATTACATGATAAATCTCATCCAACCCATCACCGTCCAGCAAGCCTATGATGGAATTACTCACGCACGGTGGTGAGCATCATGAAATTGGTGATGGAGGATGGTTGATGATGACGACGGCGACGAATCCCCCTCTCCGGAGCCCCGAACGGACTCCAGATCAGCCCTCCCGAGAGAGATTAGGGCTTGGCGGCAGCTCCGTACCGTAAAATGCGATGATTTCTTCTCTCTGATTTTTTTCTCCCCAAAAGCCAATATATGGAGTTGGAGTTGGCGTCGGAGGGTGTCCAGGGGGCCCACGAGGTAGGGGTGCACGCCCAGGAGGGGGGGCGCCCCCACCCTCGTGGATGGGGTGTGGGCCCCCTGGTCTTCATCTTTGGCGAGGATTTTTTATTATTTATTCTAAGATATTCCGTGGAGTTTCAGGTCATTCCGAGAACTTCTGTTTTCTGCACATAAAACAACATCATGGCAATTCTGCTGAAAACAGCGTCAGTCCGGGTTAGTTCCATTCAAATCATACAAGTTAGAGTCCAAAACAAGGGCAAAAGTGTTTGGAAAAGTAGATACGACGGAGATGTATCAACAAGCAGGCTGCATTTATCTATGGCGATACAAGGTCACACTATTACGAGGCGTAGAAATACTAAGGCTCGGTACTACTCGAGTGACTTAGTCTACCTCGTTCATATCTAAGCGGGCGTGCCTTGTGGACGTCGAGGCTTCTCCACGGGTTTCACCGTCGGGGTTAGCTGGATGGAGTTGAGGGGCTACAGGGTCGGGGTAGCGATGATGACCATCGCGGGGGTTGTTGGACACAATCCCGTTGTAGCGTGTTCCCAAAAGGCGACGAAGCACTTCTGGGGACACCAAAGTATTTTGGTCGATGGCTGGGGCTGACCTCAAGGACTCAATCGATTATCCGAACAACACGACTGGGTTGTCGGCGTCGGGCTCATCTTCTCCTCTTGTCGGGGCTCGGCGAACCAGTTCTCCACGAGCTGCGATCAGATCAAGGGTGATTTGATCGAACAGTTCCTCTAGTGCACTCACATAGCGCACAAGATGCAACAATGCAGGATCCGTCTCGTGATCTCCGTTGGCAACCTAGGGTGGCCTACCATACCCGTCACGGCTAGGGTAGTAGTAGAACGAGCGACAGTTAAATCTGGGCGACAAGTGCCGGAGTTGAACTATAGCCTCTCGAGCAGCTAGTTGGATGGTTTGTGGCTCAAAGGAAGTTGTCCTTCTGGTGAACCTGTTGGGGCGTTCTGGCGATAGAACCCTACCATACACGTGCACAGTGGCCCAGAATTGACGTCTCTCACCGCTCATGGGCCCTTGGTACACAACATATTCTGGGGGCTCTTCTAATGCAAAGGCACGGCGGCCGAGGTTTGCTAGCACGGTCACAAAACCTCTAAGGTTGGTTGCTGTGGTCTCATTGTGCACAATGGGGCCATGCATTATAGCTCGGTTTGGGGAAGAGGCTGTGATGTGCTGGGTTGAGGCTAGCGTGCCTTTTTATAGAAAAAGGGGACAGAGTCTCGCACGCTTGCGAAAGAGACTATTTAGGTGTCGGTCACTGGCGCGTGATTGATAGGCTAGGCTGATAGGTTGGGCACCGACTGTCAACAGGTGTCGGGGTCACTGTGTGGCTATCTTACACGAGAAGCTTGGCTGGGGCTAGGTTAAGGTCTGGTGCATTGGTTAAGCTAGGTTTATTGACCTGGCCAAGATAGGATTAGCCAATGGTCAGCCTGGCTCTGATACCAAGGTTGTCGTGACCGGATTTCCAGGATATATTTCCTAGAAAATGGTCCTTGTGCTCACCAGCCCCAGGATTACTGTTAGCTGATGAGGCACCAACTTGATACATAAATTCCAAGCAAAATACATAATATGTAGTACAAGACCATTTTGGCCTATGAGTACAACACAAGGTTTCTAGTGGCTGATGGTGGAAGCGGTTTGTGGTTCATCAGTGACTATGGGACTCCATTTCCCACAGGAACAGCTGACCTGGATAACTCCTATCTTCACGAGGCTGCTATCACCATTGCGTAGGTTCCGGGGCTGTCATCACAATGCTCCTCTCCATGCAAGAAATCTGGCCAAGACAATAGCCAGGAACAAGCCACTGAGTACTTTGAATGTACTCGCAAACATTATGAACACATGTATAATATAACATATGATAATTATGCTCTGAAATATGCCATGATCACTTCTTCAGTTACGAAATAAAATTCATGATGCACGCAAACAGGTTATTCATATAAAAAATGAATAAACAATCCGAGAATATAAATAAAATGCACCGATCGGGTGTCTGAAGCGACACTTCAACAGGACAATAATATAAAGCATGCCTCGTCGGGCGTCTGAGCGACGTCACATAAAGGGCTTATAAAGGAAATAAGTAACAAACGTGCCACAGTCAGGCGTCTGTGCAACACCACATAAAGGGCTTATAAGTAATTTAAATAACAAGCATGCCACAGTCGGGCGTCTGAGCGACACCACATAAAGGGCTTATAAGTAATTTAAATAACAAGCATGCCACAGTCGGGCGTCTGAGCGATGATGTCTACTACGCAACCTTCTTCTTGTAGACGTTGTTGGGCCTGCAAGTGCACAGGTTTGTAGGACAGTAGCAAATTTCCCTCAAGTGGATGACCTAAGGTTTATCAATCTGCAGGAGGCGTAGGATGAAGATGGTCTCTCTCAAACAACCCTGCAACCAAATAACAAAGAGTCTCTTGTGTCCCCAACACACCCAATACAATGGTAAATTGTATAGGTGCACTAGTTCGGCGAAGAGATGGTGATACAAGTGCAATATGGATGGTAGAAATAGGTATTTGTAATCTGAAATCATAAAAACAGCAAGGTAACAAGTGATAAACATGAGTGTAAACGGTATTGCAATGATAGGAAACAAGGCCTAGGGTTCATACTTTCACTAGTGCAAGTTCTCTCAACAATAATAACATAGATAGATCATATAACATGCCCTCAACATGCAGCAAAGAGTCACTCCAAAGCCACTAATAGCGGAGAACAAACGTAGAGATTATGGTAGGGTACGAAACCACCTCAAAGCTATTCTTTCGTATCAATCTATAAAAGAGTTCGTACTAGAATAACACCTTAAGACACAAATCAACCAAAACCCTAATGTCACCTAGATACTCCATTGTCACCTCAAGTATCCGTGGGCATGATTATACGATATGCATCACACAATCTCAGATTCATCCAACCAACATAAAATTACTTCAAAGAGTGCCCCAAAGTTTCTACCGGAGAGTCAAGAACGTGTGCCAACCCCTATGCATAGGTTCATGGGCGGAACCCGCAAGTTGGTCACCAAAACATACATCAAGTGGCACATGATATCCCATTGTCACCACAGATAAGCACGGCACGACATACGTCAAGTGTTCTCATAAAATACTCAATCCGATAAGAAAACTTCAAAAGGGAAACTCAATTCATCACAAGAGAGTAGAGGGGGAGAAACATCATAAGATCCAGCCACAATAGCGAAGCTCGGGATACATCAAGATCGTGCCATAGAGGGAACACGAGAAATAACACGAGAGAGAGGGATCAAACACATAGCTACTCGTACATACCCTCAGCCCCGAGGGTGAACTACTCCCTCCTCGTCATGGATAGCGCCGGGATGATGAAGATGGCCACCGGTGATGGGTTCCCCCTCCGGCAGGGTGCCGGAACGGGCTCCCGAGAGGTTTTTGGTGGCTACGGAGGCTTGCGGCGGTGGAACTCCCGATCTATCTTCTGTTCTGGAAGTTTTACGATACGTAGGTATATATGGGTGCAAGGGGTACGTCGGTGGAGCTACGGAGGCCCCACGAGGCAGGGGGGCGCGCCCTAGGGGGGTGGGCGCGCCCCCACCCTCGTGAGCACCTCCCGTATCTCCTGACGTAGAGTCCAAGTCTATCCGGTGGCTTTCCTTCCAAAAATAACGTCTCCAGTTGATTTCGTTCCGTTTCGACTCCGTTTGATATTCCTTTTCTTCGAAACACTGAAATAGGCATAAAACAGCAAATCTAGGCTGGGCCTCCGGTTAATAGGTTAGTCCCAAAAGTAATATAAAAGTGGAAAATAAAGCCCAATATTGCCCAAAATAGTAGATAATATAGCATGGAGCAATCAAAAATTATAGATACGTAGGAAACGTATCAAGCGACACCACATAAAGGGCTTATAAGAGAATAATCACAGTGAATATCCAGGAGGTAGAACCGTCCTAGGGATACTCAATAATTCAAATAATGTAAATGGTTAGTCCATAATAATAATCATAATCATCATGAGTCACAAGTCATGATCCATGTTCTGGTTTAGCAATTTTTCCTCCGAAGACCGACACTTGACCCATCCCAGACTGTAGTTCTTAACCATGGACACGGCTATTTGAATAGATATAATCTCTGCGGAGGGTGTACTCTTTACCCACGAGTAACGGATTCCTTTAGTCCATCGGGACTAATTCCGTCTACGGTCTTTTAGTTGAAAACACACCTGACCGCACACACCAGCCTAACTTACCAGTGTCTGGAATCACCCACGACACCCGTTAAGCGAAACTCTAAGTGGGGAGGCTACAATCTCGACTAGCATGGGATCACAAAATTTATAACGCGCGCAAACTAGGGGAGCTACCCCCTCGGCATGCCCCCGGACCAGGTGACATGTCTACCGGATGCAGCCGGTATCTTCCACCATGGCCTCTCTGTACGGTGTGTGCTAGGAAGGGGTTGACAACTTACTGAACCGTACCCTACCTATGGCAGGGACAAGTGGTAGTACAAAACAAGTATGGGGGTTACTGGAACAAGACTCGATCTTCGGTCGACTCAGGAGGTTAAGGCATTCCCTGCAGGATTGGTATAACAAATATATTTCACACCAGCAAACAGAATCACCACTCATCATACCTCACCATGCCTTACCGGACATAATCGTCTCAAGGAATTATTAGAGACAAGTTCGTGTCTACCCAAGACAGAGACTTTCCCTGGATTCCTCCCGATAGGCATGAAAGGCATACGAGGGTGATTACTATCAGAAGCATATCAAAGTCCAATAGCAAGGAATCATCATTATGCACTTATGAACATAATCATATCATCACATAAAATACCGAACACTTCAAGTCAAGGCGGTGTCGTATTAGCATCAAACGACACCCAACAAATATTATGCCGGGGTTCAGAATGCTTGCCTTCAAGAGTATGCAAGTTGGGGTGCACTTTTTGAAAGTTGATTTCTTCTTCAAAATCCTATTTTTACGAAAAATTGAATTAACACATAGTTCCAAAACAGTGCAAAAAAAGTTGTTTGGAAAATTTTCAAACAAATATGAAAATAAACTAGACAAAATTTGAGAAACAACAGAAAAAGAATCAAATCAATTGGACTTGTATTCAAAGTTTAGTCAAAATATGTTTTTAAATAAAACAGAAAAAAGAAAAACGGTTCGAATAAGAATACGCTTTCGAGACAGAGAAGACGTACTCCTGTGTTTTACGTTTCCACTTAAAACACGTCGGCAGAGCTGGGGTCACTGGCAGGTGGGACCGTCGGGTCCACTGGTCAGGTTTGACCAGTCGCCCGCGCCCTCCTTCCATCTCTGGCCGAGCAGTGGCGGGGCTTCGGCGATTGCCACCGACGAACGGCGACTCCCCGAGGGATTCTGAGGGCGGGGATGGATCCGCTGGTCCAGGGCGGTCCTCCCGGTGGTCGATAGGCTGGCGGGGGCGGAGGGGGTCGCCGGCGGCGAGCTCCAGGGCGAACGGTGTTTTCGGGTGGATCGGGGTCTCGAGCTATGGTGGCTCCCGATCGGGCTAGAGAGGTGGGGCGGCTCCGCACGGTTGAGGGGAGTCGGACGGTGGCGCTGGATGAGCTGGGGAGGCCCTGATCGCGACGTTCGGCACCGGAGCGTGGCAGCGGCCGAACTGGCCGGAGACGAGGCAGACGGCCTCCCTCCGTCGATTGTTGGCTATGGGTGCACTTGGGAGATGGCCTGAGGTCACCTGAGCATTTGGACGAGCTCGGGGGCTCCTTTTATACGCAGTCGAGGTAGGTTCCCGCGGCTGCGGATAAGAACGTCGGCGAACCGCTGTTCTGTTGCTAGCAGGGCAACGTGGCGGCGACGGGCGCTAGCGGACGGTCTCGCGGATAAGCTCGGGCTGTTCAGGGGCGAGCTGGCGCGCTGGAGTGGCTCGGGCGGCACCGTCCATGGCAGGAGCCTGATGCGGACGCCGGTGTGCCGCCAAGGAAGATCTGACGGCGGCACTGTAGGGCGCCAGGGGTGGCTTGGAGGGTTCTAGCGAGCAGGTGAGGACAGGGCGTGGCCCTGGGGGTGAGCAAAGGCCAGGGGCAAGACGCGGCGGCTCGGTTGCGCGCGCGTGCAAAACGTGCGCTCTGGGCGCGCCCAGAGCACGCACGCCAGGTGCTCGACGAAATGCCAACGCGTGCTAGAGGGCTTGAATGAGGCTGGTAGTTAACAGGTCTAGGTTAGTGGTGGCTAGGAGATTAGGGGACATAGCTGCCGGGTCAGGGGATCAAGTCCACAATGTAGACTAAAACTATAACAAAATTGGCCATGCACACAAGGTGCTCGACAGAATGCCATGGGCATCTGGGCATCTCTTTTGGTGGCCAAAATCTACAGATCAGAGTCTCTTTAGGTGAATGGGATGGTAGCAAGGTTAGTTTGGCAAGACCAGAAACGTGTTAGTGCAAAATTTTGAGAAAACCAAATCTGGACAGAAAATGAAGGCTACTATTGTATGGAACAAAAGTATTCCAAAGGGTCCAATCTCCTGGACTTAAGGGTTTGGTAGAGTGTTTTATAAGCAGGAGAAAAATCATGGGTAATAGGGCAAGATAAAATATGGTTGCAGTAGAAAATACCAAACTGGACTAGAGAGCAAAAGAGGATGATTTGCTCAAATTTTTCAAAGAACACTAATGGGTTTTTTGCATATAGTTGAATTATATACTACTACTAACATCCCCCAATTTTGGTGGAATTTTTAAAGAAATATTTAAATAGGTTGTAGTGCAAATGGGACTTTAAAACTTATGAAAAATCATTTTTTTAAGAAATAAAGCTCAGGAAAAATAATTGTAGAAATAATTCCACTGATAAAAAGAAATGGTCTCGGGGAGATATACAAGTCCAACCATATTTTTGAAAGGTTTCCACCTGGAAGGAAAAACTCAAAAAAAATCAGAGGGACAGAGTGATCTGAAATTAAAAGATGAAACCAGAAAATAAAAATTGAATTTCCTGGCAAAATTTTAATTAATAAATCAAGGTCAAAATTTTGGGGTGTTACACTGTTCCGGAGCTCCGCCGAAGGGGGCATCCATCACGGAGGGCTTCAACATCAACACCATAGCCCCTCCGATGAAGTGTGAGTAGTTTACCTCAGACCTTCGGGTCCATATTTATTAGCTAGATGGCTTCTTCTCTCTTTTTGGATCTCAATACAATGTTCTCCCCCTCTCTCGTGGAGATCAATTCGATGTAATCTTCTTTTTGCGGTGTGTTTGTTGAGACCGATGAATTGTGGGTTTATGATCAAGTTTATCGATGAACAATATTTGAATCTTCTTTGAATTCTTTTATGTATGATTGGTTATCTTTGCAAGTCTCTTCGAATTATCAGTTTGGTTTGGCCTACTAGATTGATCTTTCTTGCAATGGGAGAAGTGCTTAGCTTTGGGTTCAATCTTGCGGTGTCCTTTCCCAGTGACAGTAGGGGCAGCAAGGCACATATTTTATTGTTGCCATCGAGGATAACAAGATGTTTTTTTTATCATATTGCATGAATTTATCCATCTACATCATGCCATCTTGCTTAAGGCATTACTTTGTTTTCATGAACTTAATACTCTAGATGCATGCTGGATAGCGGTCGATGAGTGGAATAATAGTAGTAGATGCAGGCAGGAGTCGGTCTACTTGTCTCGGACGTGATGCCTATATACATGATCATACCTAGATATTCTCATAACTATGCTTAATTCTGTCAATTGCTCAACAGTATTTCGTTCACCCACCGTAAAATACTTATGCTCTTGAGAGAAGCCACTAGTGAAACCTATGGCCCCAGGGTCTATCTTCATCATATTAATCTTCCAACACTTAGTTATTTCCTTTGCTTTTTTACTTTGCTTTTATTTTACTTTGCATCTTTATCACAAAAATACCAAAAATATTATCCTATCATATCTATCAGATCCCACTCTCGCAAGTGACCGTGAAGGGATTAACAACCCCTTACCGCGTTGGTTGCGAGGATTTATTTGTTTTGTGTAGGTGCGAGGGACTCGCGCGTAGCCTCCCACTGGATTGATACCTTGGTTCTCAAAAACTGAGGGAAATACTTACGCTACTTTGCTGCATCACCCTTTCCTCTTCAAGGGAAAACCAACACAATGCTCAAGAGGTAACACCGCCCCGACGAAGAAGGGTCGACGTCACAACAGGAAGCGCAAGGTCAAGACCGTGCTTGCCGTCGAGGGATCCGACAACACCGGCGCCGCCAAGAAGGCCAAGGCAGACAACCCCGACAAGGAGATTGCCGGGTGCGTGGTACGTCTCCAACATATCTATAATTTTTTATTGTTCCATGCTATATTATATTCTGTTCTGGATGTTTTATGGGCTTTATTATACACTTCTATATTATTTTTGGGACTAACCTATTAACCGGAGGCCCAGCCCAAATTGCTGTTTTTTTGCCTATTTCAGTGTTTCGAAGGAAAAAGGATATAAAAAGGAGTCCAAACGGAATGAAACCTTCGGGAATGTGATTTTCGGAACAAACGTGATCCAGAGGACTTGGAGTCTATGCAAAGCAATCAACGAGGAGAGCACGAGGCAGGGGGCATGCCTACCCCCCAGGCGTGGCCTCCACCCTCGTGGGGCCCATGTTGCTCCACCAACGTACTTCTTCCTCCTATATATACATACGTACCCCCAAACTATCAGAGACAGAGCCAAAACCTTATTTCCATCGCCGCAACCTTCTGTACCCGTGAGATCCCATCTTGGGACCTTTTCCGGCGCTCCGCCGGAGGGGGCATTGATCACAAAGGGCTTCTACATCAACACCATAGCCTCTCCGATGATGTGTGAGTAGTTTACCTCAGACCTTCGGGTCCATAGTTATTAGCTAGATGGCCTCTTCTCTCTCTTTGGATCTCAATACAAAGTTCTCCCTGATCTTCTTGGAGATCTATTCGATGTAATCTTCTTTTGCGGTGTGTTTGTCGAGATCCGACGTGGGTTTATGATCAAGATTATGTATGAACAATATTTGAATCTCATCTGAATTCTTTTATGTATGATTGGTTATCTTTGAAAGTGTCTTTGAATTATCAGTTTGGTTTGGCCTACTAGATTGATCTTTCTTGCAATGGGAGAAGTGCTTAGCTTTGGGTTCAATCTTGGGGTGCTCGATCCCAGTGAAAGTAGGGGAAACGACAAGTATTGTATTGTTGCCATCGAGGATAAAAAGATGGGGTTTATATCATATTGCATGAGTTTATCCCTCTACATCATGTCATCTTACTTAAAGCATTACTCTGTTCTTATGAACTTAATACTCTAGATGCATGCTGGATAGCGGTCGATGTGTGGAGTAATAGTAGTAGATGCAGAATCGTTTCAGTCTACTTGTCGCGGATGTGATGCCTATATACATGATCATACCTAGATATTCTCATAACTATGCTCAATTCTATCAATTGCTCGATAGTAATTCATTTACCCATCGTAATACTTACGCTCTTGAGAGAAGCCACTAGTGAAACCTATGGCCCCCGGGTCTATTCTCCATCATATTAATCTTCCAACACTTAGTTATTTTTATTTCCTTTCATTTTACTTTGCATCTTTATTTCTCTTTATCATAAAAATACCAAAAATATTATCTTATCATATCTATCAGATCTTACTCTCGTAAATGACCGTTGAGGGATTGATAACCCCTTTATCGCATTGGTTGCAAGGTTATTATTTTTTTGTGTAGGTGTGAGGGGCTCGTGCGTGATATCCTACTGGATTGATACCTTGGTTCTCAAAAACTGAGGGAAATACTTACGCTACTTTACTGCATCACCCTTTCCTCTTCAAGGGAAAACCAACGCAGTGCTCAAGAGGTAGCAAGAAGGATTTCTGGCGCCGTTGCCGGGGAGTCT